>CAIGQZ010032409.1:20501143-20522097 GCA_903798205.1 Danio tinwini
ATTGACATTTAACACTGCATTTTTTACACTGTTGATTTTACTGTGTAATAGTAACCAAAACCTTGAAAATGTCTAATTCGTGAGACCAAAAACAAATGAAAGTTTCACAATGTTGCACATTAGCATGTTTATCTTGACATCTGTGATTGCAGTCTTTCCGTAAGTTGCTCTATTAGGCTAAATGTAAAGTGTCAGTTTCTGTTGAACTTTCAAACTGCTTGTCAAACTTAAAGCCATCTGTGCCAAATTTAAACAAAGACCTTTAGTGCAAAACAATACACTAATATACAATTAGCATTTAAACAGATTAGGCTATCTGAATTAGCACATTTTTTACAAGAAGAGCTGTGTCATGTCTTATCAAACCTGATGAGACCAGCTGCAACACTGCAGATCTTGATGGATCAGGGATGGGTGCTAATTGCTAATAAATGCAGAGGCGGAGGACACCTTCAAACACAGCTAATTATCAACCTTTAAAATAGCTGCTAGAAAGTCTGAAGTTATTGTGTTCAGTTTTGGAAAAAAAATGGCAGCGCTTTGGAGTTTAGTGCTACTTTGTATCACTAGTCGTTTATGTGCTGCAAATGCTTTTTTACAAAGTAAAGAAGTGTTCCAATGGCCTGAACAACAACTGTTGGGTGTGAAAGAGCTTCCATCTCAAGCGGAACCTGTTCAGAAGTGTGACGTGCAGGATGAGGATAAGGTGCAGTGTGGAGAATCTGACATTTCTCTTGAAGACTGTAATGTTTTAAACTGCTGTTTTGATGGACAACAGTGCTACTATGGCAATACAGGTAATGCTGCATTTACCTAAGATGCAGCCAATAGACGTTTACTCCTTTGCAAGAGTTGTGTGCAGTTTAACTGGCAGAATGTTGGATTTGGATTTATAGTATTGCAACAGTCATAAGTTTAATTCCAGGGAATGTGCTTTTGTTAAACGTATGCATGCTGCATAGACTCATCTTCCTTAACCCATTAACTTTTATAGCAGGAAAACCATTAATTGTGTTTTTTTTTTTTAATATTCTTCCTTTAAAGTTACATTTTGTGTTAGCCTAGCATGTTTTAACCCTTTTACCAGCTAGAGGGCACTTTGCTTTATAACTAAAGGTTGTACTTTGTGTTCTCAACATTAAATTCTGATGCATAAACTTATTATTTATCTATTTTTTCCATAGGACAACGTGAGCATTTTTATTTAAACAAATTTATTTTAAGCATTTAAATGTTTGTTATATAAAATAAAGTTTGCATAAATTCTCAGACATTAAGCTAATGCTTAATCCTGGTTAATGTGTTCCAAAAGCAAGTTGACTCTGTAAAAAAAATGACCTAGTTCTTCCTCTTTTTGCTAGTAACTGTCCAGTGTACAAGAGATGGGCAGTTTGTTGTTGTGGCATTGAGAGATGCAACAATTCCAAGACTAAGCTTGGAGTCCATCAGCCTTTTGGGAGGAAGTGATCCTCCTTGTGCTCCTGTTGGTGTCACTGCAGCTTTTGCCATCTACCAGTTTCCTGTCACCGCTTGTGGCACCACAGTGATGGTTGGTGCTGACTGTGAGGTTTGGGTGGCCCTCATATGCTTTTGTTGGTAATTTTTGATTTTTAATAACTCCTGCTATAGGTGGATGGTGACTTCCTAATCTATGAGAACAGAATGACTTCTTCATATGAAGTAAATGTTGGACCTCTAGGCTCTATCACAAGGGATAGCCATTATGAGTGAGTGACTACATCTTTAAATGGTTCCATGGTTGTTGGTTCTGGTCTTCTATCTTGAGTCTTCCCTTTCAGGCTCCTCTTCCAATGTAGATATACACGGAGCGGTTTTGAAGCACTGGTTGTTGAAGTCAACCCTGTTCCTCCTCCTCTTCCTGTGGCTGCACTTGGACCTCTGAGAGTGGAGCTTAAACTGGCTAATGGGCAGTGTTTTGTTAAGGGATGTGTGGAAGGTAAAGCATTGTTCAACCGTTCATTTTAAAACTGAACGAGTCTTAAATGTGTCATTTCTGGCTAGTGCAGAAACTCAAGCATATTCTTCATACTATGGTGATGCGGAGTATCCTGTGACTAAAGTCCTACGGGAGCCAGTCTATATTGAAGTTCATGTTCTAGAGAGAACTGACCCCAACATCTTTCTGACTTTGGGTCGTTGTTGGGCAACTTCAAACCCTGACCCTCAAAGCCTGCCCCAGTGGGATATTCTTGTAAATGGGTAATTGTTGCAGTTCGCTCCCCACCAAATCCCAATTGCTAGCAAGAATTGTTTGTAATCATCTCCTGTTGTGCAGTTGTCCTTCCCAGGATGATCGTTACCTGACCACTTTGTTCCCTGTGGATGAGACTTCAGGCCTGCAGTTTCCAAACCACTTCAAACGGTTTGCACTCAAAATGTTCACGTTTGTGGAACCTACGTCTTTGGCCCCCCTGATGGAGACGGTATTTATTTATTTTTTTTAATAACTGTTTGGCTTTTTAAAATATGAAATTTGCTTCGTGGCCTGAAGTCTGTTCTCTGCTAGGTCTTCATTCACTGCAGTACATCCGTTTGTACTCCAACTGCAGCAGACTCTTGTGTTCAGAGTTGCAACAGAAAGAGTGGGTGTTGCTTATTTCAACTTTATGGTGTACTTGAGGCCTTTTCTGACTTTTTCCTCCTTTTTGCAGGGAGAGATGTTGGTATACAAAAGCAGCATCATAGCCGTTCTGTAGTTTCCAGTGGAGAGATCCATCTTCGTTCTTGATTGCTTGTTGGCTCCTTTTTTGTAATAAAAAAAAAAAAAAAAAAAATTTTTTGAAATTGTCTCTGAAAATTGCTGTAATTTTGCTGCCTTATTTTAGTCACTTCAAGAAGTGTTAATCCTGGTCGATAGGTCTGCTGCTCTTTGAGCATGTGACCTGCACTGTTAATATGGGTTCTAGTACCTTGCTGATGTTAAACCCTGACCCTTCACCCCATTCAACTAAAGATTGTCAACCCAATGAAACTTCTCATGCAAGGACTTTTAACAGATGTTCCTTCACAAACTTGTCTACAGGGTTCCAGCTCTCCAGTTACTGTACATATACCCAGTGTTAAGGATCACTTATCTATACTACTGTAAACAAAGTTGCCCAAGTGAAACCACTGGGCAAACCATAAATGCTATCGCTCCTTGTACTTGCCAATTCATTTGAAGAATAATTGCCAATCTCTCAACAAATTAAGCATTGAAATAAAATGGCTAGTTTATAAAATTAAAGGCTAATAGGAAATGCTTAGAATTGTGGACTCCTCCGGTTGTGTTCTGTGGCATCTTCTCATTAAATCCTGGCAGTTTAATAATTGTATTTCTTAACAAATGTGTCTTACACTGTGCCTCACATTGGCCTAATTGTGGCACCCTCAATACTGTCAGCCAGCAAGAATCTGGTGGCAAAATTCTTGCTTTAAGATTGGATTTCCTTTTGTGCTAGTGGCATCTGCTGTGTTATTTGACATGCCCTGTCATTTTCATGTCCAGGGATCCCTGGTCTTCACCTAGCAGTGGCTTTTTTTTTTTTTTTTTTTTTTTTTTTTTTTTTTTTTTTTTTTTTTTTGTGAATGACAGTCTCTTCTTGCAGTTTAGTTCTCTGAATTCTAAAGAAAATGCTGGTGGTTGAGCTTTCAGGAAAATGTGTACCAAATGCACATCAATTCATTCATTAACCCTCTGTTTTTGACAATTTTCTCTTGAAACATATTGATTGTTCTAGTCTGGGTAAGCTTCTAGTCATGAATTTGGTGTAAAATTCTGAATGGTCTCATAAGATGGGATTTGAATTTTTAACTTTCATCCAGCACAGTTCAATTGGAGTAAGGAGAAAGTGAAACGTACATCAGTTCATGGACTGCAGTCAATGCTGTCCAATTCCACCTGTCCAGTTTCATCTGCCCATCCTATTCCATTCAGTTTCTATTCTGTCTGTACATTTCATTGATTGCCCTGTTCAGTCATTCCATCCATCCATCCATCGTCCTATTCCATCCTGTCCATCCTTCAATATATCCAATATTCTATCAAATCATCCATCCTAGTTTAGTTAAAGCTTTTTTTTTTTTTTTTTTTTTTTTTTTTTAATACCTTTGGGGCAATTCATTTTGACATGGTGATACTTCACATATAACAGAATGATACACTTAACACAAACACAACATCAAGAAAAAATAATGTTAACTATTGATTTAATGCATTATTAAATGCATTAATCAATATTTGTTTAAGGGGTGTGTGCTGTCTCCTAGTATTTTATGTGCTATCCTCAACAACTGCTGTTCCTCATAGTATGCAAGGGAACTTCTCAATTTATTTAGCACAATGGGAAAGGACACAATACTTTCAATATATGAATTTATAAAAGGTCTTAAGAATTCCTCAAATTTAAATTCTGGAATTCTAAAATCTATTTAGACCACTGCTACACATAAAACAGACATGCTGATTTAATAAGATATGTCAACATTTCCAAATGACTGATATGTCATATGTAAGAGCTACAAATCATCTTACTCGCTGCTCTTAGTATGACCTATTTGGAAATTAAGCACAGAATAAAAATATCATACTTGATGTACTGCAGTAATGAATCTGGAAAATTGGCTCCAGAGAGAATTAAGAAGGTTAAAGCTGATGGCATTTATTTATATGACTTTACCATTTTAAATGGTAATGCTTTGCGTGTTTGCTTGCAAATACATGTTTTTTTTTCAACTTTCTCTTTTAATAGCAGTACAGTGTCTTGCATCACTGTTGTTGCTAATAAATTGCAGTCGGCGAATGTTAAAATATTCACTCATTATTTGTTGGCAAATATTCATTTGCATTTTTATGAACCATTTCCTAGATTTATACATCAGAGTTTGCAGTGTTCTCTATCTTTCAGGATCACGCATCTGCTCAAAGGTGTAAATGTGATTGAATAACTGCCTTACCCGGAAAGGCCAGGTATAACAAACTTTTAATGGCACCCCTAACAGTGTTATTAGCAAAACACCGGCCATTTAGAGCATCAGGGGAGCTGAGCCTGCCAGTTTGTATCCTGTCTATTTTAACCTGAACAATAATGCGGCATTGAAACTGGAACCAATAAAAAAATTATTAGCTTGCTTGCCAGTGTTAATTGTGTTGCGACTAATTCTGTGATGCGCCGACAGTGTAATATTATACACTCAGGAAATTACCAACAATTAACTGCAGGCAATCCAAGAGGCTATTTTAAACAAATATTGGTGGAAAATGCAACAATCCTTTCATTCAGTTTTGTCTTGACATTTGTCTGTCTCTGTTTCCTTGGTTTAGCTGAGAGTTTCCTTGAAATCACCCATGAAGCATAATGGAGCCTAGATCAAAGAGAAAAAGCTATAAGGCTCGGCTATAGCAGAGGCATGAAAATGTGAATTCGTAGAGAAGAGGACCTCATTATAAACATCCATCCTATCTGTAAAAGTGGTGGGTGGGCCGTAGTCACTGTGACAGAATACATTTCCAGTGTTCCCTGAAGACATCTGCAGTGCATCAAACTGCACTTGACACTGCACCAGCTTTGTAATAAAGCAGATGCGGAAATATGGTCACTACTGTGATGGCCATCTGGCCTGGTCATACTTTTTGTACTGACCATGCAGGCATTTATATGACTAATCCCTGCCGAAAAGACCAAGTTAGGCCAACAGAGAAGTTCAGTACTGGTTAATGCTAGTCTGTCATGTGCCAGTTTATCTTCAATTAAACAAATGGAAATGTTAAGTGATAGCTTTGCCTGGATATTATAGACCTTTCTGCCAAATATAAATTAGACAGAAAAGCTGGTTGTTAATTAAAAAGCCTTATGGGCACATCAGCACACCAACACCCTTTGATGGAGACCAGAAAACACAAAACATTTTGGCTAGTAGCCAATCTTTTCAGCAAGAATACTCTCAATGGTCATGAAAAGAAAGTAAAAGAAGTGATTTAGTAAAGGCTTGTGAAGGATAGTAAGACGGCAAATGCTCAAAAGCGATAATGATTCCATGATCTAAGAGAAATGCATAGCTTTCTTTCCATCCCTGTGAATTGAATCCCTTGAGTATTATTCAAAGTTATTTGCGTTTCACCTGCTCATCACTCCAGCTCAACAACAAGTCATTTCACACCACTAAAATTACAGCATTTTCGCTGAACGGTGGAGTAACAGCTTCTTTTCTGTTTCAGCTTAAGTAACAAAAAATCTTTTCACAGTCGAATCCATTTGTATTATATCAGTGACACGCAGTTGTTTGCGTCAAACAGAATTTAGATAATTGCGTCTGATAATTGCACAGAGAAAAGCTCCTGTGGGCCACTCTGGAACTCTCAACAACAAATTACTGCATGCAGGACTCTCAATAACATCCAAAGTGGCCTTTTCAAAGCTACGAGGCTCTTTCTTTCATGCCTGTAGATTATGAATATGTGAAAAGAAACTATTAATTAAAGAAGTTTTGATAACTACATAATTTCTGTTTATATTGTTATGTTTATTATGCATTATGAGACCTTGATATTTCTTCTAACAACTTTTAACCCTACAAAGTATGAAAAAGTGACTTTTATGAACATTTTTAATAGTTTAAAGTGAAATATTGCCTGGCTTGGTGTTGTATTTCATGCTCCAAAAACCTTGTAATAAGCTGCCAGTACATTTTCTGTTATTTTAAAGACTTATTTATTTATATATTATTTCTTATACATAATATTATTTCAAACTACTAAAATGATAATTAAATTCACTTTGTACAACTGTAGAGTTGAATTTTCAACATTAAAAGTGAAGTTTATTTATATACTAATTTCGAGAGGATCGTGCTTATGATTGCTTGCAGCTGGTTTGGCATTATCCAATTTATGATTCACCAATCAGACGATTCCTAAGCCACTATAAATACACTAAGTTCCATATAACAGCCATCTTCGTTTTGAAGAATCCCCCCTTTCACCCCTACTCCGCACAGCAAGAACGTCACTGGTTCTAGTCCTTTCCAATCCAGCCGATGTTTCTGTGTGGAGTTTACACGTTTTCCCCTGTGTGCATGTAGGTTTCCCCCGGGTTCCCCGGTTTCCTCCCACCATGCAATAAAAAAATAAAGCATGCAACTTAATTTAATTGAATAATCCAAAACGGCACCATAGACATGCACCTAGGAAGTTGTTATATCTTAAGAGCAATTCATTTGCTACTACAGCACGGGAGTTCTCGAGATCTACCTGAGCTCAAACTCCCTACTCACCTTGCAAACGGGAGGGAGCCCCGGGCTCGAGGATCTTATGAGCTCAGGGCTCTCTCCCAGGATAGCATGCCAAACAAGCTTTATGATCAATCATTAGCTAAGTGTAAACTCTTGAAGTAGTCAAAGCAGAGATCAAGGTCCCATAATGAAATTCACAACCTTAAATAAATGGAAAACACAAAATACGGAAACTGTTAATTAACAGATATTTTTACAGTGTATAATAGATAGATTTGTAGTTCATGTTAGCAATTGGTTTGCACTGGTTAGCAATTCATGTTCAATAAAATAAGCAATTTTTTTTTTTACAGTAACAAATTTCCCATCATTGACGAGATATTTTATTAATTGTAAGATAATATATACTACATTTTTTGGTCATTTTATATAGTTTTGTTGAATAAATGTATATGAGCTTTAATGTTTTGTTTTGTGTTTTTTGCTGTTGTACACTGTAAAAAATCTGTAAATTAACAGTTTTCCAGATTTTGTGATTCATGTTTTTATTTTTTATTATTTATGCTTTTAAAAGGGTGTCATGGTTGCGCAGTGAGTAGCACGATCGCCTCACAGCAAGAAGGTCGCTGGTTCGAGCCCTGGCTGGGTCAGTTGGCATTTCTCTGTGTTCTCCTCGTGTTGGAGTGGGTTTCCTCCGGGTGCTCTGGTTTCCCCCACGGTCTAAAAAAAAATGCGCTATACTGTAGATGAATTGAATAAGCTAAATTGTCCGTAGTGTATGTGTGTAAATACAAGAGTGTATGGGTGTTTCCCAGTCTTGGGTTGTGGCTGAAAGGGCATCAGCTGCATAAAACATATGCTGGATAAGTTGGCGGTTTATTCCGCTGTGACGACCACTGATTAATAAAGGACTAAGCCAACAAGAAAATGAATGAATGTATAAAAAAACAAAAGTATAAAAAAGTGACTTTTATGAACATTTCTAATAGTTTAAAGTGATATATCGTCTGGGTTAGGGTTGTAATAACCTGCCAATACATTTTCTGTTATTTTACAGATTCATTTATTTATATATTACTTTGTATACATTATATTATTCCAAACTACTTAAATGTCAATAAAAGTGACTTTGTTCAACTGTAGAGTTGAATTTTCAACATCAAAAGTAGACAAAGCAGAGATCAAGGTCCCATAATGAAATTCACAACCATAAATAAACAGAAACAACAAAATATGGAAACTATTAATTAACAGATACTTTGTACAGTGTAGGCTATAAGAACCTTTAAAGTAAATTAAATAATTTGACATATTGAAAACTGTTATGCAGTAAAAACCTGCCTGTAACTACTTAAGCTGTATTTAGCTGAACATATCTGAACACCTAAGAACGTCCATCAGCAAATCAATATCTAACTGCACTGTAAAAAATATCTGTTATATAACAGTTTCTGTACTTTGGGTTTTCTGTTTATTTACGGTTGTGAATTGCATTATGGGATGGGGATTTCTGCTTTGTCTACTTTTGACATTAAAAATTCAACTCTAGAGTTAAAAAAGTGAATTTTTGACATTTTATTAATTTATATAGAGAAGTACTGTAAGTCTATAAAACAACAGAAGGTTTACTGGCAGTTTATTATAAGGTTTTTGTAGCCTAATATAGAACACCAACCAAGACTATATATCACTTTTAACTATTAAAACTGCTAATAAAAGTCACTTTTCAAATTTTTCTAGGTTAAAAGTTTGGTAGAAAGATCAAAAAAATGGGGAAGAATAAAAGATAAAAACATGAATCACAAAATAAATATTTATTATTTTTATGTATTTCCAACTGAATATTACTATGTATTCATTAGCTTTAGTATTTTTTTATTGGACTTATTTTATGGATCTATATATTTTTGCTTTTATTTATGAGGTAGTTTACTCTTTAAAAGTATTAGCTTTAGCCGCAGTTCCAGTCTCAGCCAATTTTAGGACATTTAGACAAGTTGATCAACACTGTTACCTCATTAAATCAATCAGTTTTCAAAATGCAGTGGTATTTAACGTGTTTTGTGGGTTGTAAAGCCCCATTAGTCTTCACTCAGGTTTGCTTCATTCTTTATTTGCCACCAACATGGCCAATTCAGCTTTCTAATGTCACTTTCGCTCTTAGATATAAAATGCATCATAAAATATTTTAGAGGCCTCTAAGCCCTTAATGGAGGAACGGTCACCTCAGATTCAGATCTCACTTTTTACCGACATATTTTGTGTGGCGGCTTAAGGGCTGGTGGAGGCCTGGAGGTCACATTGTAATTCAGCAAACTGAAGGTGGTAACAGGGGACCTGGAGGCAGAAGACAGCTTGTCAGGTTCATTTCTAATTATAGAATATTTTAATATTTTATTTTTTGGACTTTTTACTTTTTTATTGACAGATACAGCAGGAATGGAATGAGGAATTTGTCATTATTTATTCAGTCACGTCTTCAGTCCTGATTTTATGCATTTAGTAAGGATGTGGCTTATTCTCATGACTACAAACATAAACAATGGTCCTCCCCCATACCACATTTCCCTACAGAATAAATCAGTGTTTTAATCACCGAAACATCTTGTTTTAAAGCCGCAGCATATACACTTTCTATTTATGGCATAACCCTGTTTATGAATGTGTTTGCCTTCTGGCTTCAGGATATGCTAAGGCTGTGTTAAATTTACTGACCTAAAAACACAAAACCTTTTGTTATCAGCTTACAACAATAAGGAAAAACATAGTTAATATAATTACGTTCATCTTTGCGGTTCCCACAAAGAGAAAGGAAGCTTTAGTTTTTCAAATGTTTTTTTTTTTTTTTTTTTTTAAGTTTAGTAGTCACATTTCTGGTGAGGAACAAATTAAGCATAATCCTGAAGACAGAAGCTCTGTGAGTCCACCAATCAAAGAAGTCTGCATTACCATGGCAATGAAAACTGCTGCAAATGAGCTCAGAAGCAATGTATAACTCCTATATAGTATTGCACATGCATGGCATAACTGAGCTCAAACATTCTTTCTTTTTTCTTCAGCTTAGTCCCTTATCAGGGGTCGCCACAGCAAAATGAACTTCCAACTATTTTAGCATATGATTTACACAGCGGATGCCCTTCCAGCTGCAACCCAGTACTGAAAAAACACCAATACACTAACATTCACAAACACACACTCATTTTACGGCCAATTTAGTTAATCCAGTTCACCCATAGGCTAGTAGTGCATGTGTTTTGACTGTGGGGGAAACCTGAGCAACCTGAGGTAACCCACACAAACATGGGGAGAATATGCAAACTCCACACAGAAATGCCAACTGGCCCAGCCGGGACTCCAACCCGTGACCTTCTTGCTGTGAGGCGATAGTGCTAACCACTGAAAACTCAAACAGTTTACATTTTTGTATTTGTAGATTTTTAAGCATATATCAAATGTTTAGGTTAGACTTTATTTTGATTGTCCTCTTTAGATGTATGGTGACTGTAATTATCTTGGCAGCTGCATGTCAACCTGCAGTAATTATATTTTTAAATTTAGACTTATCTTGTACACAAGGTGGCAGCACTGAAGCTAAGCTCTCAATTCATGGTCAGAAAATTAAATGCAATATAAATAAAAACAAAACTACAAAAGACAGCAGAAAAACTGATTTGCATGAGGGGATTAAAAGCTACTATCTTTAGCTTATACAAGTACAAATATACATATATATATATATATATTGGTAACACTTTATTTTGATGGTCCATTTGAGTATTAGTAGACTGTCTGCTTAATATCTGTTGATACTGCTCCTTCAACAGACATTTAACTGATTATAAGAAACTGTTCAAGTACATGTCAATGTATGTACACTAACCATAACCCTAACCCCAACATAACAGTCTACTTATAATCGAATGAGAATTAGTTGGCAGGTAGATGCAATGTAACTTAAATTCAACAAACGGACCATCAAAATAAAGTTCATTGCTAATAACTTTTTGATAGTGTCTGTTGCGGAGCCTCAAAATGAAATGTTAGCAGATATACTTATATGAGAATTATTTCATATGTACTGTAGTGAACACAATAAAATGGACTATCAAAATAGAGTTACAGATGTTACACATTAAATTAAATTTTGTTTGTTTGATCGTTTGTTTGTTTGTTTGTTTGTTTACATTATTTAAAGTACTTCAAGTAATTCATTAGCTCAGATAAAACTCAAATATCCTTTATTTCCTGACACATAGTGTTTTTTTTCTTATAAATTCTTACAGTAAAAAGGAAATGAATAGGAAAAATACTTCTACAACAAGAGCTGCTAAAAAGGAGAGAATGGTCTGTGCTTTACTATTCTTTAGATAAAAAAAGGTCAGGATAAGCTAGTCCAAGGTCATAACAAATAAATCTCTTAAAAAAAATTTGTGTAAAACATATGTGCCAATATGAATTCTTTGTAATCATGTTGGTTTATATTTGTTTTATATTTGTTACTATATTTTACAAAAAAGGTTAGAATAAATAACCTCGATCAAATGTGTGATTTCAATAAAAAAAAAACTATTAAAAAACTGTTAAAATGTCAGTGAAGATGACCATATACCGATCTAGTAATTTTTTTCTGATATTATTTGATCAAGTTGTTCTTCTATTAGTTGTTTAGAATCTGAACATGTAGAATGAAATGTTCAGAAATGAATCAATCTTTTGATCCTGCCAAATGGGTTTTCAAAAGGATTGAAAATGATTCAATTTGTTTCATTAGGACAGTTCAATCATGCGGCAGTTTCTTTGTAAGTTCAAAAAGATAGAAAAGGGAGGGGGATTTAGGTTTATATTTACCTACTATCCACACAAAGAAACCAATTTGATATAATTTAAGTGCATTTTGTATAAGTACTGCATATAGTGTGTCATTTAAGACTCTAGAAATTGCCCTCTTCTTACTTTTAAAGACATATTTTTTACACAACATATTTAACTTGGCAATATAATACTTTGATTGCTCTAATAGATCTGGACAAAGGAATTAATGTCATTGACCCAGTATCAGGGAAAGCAGTAGCGGCTGTGAGTGTTGAAATGACCTCCAGCCTTGACAACTCAGCCACAGTTTACTGCTGATGAGCTCAGGGGAGCCTGGATCAGGAGAAAACTGGGATCAGTCCCTTCTGCCTCAGGCTTCACACATCTTATTACTCTAGAGTTTAGCTTGGGTTTGTCTATGGATCAACTTGAGCACTGTCTGTTGGCCAGCTCCATGCTTTGTCTCTTGAGATTCACTCTATACCAGCTGTCAGGAGCTGACAACATACTGATAACATGCAGAGCAGAGCAGAAGCACTGCTGAGTCTACTTGAAATACTACAACACACTCGCATAGTAGCTGCTGCTTCGTTATAATTATAATAACACACTCGCACTCAGCTTATAGAAGCTGCTTTATTATCACTTTAAAGTTAAAAAAGCTGAATAGTATTTCATGCCTACATTTATCTGACCTCTAGAAATTTGTGAATAGTTAAAAACAGATTTTGAAATCAACAGTTGTATTAGCAATATTTTACATAAAGAAGATTCTGTCAGTTAATGCAGCTTTGTTATTCCAAACAAACAGTATAAATAAAATAAATTTAAATCTTCATATTTATCTTAGTATTTACTTTAAATATGTAAATATGCATTCCTGAGTATGTATCATACAGGTGAGTGGGCTTAACAAACCACCTGTAGAAAAGATACCCTTTCATCTCTCTGACTTCTTAATCTCTTTTTAATGTCTCTTGGAAACATTGTGCATTTCAAATTGTGCTTCATTCAAGTGAGTGGGCTTGACAAACCACTTGTAGAAACACTCTTCTCTTTTATGCACTTGACACTTTAATTAAACTCCATCTTACAAGAACTCAATAAGGAAAACGATGTTTACTATAAATGTCCCACAATCATGTTGCACTGCTTGCTTCAGCCTTAAATAACTCTTGCACAATATTAAGCCTTAAATCCCTCTTTTGCACAATATTCACCTTTAATACATCTCTTGCACAAAATCCTGCACAACATTATTCAGTCTCATGTAAAAGTACTTGTATAGCCTGTCTTATGTGTTTAGTTCAGTATCGTATAGTATATGTTGGTTATGCATAGTTTAGTTTTTTTTTTTTTTATAGCTCTTATGTCCAGTGTTGTGTCTATATTTATGATAAATTTTGTAGGACCGTTGTCCTGCGAGACACGACATTTCGTTCCTCTATGTGTGTGTATGTCCACACATGTAGCGAAATGACAATAAAGCTCAACTTGACTTGACTTGAAATATAAAAAAATGACCTACACTCAAAAAAAAGTTAGCTGTTTGTTCAAACTACTTATTTAAAATAAGCTCAAACAACACAAATCTTGATTTTGTTTGTGTGTCGGTGGGGGATGGGGGGGTGGGCTTAATTGTTTTATGTCCAATGCACTTGAAATAGTAAAAAAAAAATAATAATAATAATAATAATAATAATAGTAATAATAAAAATAATAAGTTAACTCCTTTATGTTGTCCCAAAAGAAATCTATTGTGTTGAACCTGGCAATTGTATAGCCCATTGCCTTAAAATTTGACAAGTTGACTTTACTTAAAGTGAGTAAACGCATTGAAACTTGGAGCTGTTAAGTTGACCTAACATTATTATTTTTTGATAATTATACACATAATTCATATAGCCTAGTTAATAATTTTAAGGCATGGTGTTTACTCCTTTTAAGTCAACTAATTGCTTTAAAAGCAATAGGTTTACTCCATTTTTTAAAGGGCACCTATTTTACCCCTCTTTCTAGATTTTAGAGAAGTCTTTTGTGTCTCCAGAATGTGTCTGTAAAGTTTCAGCTCAAAACACCCATCAGATTATTTATTCTACCTTTCAGAATATTGGAATTGCTGCTCTGAACAACCATGTAGCTGTTTTTGTTGCCTGTCCCTTTAATGCTAGTTCTCCCCTCCCACCGTTCCCACTTGCCTGTCAGAGTGTGCCTCAATCTCCGGCCACGTCAGATAAACAGCACAGTGATAGACATGAATGAAGCAGATCTCTTATAACATTTGTGAGAAATACTACAGTAAGAACTATACCAATGATTATTTGATGTATTTGTTGTGGAGTTAATTCAAGCCTTTCTGCAACGATGAGTCACACACAATGTTACAAAGTTCACGCTCACACCCAGCGGAGACACACACAGTGCGTGCATTTAACTTTGCACTGTTTTTGCATGGCAAATGTGGCAGGATACACGTTTACATACACTGCTGTATGGATACCCGTTATGTTAATGTATGAAATAAACCTGATTTACATCCACAAACCGGGATTGAAGCGTCGTCTTTTAGAATTGTATAATTGCAGCTGTGGTGATAAGTAAAGCAGAAGTAAATCGCTGTAATTTATTACAAACATGCACTGTTTTAAAAACGTTTTAAACTTGTAAAAGTCATTCTTGATCACATTTGATGATGATTGATGATTACAGCAAGCTGAACGGATCTTTTATTCCAGCTGCTTTGCGCACGTCCTGTCTTGTTGATATAATTATACGCATTACTATGGAGACATGTTACGCGGCTGTCAATCAATTCGATGGGTGGATAAACCACACTCCTATGTCAAGTTGTGGTCGCCCTCAAAACGGTAGGGATTTGGATCCTATTTTAACATCAGGAAAAAAAAATAGACTCATTGTCTTTATATCACCCAAATATGACTGTGGACACACTATACCTACACACAGTTCTGTCCAAACAGCTTACAAAAGATAACTTTCATCATAGGTGCCCTATAATGTAGTCAACTAATTGCTTTGTATCATGCAAAAACTACATTAGCTGTTAGGTTTTACTATTAGTTAACTATAATGACTCTGTAACCAATGCACCATGACTTATATTAACTTATATTAAAATTATTAAAGGTGAAATACATCAATTAAACGATGTATAAAAAAAAAACAAAAAAACAATTACAAAATTAAAAAGACGTAAAGTTTGTCAAATATTTTGCAGATGTCAATTTAACTTTATTTTCTATTTCAAGCATTGGGTTGAGGCAGGAAAAGTGCAGTGTTTACCGTCGGTAAATATCACATACGTTTATAAATAAGCCAAAATAAATCAAATTGACATTTAAAAGCAAGCATTTGCACTGAAAGGACTGAGCCTGACAACATTTTGCAACGATTCACAGTACAGCAGAACATTTAGATGTAAATTGCACAGTGCATTTAGTTGTCAGGTTTAGAGGTGTATAGCGGGGGGAAAATGCCATTCCAGCCTTTTAAATCCTCCCTTCATACATATCAAATAAACAGTGAAAAGGCCCTGCCTGGACTAATGCACTGCTACTAATAAAGATATGATGAGTTTCCTCTGGAAGCTTTACCATTTCAAATGTGCACTTTACCCAGATGTTGTCATGGTGACATGTTACATTTTTTGTGTAATCTGTTTTAATCTGTCTGTCTGTTCTCATGTAAGAAGAAGACATCGGAGCAGGTCTGAAGGTTGGACTAAAAGGCTCATGAATTCAGCTCTCTTTGAAGTCACGACAGCAACAAAGCACTCGTGATAAACTCTTTATTGTTTTGCCTCTTCTTCTTTTGTGTCTTCGGGGGAGAACTTTGATCAAAAGACCTCTTCTTCTGACAAATATGACTCTGTGTTTAGTCTATAAACCATCACAGGAAATTGGAAGTTATGTTACACACTGAAAAACTTGTAGGCCGTGTGCAAATGCATACGCTGCCGTAGTTGACAGTGAGTGAGTAGAAATGATGATTATAAAGATAAAAAATATGAATGAATTTAAATATAAATATGTATATGAATAAAAAAATAATAATATTAATTATTTCCAATCAATTTCCGAAATAAAATTAATGCTGAAATCTAAGATAACGACATACTGTATATAACAAGAGCCAATACATGGTTGAACCACAAATCGTGTTTAAAACAAGTTATAATTTCATGAAAATTAACTTAACATATATTTAAGTCCCTGAGTAAATCTTTAATATTGACCTGGCTTTTAGTTAATCCGTAAGGATGGATATGATCAGTCTTATCATAACATAGTCAATCAATAATGACACTTGGCATATTCTCTCCTCCTTTCCTCAGTCTCTTTTTCTCTTTCCTCACTTGTATGGCTGTAATTAATAGAGATGTAGCGGGTACTTGTGGGAGATATTACCATACATAATATATTAGCAAAGCGGAGACTGGACTCCATATTTTATTTCTTTATTATGAGGTTTCATAATGTAGCAGTAAAAGAAAACCTCTTATTTCACTTCATATATTCTGTACTAAATAGAAAAATAAATAATATTCATGACATTGTATTCTAAAAAAAGGGTGCCTAAAATTACTGTTTGTTTGACTTGCTTTAAATTATTAGTGATAAAAATATTATGTTTTACTTAGTTAATAGTTGTAATAATCCTTTAATCATCTCATACAAGTACTCAACAATATTTGTGTGGCATCTTCAAACCTGTATCTGTGTTTACTATCTTCAGTGCTACATATCCTCAAACATACAATGCAGTACAGGTCATTTTGAGGAGTGTTAATAACAACTAGCCATTGACTTTCATGGTACAGTAATTTGTTTTTCCTATAGAGAACAACATTCAACTACTGTACCAACATTCTCCACAATGTCTTCTTTTGTTTTCAACAGAAGAAAGAAACGTTTTGGAATCACTTGAATGTAAGACAACTTTAAAACATAGCAGAGGGTTTCAGTTGCAGTTCATCTTCCATTGTATCTAAAGGCAAAAATAAAAGTCTTTGTGTTTCATGATCATAATAACACAGCTTTTAAACAGTATTTACTGCAGTTTTGTTCAATCTTACCGTGCACCTGCTCATACATCCTCCTACATTTTTTTATCTATTTAGGATAGCAAATAGCAGGATAGAAAGGTGATTGATTTGAAGGATTGATTGATTCATTCATTTATTGAGACATTCATTCATTCATTTAGACATTCGTTCAGGCATTCATTCAGACATTCAGGCTTTCTGTTGACTTTAACTGCATGGCAAGTTTAAAACAAATTACTTACAAAAGATAGTTTTAGTTGGTTATCTGCATTCTTGATGATATCATGCATGTCATTAAACCTTGTGTTGTTTTACCAAATTTACCACCATTTTGTTATGTTGGGGATGAAAATATCCACTTAATTAAACTGCTGTAAAAATGCATCAGATAAATATTTAACAAAAAACTGTTAATCAACTAACTACTAAATTGTTTAGTAAATTACAGGATTTTAATGCTTTAATTGACAACTTCATAAATTATGTAACTGATTTGGTGAAAACAACACACAGAATGATGTATTTTCAATATTAAAAAGTAGTTGTGGACTAGATTTTTTTTTTTGTTTTGTTTTACCTTTTATCGCGGTCTTGGACCTTGAAATATTATTAACGAAATTAGCTTTAATGCATTAGATTTTCATTTTTCCCTCCCTAATTTACTGTTAATGGCTGTTTTTGCCCCATTGGCTTTCATTATAACCACATTTGATGGTGCATAAAGCATAAAGTCTTTGTTTTTATTTACTCCATGTAGTTCTGAGAGCTGAGACGCATATTTTGATTTTCTTAGACACATCAAGTGCATGAAGTACACTCTTAAACACTTACAGACACACATACACACTTTAATTTGCTGTTATACTCCATATAAACTTCAGAAACTAAGCTTTATTTATTTATTTATTTATTTATTTATTTATTTATTTATTTATTTTGCACAGGCATATCTAAAGGGTTAATGGTGCCAATGGGTGATCAACAGTACAAATGACAAATTTGACTTCTTCCCAACATGGAAACCCACCAACTATCAAAAATGCATGATTATATGGTGTCATGGTTTTGTAATAAAAAAATGTGGTTATAATGGAAGTCAATAGGGCAAAAACTGTCGCTTGTAAATTAGAGAGAAAAAATTTAAATCAATAAAAAACAATTCATCATATGCAATGTTGTTTCACGTGTCCAAGACATTATATTGAAAATACATCATTTGGTGTGTTTTTTTCTTTACAAAATCAGTGACATCATTTATGAATTTGGCAATTAAAGTCCTGTAATTTTCTAAGCAGTTTGTTAGTTTTGATCAGGACTGAGGTGATAAACAGAATTATACAAAAAATATATCTGATGTATTTTTGCAGCAGTTTAATGTAGTAGATGTTTTCATCCCTAACATAACAAAAGGGTAGTAAATTTGTCCAGAGTGTATCGTTGAGTTTTTTTTTTTTTTATTCTAAGCATTTTCTCAAATTATGTGTCAAATTAAGATGTAGTCACTAAAAAGCATTCCATTTGCTGAAACACAGAAAAATGTATGGCCAAATTAAAACTCAAAATTACTCTAGAGTGGATAAAAAAATCCCCAACATTACATAAGGGTTAAAATCATCAACTGATGGCTGGTCAGAAGTGTGTAGTTTGGTACCAAGATGTAGTCAGACATGTTTGTTGTCCACAAAATTACAAGAATTTAGCAGTCAATATTGCATTATAATAGCGTGATTATCATAAAAAATATCAGAGAACCCCTCATAACTAACAATCTAAACACTCACAACACTATACTGTAGTTACTTCCATTGTTGTTTCACATTTACTCAATACTCTTACAAATAAATTAAAATCAACACTATGCACAAAATATAATTGTAAACCAATTAACTACAACTTAATTTGTCACATTGACTTTTGCTCCAATTTCATCTACATACTGTTTGTATTTCTGCTCAATTTTCCACTATACACCACTAAGATCTGAATAGGCGGAGTACATTTTGTTCCGCCATCTGTGTGAGATTTGATTAAACTGTCATATATGTGAGATGTTTAATGGTGCCGGACAATGTTAGTTTGAAAGGTCTGACATGTCGGGATGTGAAGCTATAGCGTGTCAGAATGTCGCCTCCATCACACTGACTTCTCTCGCCCTTAAGTAATGCCACACAATGCAGGCATATGCTGCAGATTAAAATACACTTCACACTATGTTTTATATAGAGAGGCTTTTAGTCAGGCATGACCAGCCTTCAAGAAGAAAAACAGTGCTTTCTCTTTCACATCATGAAGAGTTGTGAGCAGCAATTTGTTCTTTAGATTATCATGTATTTGCAAAAGCAAGACGGGAAATAGCCTGCTTATAATGGCTTTAATTGAATAACACATCTGCGCTTAAAATCACAACACACAACAGTAGTATTTAAAGTGCAGCAGTGATATGCCCATGTTTTAAGATTTCATCAAATTAAGATTTAAATATTGGTGTGAGACACACCTCATTTTGTGTTTTCCATTTAATGATTCATTGTGTACATGTGTACCTTATTTTGGGGCAAATACTAAAAGCAACCCTTTTCAAGGTGGTATCAATTTAAACATTCTGTGGGTATAAAAAACTGGTATTGCCAGTAAGTCATTCCAAGTTCATCATTCAAACAACCATGAACACACTAAGTCACTTAATGGACGAGCAGCACCACCTGGCCATGGTGCGCCTTCGGGTCGGTGGCAGGCAGTCAGATGCTGCTTGTGAACTTGGTGTGTCTCAAAGTGTCATCAGCAGACTACTGGACAGAACTACTGGCAGAGTTCATGACAAACCCAGTAGTGGAGCCCCAAGAGTGACAGACCTCAACAGTGACCAGTACCTAAGGACCTACAGTATGCACTCAAACATCGTTATGCAACTGCCATACAGTTGCAGGCCCGTTTATGAGATGTGAGGGCTACTAGGGTTTCCAGACAAACCATTCACAACCGACTCCACTGCTTTGGCTTGAATGCTAGATGATCATTGCAGGTGACTCCACTGACACCAAGACACCGCCATGAAAGTTTGCAGTGGGCACAAGACCATGTGACCTGGACAACGCAACAGTGGTCTGCTGTCCTGTTCATTGATGAGTGTCGCGCCACCTTGCACAGAAATGATGGTCATCATCGTTGCTGGAGAATGCGAGGTGAGCGATACGCTGAGGTCAACAGGGTTTAACAGTCTGGCCAGGCATCACCAGTCAGCACAAAACAGATTTGGTTATTGTAGATCGCTCAGTCACTGCATATTCTTACAGTACCTCAGAGACATAGAAACCATCATCATCCACCAGGTCCACCTGCACACCCCCAATTTTCTGTTCATGGATGATAATGCTCCACCACATGGTGGCAGAATTGTCACAGCTCGACTTCAGAAAGTTGGAGTGCCTCATATGGTATGGCCATCTATGTCTCCTGACCTGAACCCCACAGAGCAGGTCTGGGACTAGTTGAAGCAGAGACTGGATGATCATACCTTACCCCCACGTCACCTGGCAGAATTGCATGTAGCACTTGTGGAAGAGTGGAACACATCGCCTCAGAACAACATCATGAGGCTAGTGAGGAGCATGAGACGTTGCTGCCATTGCGGCAAATGGTGGAAACACCCCCTATTGACATTGTCATTTTTTGTTATTTGTGGCTATGCTTGTTATTGTCTAAATTTTTGGGGTAATAAATGTTATACTAATGAAAATTGTGTTTCTTCTCATACATTATTATTAATATCAAAGGGAGCTTTTACTTATTTTATTAAAATTCAGAGCAAATAAGAAAAGCACTCGTGTAAATAGCAATAGCCCTATAT
>CAIGQZ010032409.1:20536448-20546448 GCA_903798205.1 Danio tinwini
TTGTTGTTGTTAATAATAATAATAATAATAATAATAATAATAATAATAATAATAAATAAACAAAAATTACTGGCATTCTCTGAACAATATATAACTGTAGCTAATGCTTAAAATATAACTGTAATCTGTATTTATTACAGTAACATATTAAACAGTTTCTTCAAATAACTGATCTAATAGTAATATTCTGTTATCAGTATAAAATAATGAGAACTCATAACTTTAAAGTGAACTTTATACACATAAACCAAAAGCAATTGCAACACTGACAAAAGGAACACAAAATCTTTCTTTGTCTCACTCAAACTGATGACATCATTAAATGAGGCTTTCTGTTATTCCAGCATTATCTCTATAGCCTCCATGGGCTTTCTGTTGAGCACTGAGCAGCTAAAGCTAGATGAGAAATCCTGCAAAAACACTTTGTACACTGTATTTTGTAAGTTCTTGAGTGTAAATGTAGTTTGTAAGAGAAAAAAAGAGCACATAAAGAGTTTTAACACATTTCTTTAAAAGAAAATCATTTACCTTATTAAGTGTCATGTATGCCACTGTGGATTTTTGAATAGGTTTTTTCTTAAAAAAATAAAATAAAATTAATTAAATAAATAAATAAATAAATGAATGAATGAATGAAAGAAAGAAAGAAAGAAAGAATGAATGAATGAATGAATGAATGAATGAATGAATGAATGAATGAATGAATGAATGAATGAATGAATGAATGAATAAGAAATTGTAATGGCAAGAATATTGAAGTAAAAGGCTTGGTTTGTACTCTTGCATCCATTGCCTTTCTTGTTTGTATGCAACCAGGCAAACTTAATATTGTTTGTCTTTTTGCTAATTTATTTATTTAATTATTGGTATATTTAGAAGCAAAAAATTGCAACGATGGGCAAAAGCCATCATCTCATGCTCCCAAGCCAAATTACAGTTGAGCAGCTAGTCTCTCAGGCAAAAGATATGTCATACATTTTTAATGTGCTGGGAGCCAGCTGAATGTCAGCCAGCCAATTCTAAGTTACTCCTTTGAATGTGATAGGCAGTCATGGGTTCTGTCACCACTGTTGTAAATCACAGCACAGTAAAGCCACAGCTATGTATACTGCAGCTTGACAAAATCCACCTGTAGGACAATCCTGACCTCTCTCCTAATAAGATTCCTCCCATGTGTGCTTGTCATTCACCGCATAGCAGTTACTTGATAACAAGTCTTTCCACATGCATGCATCCATCCCTAAGATTCAGTTATGCGCTGTTAACAGCATAACAAGGATGATAACTATAATAATGATTATTAGGAGACCTCACAACAACTTATATAGCATACAACTATATAAAACTATAACTATATATAAACTATATAAAAGCTAACAGTTAAGTCAGAGCTACAGATGGACAATTTTATCTTTAAATTATTAATAGTTTGAATCTTTACAAGCAACTCTTTTTAAAAAGCTTTGCTGAGCTAGCTTCTTTTAACAAAGTTACAAATAGATTTGCGTGATTAATTCAGCATGAATGAGAATAATTGTGGTGTTAATTGAAGTTCTCTCAACACCAGCAGCTTCAGATATTTTGCAGATTACAAAAAGCTCAATAGAATTATATATTTTTTTTTTCTGTGGGGCAGATATATTCTGGCATAGGTCAGAAATTCCCAGTTTGCACTGCTGCTGGTTATGATTCTTTCTTCTTGTTTACTTTTTCTTTTTGCTACTAAAGGAGATCAATCCCAGCCTCCAGCTCTGCTAAGCCTATTGTTTCTTCCTTCCATCGCTCAATAGTCATTCTTCACAGACAGAGATGGCAGAAATAAGTATTATAAAAGGCAGTATAACAATGCTACTGCACCAAGCTGTTTCACACAGATATAAGCGATCCATTCTGTATGATGTCACCAGTCTCTCATTGTGTTAGAAAAACCAAATCCCACAGTGCTGAGAGCAGAAGAGATAGCGGTGAGATGAGTTTCTCCAATAAAATGGTTGAAATCAGGTTGATCTGTCTATTAGTGGTTGAAAAGCCTTTGTGGTAATACAACAGCCTGGTCACAGGGCAGTTAAATCATTATGAATGAAATGGTACAGGGATTTAACTATTCTAGTGGCTGGTTCACACAGATGGCCAGTTTGAATAGCAGAATTTCTGTTTTTGTAAAGCTCGCTGTTGTGTTTTTAATGTTGGAGCAAATGCCATATTTAAACTTGCATCATTATGTGACAATGTTGCATGGAAACCATAAAGCTGTTGATTTACTTTAGTGTGAAAAAAAACATCATTCATTAACTTTCATTACACTTCATTCATAAGTACTATCATTACCTCACTTATTACTCCCTGACCACAGTAATTTATTATACCTCTAGTTATGGCCCGCTTCCACTGAGTGGTATGGTACAGTAAAGTACGACATGGTTCGATGCATGTGACGAGACAGCTACTCCACGAGACAAGACGAGACACGAGATTGGGTTCACGAGAACGAGACTAGACAAGTTTTTTAAACTATTTTAAAGAAATCCTTAATGATGAATAATCTTAGAATTCAAATATTTTGCTAATATATGAATAGAAAATAGATTTTTATTAAAAAAAATCACAAAATGCAAAAAAAATTAGGTGTTTATTAATTAACTTGTAATGAATTTACTTCCATTTTTATGTATACAATTTCCATAATTATTCCCATAATTTTATATATGCAACAGTTTTATATTACTTTAAATGAAATTCTATGCAATGAACATGCACACACTGCAAAATATTTGTTAATATTAAAATAGAAAATAGCAAACTCTACTGACAGGCTTTTCTCCTATAGCATTTCAGAGTATTTACATTGCAGACCTTGATGGTCAATTCGGATTTTCTGACAGTGTCTTTTAAATGTGACTCGTGCACGATTGACTGCAATTACACAGTACACGGCAAAAGGCACAATGACCAGAAAAAAAAGCAGGCCTGACTAATATTAAAGCACTCTTTTTTTTCTCCATTTCTTTATTTATTTAGTTTGCATGGTTTCATTTTTTTTTTCTTCTTGACAAGTTGTTTTGCTGTAGTTTATGACAAAAAACATTCTCATTTGGCCATTTTCTTTTAATCTAGGCCTTTTTAAACCAGTAGGCATCTTGATGTAATGTCCATGGCGTCATTTCTGAACGTAGTGTATGCAACAGTTTTATTTCATGTTGGTTACGTGGCGGATGGGGCGCTCTTTCTCTCTCCTGAACATGCTTAAATACTTGGGCTACATCACACATATAAAAGCTTTTTTAGTCCATGTGTGGAATTTGGTCACTTGAACCAGGAAAATAAAACGTCAGCTTTTTCCTGTACAGCATAAACGTGTTTGGTAATGATGAAGGTGGGTGTGTTGAGTCTCCAGCAGTTCAGTATGTGTGTGCGCGCTTAGAGATGTGTGTAAGTGCAGAGAAGTGTCAAACAGCTGTGTGGACTGTCCTATCGCAAAATGCTCCAATGAGATCTTGTCACACCCCTAGTACCTAGCACAGCAAAAGGGTACAAAAAGGTGGATCTAGAGTAGATGCACAACTGAAAGCTATTGGTTTACAGAAATACGTCACTCGCTTGTGGACAAGCCAGAATAAAAACAAAGGAACCGCCATTGTTTTAAATACACAGCCAAGACATTACACCATAATAATATATACATAAAATAATGGGCCATGGTTGACCCGAGCTCAAACAAACCTTGTCGTCATCTTGATGAACAGCCACAAAGCCAAGAAGAAGAGCAGAATCTGGAATCTGCCCTGTGCCTGTAGTTTTTAGACAAGGTGGTGTAAAGCGCAAGCGGTTTTGCTTTCTCGCTTACGTTTGCAATGAGTCCATATTTGCAATAACAAACTTCTTGAGCTTATGATAATAACATGCGCGTGATTATTGAAGTGCTTCTGACATCCAATCCTGTAAGAAATGAACAAACGCGAGACTGACGCGTGAAAAAACAAAGGAGAAGCCGGAAAAAAACAAAGGAGCAAATGATTGTTTTAACAATCTAAAACATGAACAAACTGCTATGTTTAATTATTGTCATCACCTTTTGAACTATTATGAACTTGGAATGATGGAATTACTGTCTAACAAAGGTTACATGTGTTGGCGAAGATTAAAGATACAGATGAGAGGTTTGCACTGACTGGACTATATGTTCCGTGTTGTTTTTGAACACAAATAAGGACTAAATGTATGCTGTGTGTAGTTTTTCTGTAATTGGTAACATATTTGAGACTTTAAGGGTCTGTATGTGTTCATATGTGCTGCATTTGTTTATTTATTTTATTTAATTGCAGACATTAAAGTAGGCTATTTCGCACCATTGATGAGTAATGAACATTTATACACAAGTATTTATGTGTATAAAGCATCTGTTTTATGAGAGGTGCTTCTCATATGACATATGAACGACCCGTATAACTTTACTTTGACATTTCCTCGAGCGAGAATGACGTCGACTGAAACTTTGTCGTACACCATGCCCAACAAAAGATTACCATTGGTACCCTTTTAGCAGTGGAAACACAAGCCTGATAAAGGTGACCCATACCCATACCATACTGTACCACTCAGTGGAAATGGGCCATTATATTACAATGATACACTTTTCAAAACTGTGTCCTTTTCAGTGTTCTTTAGATTGAATTTCTGTAAATATTTCAATTAAGTATGCATTAGTGTTTTTCTTAGTTTCCTCTGTGTTTTGAAAAAAGATCACTAACTGAAAAAGAAAAAAGTAGAAATAAAGATTACTGACCACTCATAAGTCAATGGCATTTCTTGCTCATATGTCATCCTTTGCCCTCTGCGTCATCCTATAATGAACTTCTACTTTCTGTGGCTAGTAGGCAGTGTTTACATGTATACTGTATGCTAAGCAAGTGTAGCGATTAGCATATTCTAAAATGCTATAAATAACTTATTTCTGCTTCAAAATCCACATTACGTTGCAAATGGGAGTAATTCAAATAACTCCCTGGTGGTTTAAAGTGAGTATGTAAAAGGTTAGTATTAATCATATAATAGATTGTCTTGCTTGATGCTTATTGTAGATTTGTAGTACCTGTTTCACATATTTTATGGTGTATTCTGTCAAAATAATTGGTATAAGTTCATAAGAAAAAGAAATGATTAGTTTTTATAAAGGCGTTTGATTAATAGGTATTCCAGGTGCTGTATACAGTATAATCTTTTCCATCTTCCAAATTAATTTACAAATGATTGGATTCTTGGATTGTAAATCAAAGATTCATTGTATTTATATTTTTTTTTACTTGGAATTTATTACTGTAACATAAGCGTAAAGCATTTCTGTTCAGCACTGATAACGGAATTATATCATATGACTATTATAATGTCAGTGAGAAAAAAAGAATAATATTGTAGTAATAAATTAATTACTATTGAAAATCTTTGCTTTAATTTTTAGCATATAGCAACTGGAAAAGCTAATATTATTATTGAATTACTGCCCAACACTGAAAAACAAATTATATCCTAATGACTATTAGAATTTTAAATTCAATAAGGGTATGTATGTGTATGGTAAATGGCCATTTTAATGTCATGATCACTCCTAATCTCGGCTTAAATGTGCCTAATTAATCATCATGGCTCACTTTCCTGCTTTATCAAGGGAGTAACATTGTTATGGAACTGGCAACGATGCTTCTATACTTCTTCATCTTGGCAATGGTTTCAATGAACTAAGATTAGGTCAGGGTTTGAGAGAAAATCACACCAGACTGCTCAAACATCCCAAGACAAGACAAACGCAGATCGCACATGGTCATCCAGTGAAAACAAACACCAGCCAATGCCAGCAGGGTTACTGCATTGATCCAACAAATCCTCACAACCACCGACTGTATTGTACATTTGTAGCACATTTTTATTCTTCAGCATGAATATATATTTTTAGCTTTCAAACTTTGAAATTGGCAAGATTTATTGTTTTATATTGATTGACTTTATTTACTAATTGATTGATTGACTTTAGATATTATGTTCATATATTGAAAAATTCATACTTATAGTTTTTGTCTCCGTTTTTAGTCCAAATTAAGAAGCATTTTGTAGACACATATTTTTTTTTAAAGAAATAATAAGTCAAGTGGGTTTTCTACTTTGGCCGAGAGAGCTTAACGTGTAATTTAAGAAAACACATGCAATTACAAAAAACGGCAGCAAATTGAGAAAAAAATCCTCATCTATTGGACCGCAGACTTGCTGCAAATCCTCACAAAGCAAACATTTTTTTTTAAAATGCACTGCATTTTCTCACAACGCAAACAAATTAATAAAACGCACTTCATTTTCTTACAATGCAAACAATTTACAAAAACGTGTCACATTTTCTCACAACACTTTCAAATAGCTCGGACCACAATGAAAGTGTTTAATGGGACCCTAAAAAATGACGGACCTGGCTATTTAGGTTATGGTTATTTAAGCTAATAAAATACAAAAGACAGGTGAATCAGGATGTAAAATAAACAAAAGAAAATCTATTTACGAAGATCACCTACAACTTCACTGAGCACTAATCATGGCACATCGACGTCCATCATGTTTTTGGGTCCCCTTGAAACATTTCCATTGTGTTTCATTCTTTTTCCAAGCGTTGAGAAAATGCAGCACGATTTTATAAATTGTTTGCATTGTGAGAAAATGCAGGCTGTTTAAATAATTTGTTTGCATTGTGGGAAAATGCAATACGTTTTTTTATGTGTATGCTGTGTGAAGATTTGCAGCATGTGTGCTGTCTAATAGATGAATATTTATTTCTTAATTTGCTGGTGTTTTTTGTAATTGCATGTGTTTTCTTAAATTGCAGCATGTTAAGCTCTCTTCATAGTTTTTCACCATAGCTTTTCAGTTAAATAAGATAAAAATAACCTACCGCTGGGGTAAGTAAAATAATATTGTTTTAGTTTTGCAGTAAAATTATTTTTATTACCTCATTGGCAGACTGTTTTGATTGTTTTACTTTTTCTAGGAACAAGAAAACATGTTTTACTTGTCTGAAAAATGCTTATTGGTTTAAGAATTTTTACATTTTAGACTATAAACAAGCAAAATAGTGTTTTGCAGCATAACTTAGCAACTACATGTCAACTAATTTTCATTAGAGTATTGGTTATGTGAATACACACATTTGTGGATGACTTCTGGAGCTGAGCATCCATGGATTTGCTCTTCAGTGTTTGGACATTCAACAGTGAAAATTAAACCACACTGAACTGAACTAAACTGAACTTTAACTCTGAAAACTGGACTGACACGGTTTCAATTTACTAGAACTTCTCTGTTAAGCTGCTTTGACACAACCTACATTGTAAAAGTGCTATAGAACTAAAAGATGAATGAATAAATAAGTTGATATCTTTGTGCAAAGTTACTTATAATCAGAATGTCTGAGGGTGGCCATTAAACTAAGGTGTTTGCAGATATTAAGCAGACAGTTCATCAAAATGCTAATCATTCTTAATTGACATTCAGAGTTATACTTATTTAAAAGAATGTCCAAAGGTGACCATCAAAATAAAATATAATTTCTTAAAAAAAAAAAACTCAGACTCTGAACAATATGTAATATAGATAAAAAATGTATAAATTTTAGTCATTTCAGAAATAAAGTCCTTCTTAGCTGCTGAACTAGAGTCAGCTTTTCCTGCTAGTAATTAAGGCTTGAATTCGTCATGTGGAAATAAAGTGGATTTGTCTAGGTCTAGCATTTAGCACGCTGGCGTTGACACATCGCGCAGTGCTGCTCATGAGGGCAACTTCAGTTCAGTTCCTGGCTTATTTCCTGATCCCTGTCCTGTCTTTCCTCCCATCATTTACTATGCTGAATAAAGACGTGGCACAAAGCCAAAACTAAAATTAAAATTTGGAATTTAACCTCAGCCATGCGATTAATTTTATCCTGGGTCTTGGAGGCGAGTGGCCACTTCAGAATGGTTACGGATACACACTAGCAAGCTCCCGAAATCTCCTCTAATCCCCAACAGAGACCCCCGAGACAATGAGACTAAAGGCAGCTTTGTTTTGAACACAATTTGTTTCCATTAATTGGCCGCTCATCTCTTGCCGCTCCCTCTCTGCAAATCCCCAATCCTTCGTCTTAATGAGTTAGACGTGTGACAGTTAGACAGGAGTGCGCTTCTGAGGCAAGGGAGTAAAAAATGTCCGCAGCATTCAGAGCAGTACAATGGAAGCGTGCTGTTAGTGCCATTAGCATTGTTTCAGACGCGCCAAGAGCTGCATGCTAAGAGAACGTCTCCAGCGTAGTGGAGGCTGCCACTGAAAGGGATGATCGATCTCTTTGAGCATCCGTTCCCTACAAACACTGAGCGCACACAATGCATCTCGCCTGTCCATCAATAAAGAGCTCGGTGAATATATAACAGGCCTTTTGATGGTATATGACTCAAAAATAATGAGAGATAATGCACATATGATTTAAGATATTTTCAGTGTTTTTCCCATTGTATTGCTCTGCAGAATGTCAATATTTAATACAAAATAAGAGAAGATGTAAATGGTGGTGATGTGGCACAACTCAGTATGTAGTATAGGTGTGTAAGGGTCCGTCTATCAGTCCAATGATGGAACTAACTGCATGGGTAAAGGTTTAATGCGTGTTAGCCTTTCCTAGCACATCTGAAAATAAATATTTGTATTTGTTAGAATTTATTTTAATTTGTTTCCAGCTCTGAATTTAATCTGACTCCAAATTCAAGTGATAACTACATTTCAAATCTGTTTCTTAAAAGGAACTGATCACATGCATAAATGAGGAATGAACCTAGATATTTGACTATATTTAAACATCTTGTCTTTTTAGTTAATGGTTCAGCTTGGAAGTCCCTTGGAGTCAGTATGCTGGCCTGTTACATCTGCTCATGCACACAGCCTTGCCAGTTCTGGTTCTTTGATAGAGGATATATCTGTAAACTAAATTTCCTTTAAGTAATATTGGGCCACCCCATGCTTGCTCATATATAAAGAAAGTTTAATTTATCCACTAGATTATATCATACTAAGTCAGTGATTTTCAGAAATCCACAGGTCTCATATGCTGTGCCTATGCTCCGTCCATTGATTCAGAATGTATGAGCAATCCTGGTCGTAGGCTGCAGAAACATCAGCCTAAACAATCTACTAGATTTAAATGATTTCAGTATAACATAACATATATTAAATATAACCTTTTATTTGTTGGGTAAAGGTTTTACATGCCAACTCACATAATTAAACAAAAATAAGCAAATTCAGAAATGTACAACATCAATTACCCAAAAATACATTTAAGAGTTAAAGATTAATACCTGACTGTGTAGAAATACAGTACGTTGCAGCATACAAGTCTTGATGCAGAGTTCAGAGACTCACACACTGCAACAGGGTATCTTACAGGATCCCACAGACACTTTCGAACCTTTTCCTTAAATACTCAAATCACAACAAACGATTATAAATTCAAGACAATAAAAGCTTTACAAAAACCCTTGTCTGGTCATGAGTTAATAAGATCATTTTCCCTGGAGTGGAGCATCTGGCAAAGATCTTATCAAAGCCGAAACCCAGATCAACATATAGTGAAATTGTGAAATATTACAGTGAAATTGAGACCACTTTATAAATCATATAGAGTCATTCAAAATGGTACCAAACATGAATATAGATCCACAAGATACACCATATTAAATTCTGTGTGGAATGTGAGCAAGCTGCTCTGGTGGAGAAGGTAAAGTCGATGGCAGAGTTGAACAACTGGTTTCCTAGCTGATATTCTTTTTAGATTAGAAAGTTTAATGTTTTATTGTATGAAGTCTCCTGGTCTTGAATTCTTGCTGTCTGATATTATGGAGAAATTTGGTCATCCTTACAGGTGCTACAGTCTATATTTATGGTGATCAGATGCCCTGTATTTTTCTGGGATAGTTCCACATTATTTTATTCTAATTTG
>CAIGQZ010032409.1:20548948-20556928 GCA_903798205.1 Danio tinwini
AATGCTACCACCCCAGTGACAGATTTTGTGACCAGTAAGCAAGCTCCCATAAATTAATTTGAAAATGTAAATAAATACTATAGATGTACACTGTAATACTGTAACAGTTATTTTACAGTGTATTTAAAGATAAATTAATTCACATTTATCCATTTTGCAAATGCTTTTCAAATTTGCAAACTCAAATTAGCACCCAAAAGAGTATAATACGAGCAGACTCAAAAGCTTCACAGTCACCAAATTTTTCCAATGTCTTTTGAAAGAGTAAGGCCAGCTAGAGTCGTTTTCCCACCACTGCTTCAGATTTGAATGTGTGTAATTTCATATTATTTTCTTTTATTAATCATATTCAGTTGTTAGTCTCTATTCTGTTGCTCTGTCCCCAAAAAAAGTCATTTTTTAACCCTATTTAAATCATGCATATTATTTTATGAGACCCTTTTGGGAAGCACGGACAGACATTTGCTTTTCCTTTCTGTCGACTTAAATACTTCTCCCTGATAAGTGAAAAGTCATTAGGCAGACGTAAGATGTGTTGAAGGGCCATCATCGTGATGGTGGATTCAGAGATGAGGACATGATTGCAAGAAGTCGATGAAAAGCTGTAATTGCGAAATGCTGCGACTAATTGAAAGAAGAGGAGTGATGTTTTCCCTTGGCGCATCTTGTAGCCTGATTGCGATTGTGAGTCACTGTATGGTCTAGTGTCAAAAACAGCATTCATGGAAATCTCAAAGCTGACACTAGATTGTATAGAGCTTATCACTTATGCCCTAAGCCTTATTTTTCTTTTCATTCATATGCTATTTGTAATCCTTCAGCATGCATATATTCTTTTTCTTTCTTTGCATTGCAAACATTGCTGCACTTCAGATATTCCAGAAATGATGATGAATATGAGAGTGGAAACCAAACGATAATTTACATATATACAGTACATGGACAGATAGATAGAAATGTGAAGGAGAAGAAAAAATATCAATACCTTGCAAGTGCTGTAATAAATGAAGTTGTTGTAAAACAATAATCGATAGTTCACCCATTCTATGGTTATCTAGCATATTACCCTGCAGAAAAGTAAATGAAGTTTGACCCCAGGCCACAGTAAATCATCCTTCATCCGGAAATGGCCAAGAACCAACAGCACTTTGTTAAGCCATGACCATGTAGAGTGTTTTATTGATCTGTCTTACCACTTCCTCAATAATCCATTTGCATAAAGAGTGTTTCTGGTTGACATAAATCAGAGAGCAGCGCACAGCATGGATGAGCTCTGCTGACAAAAACACTGTTGTTCTTAGCAGAGCCAGGACATTAATGAGTGCGAGTACATATCTCATGAGATTCTGGAAAGCTTCAGAGTAACTTAGCTGAGCGCATCTCACAAGGAGCAGCAGGCAAAGAATATTAAGTCCATTTGTTAAGAAAATAAATAAATATATGCAGGCATAAGTATGGTAAAAAAAAAACATTGCCAATTGTTGTTTTTTTTAAGACCAGTCCAAGATGGGCTCATTGGAAATATTTTCAGCATTTTTGTGAAACAGAAAAACGTACTTCAACATATGCTTAACTGCAGTTTCAAGGTAATATGAACGCTACAGACTCGGAGCAGTATGACTTGCCTCCTTTATACATTAATGATTTTTACAGGGACGTATTATTAATAAATATTTTTTTAGCTTTGCACAACACCAAATCAATACCACAAAACAACCTAACAGTGTCTATTGTAATCAATAAGGATTTGTAATTAAACATGTTTGCGTCATCTATCTACAGTACCTACGATATCAACCACGTTTCTATTTGGGCCAATTTACTTGGTAGCGCTCTGTGGTGTAGTATTGTACTTGCAGAGCACTAATAGGTTCAAATATTGTGAAGCAAGGTTCCACAAAAATTCAATTAAGCATGGTTTCACAAAGGTGGCAAAAGAAATGTCAAATCAAGATAAAACTATATGGTTAATGCCATTTTTTTCTCTTTTTTTGCTATTGAAAACACTATTGAGGGTAGGGTTTAGGACAGTGGTTCACTTGGTGATTTGTACATCATGCACAGATGACTCATAGATGTGTACGAGTATCTGAAACGTACAACAAACAGCACCCTAAGTTACATATTTCAAAAATGTAGATGGTGCCCTGAGGTGAATCTGTCAGCTGATACGTGTAACAAAACGTAGGCAGAGCAACATTTACATTTTGCATATTTCCAATGAGCTGGTTTGGAATTGTCCTAATAATGGCTTCAAATAGAAATGCAGAAATGTACATATATTTCTCAAAAACAATTCCTTTTCAACCTGCTTCTCACCTGCCACTGTTGAGGCAAAGTAATTCCAACCCTCCGTTAGAAATGTTTTTTTAATTAAGATTACAGTTCCCATGCACTAGAAACTGTGACCGTTATTTTTTTTTCATATTGTGACGCAGTTTGTAGAGAAAGGGAATATTAAATTACAAAACAGTGGGTGTGGCTTGTTTTTTTTTAGCTGAACAGATGTAGTAAAGTAGGCATTTCTTTCAGGAAGATCAGGAAAAGGATTTGGGGAAAGTTATTACAACCTAAAGCCTGGTTTATACTTCTGCTTCAAGTGATCTGCATGACCCACAGTGCAAGCCTCACGTGTAGCCATCCATTTATACTTCTGCTCGCTGTTTCTGTTTCTCTGCAATACACTTCCAAAACGCTAGCTGGCAGTAGGTGTTTATGTTTCTCTGTGTCGAGTTTCTTCGCTGGTGTTTTGTTTTTTTCTGAACACTTCCTTAATGTACAAGTGGCTCAAATGCACTCATTTTGAGGTGGGAACCGGCGGACGTGCAGCAACTTTAATCATAAGGTAAACACAAAACAACAGTCTCCATCTGGAGCTCCTTCATGGGACTCCACACTTGTAAACACTCGCTGCATCAGGCGCAAGGCTCTCACCTCCGCCCACACTCGTCAGCGTTACCAAGCTGACCAACCACAGAGCTTGCACTACCCGTATGCGTTACATTTTTTGAGAGGTGCGCGTCAACGTCGCCAACGGCCACGGCGAGGGGCTATGCGTCCACGCATAGGCTGCGCCGTAGCATACGCGTGCGCTTGATGCAGAAGTATAAATCAGCCTTAACAGACACATCCTCCTCACCTGTTTGATGTCAAAACTGACATTTTTAGATTTCAATTAAAGATTGGAAGGGCAACTTTTTTTTCTCTTAATGACATGCACAGATGAAATGTTCACCACAAAACTAACAATGTGAGCAAACTAAATTCTATGGTTATTTTTGATTTATTGGGGATAAGCTGGTTACCAACACAAGTTTCTGTCCCCTGCTGGTGGATGTTATCACCAGGGAGTTTTGAACTATTTTGACACTATAGAAAGTATATAAGCAATCTCAGTGCCTTTAGAATTTGGCAGATTCTTGGTGAATATTTAAAAAATGATTTTAACATGATGACATTTTTTACATGTTTTATAATTTTTAAATAACTGAAATGGCATGTCCGGAATTTAGTTAAAATTGTTCCAGTCTTATACAAATTTCACAAAAGACCTAGATTTAGATTTCCAAATAATAACAGAACATTATAACACATGCTCTGTGGGAAAATGAGCACAGGGATACATTTCTAAGAACTGAGAAATATGTGCCTCAGGATACATCATGGCAGCATTGTGTGTGTTTAACTAACTCTTGGGGTAGTACCACTCACCAATTACCTCTTACCGATTGCTCGATAGCTCACCGTAAACAACGCCAGACTTAAGAGGGGGGCAGAGCAGACCGGGCAGCAATAGCTTTTCTCTTCAAATTTTTTTTAAAACACTATGGGCCCTATTCTAACAATCTAGGCGCAAAGTCCAAAGCACAGGGCGCAAAAGCATTAAGGGCGTGTCAGAATCTACTTTTGCTATTTTAAGAATGGAAAATTCCGCTTTGCGCTGTGGCGCATGGTCTAACAGGGTTGAGCTTATTCTCTTAATGAGTTACATACAGGTGTGTTTTGAGAATTAACCAATGCTCATCTCCCATTCCCTTTAAGAGTCAGTTGCGTCGGTCCATAGCGCATTTGCTATTTACATGGCGGCGTTTGTAAGTGGAATAACTGAGCGCTTCACTTGCAAGAAAACAGAGCATCTACAGTGCAAGAATGAGAGAATGAGCCTCCTCATTCTTACTTTCACTTTCACTCTTGTGGATAAGGAAACGTGTTGTACGCATAGACATCCATTAGCCTACATAATTATTTTTGTTTAAATGTTAATTTAGTTGAAGTGTTTAATTATACATAATTAGTTTTGCATAATTAAATTTGTTTCAAAACTATTTCTAAATTCAGTTCTAATTTCCAGCAAACAAATATATGAACAATAATAACAAAGTGTGGTCAAAAAACTAAGTTATATCCATATACACATGCTATGCCCCATTTGATCTAAAACCTGACAGGTGGGCAAATCTAAGCTTGTTTTTAATAACAAATATAAATATGCATATATTAAATAATACTACTAATAATAATAACATTATACAAAAGCAAATTGTCATGAATAAACTGAAAGAAGGCATAAAAGCAGTAGTTTTTATATTTATGTAGGCTAGAAAGTAATAATTTTTGTAATATTTTAATCCTTTAATTCTTTTTTATTTGTAAAGATATTTGCATAGTGCTCTAGTCTACATCTTGTGTGTATTAAGCAATGCTTAAGCGAGGCACACAACTAACCTGCTCTGCGCTGGATTTAGACCTCCTCTCAGCTGGTCTATTGTGCAGTTTATTCTAGTTTCTCAATAGCGCACATATCAGTGCAAATGCATTTGCTATTTAAACAGCGTGGTGCAAAACGTCAAAATGACTCTTGCGTCGAGCTGAAACTAGCAAACAACAATTGCGTCGCACCTTGCGCCACATTGCGCCAGGTATATGATAGGGCCCTAGATGTTAGGTTGAGGTAAGGAGGATATATATTATGGACAACAAGCCAGCCTCTCTCATGGATGCATACAAGAAGAACTTTGAAACAGTCAGAAACATACACAGTGGCCTATTGTGTATTTGTAAGAAATGTCACATTGGAGATAATGTGTTTTATTTGTTGTCAAAAATGTACACGGCAGCCTCTAGCGAATTTGTAAAAAACAAAAATTTAAAGAAAACGTCTTCCTGGGTACATATTTCTCGGTTCTCAAAAATGTAGCACTGTGCACATATTTTCAATGAACCTGGTTTAAAACATTATATTGTGTGGTCTACAGGGCTTTGGTCATAGAAATCTGTTTTTATTTGCTGACATTTCAGTAAATTTCATCATATGATTGTAGATGTTCCACCAAGTGGCAAACCGGCATTAATGCGAACAGGAATGCTAATGGATAGCTTTCACCATGTATTACCACAGTCCTTGAACTTCTCAAACAAAAAGCACTACAATGTCACCCTGTTTACAACCTGCAAATAGCTCTCTTACAGTTGCCTTGGCACATTAAAGTGGTATAAAGCTTTTTAAAAATGGCACACTTCACCTTTAACATCCATTACAGCTGGTGTAGTATTACTTCTTTCTCATCCTCCTGGGAAGTACCTACTTACAAGTTCAAAAGTCATCTTTGGTTGGACAAACACAGTTGGACATCACTGTGTAATTTAATATTTATTTCGCTATTTAAATACAGCAACCAAATGAATTGTGCAGTCATATGTAACTCATTATGATCAATACCATCCCCCCCCCCCACCCCCATGTGAAACTCAGAAAGTCTGGATTTTAATCCCTTCAGGTGTAGTCAGAAAGATTATAATTACAGATAACATGCACATGAACGATCAAGCTAAGATGTATTATATAGGGAAATTATTTGTTAGATACTATGCATGCATAAATCACTCAAGTTGCATAAATGTGATACAGGTGCACTTCTTGCTGGTAATTAAAGCTTTATGATGGAGCTCAACTTTAAATACGATCATTCAGATGTGATTAGAGTCTTACATTTGCTGTACACTGATAAAAGAGAAATATATTTGTATTTTTTTAAGATAAAGTTTTCTTGTAGGGATTGTCCTGCAAAAAATAGCCTACTAACATTCTGGAGGTCAGTAAGGCATGATTCAAAATGCTGACGGCAAGTTTTGCTGTCACTGACTGAAGAAAAATGTAAAGTTGCCTGCTGATACTTGGTTGAATTTGGGCTGGAAAGGGGAAGATTGGTATCTCACCCTAGGGTAACCATATAGTGCTTGTGCCTGGGCAAGAGGAATCGGAAGCCAGATGGGGAAATCGTGATTCTCGGCACTTGCCGTTTTGCCCTCTGCGGCCAGCGTATAGCATCAATAATAACACCTTATTTCTGTCATGTCAAAACATGAAAGTGTGTCGGGTGGAGATTGATGACTGTCATAAATCAATGTCTGGAAGTGTACGTGCTCGATTGTAGGGGGAATAAATACCATACACTAACTCATACATTTTACTGTCTCTTTAAGAATGATTGATGCCCCAAAGATAGGTGCAATCTTTGATGGGAATCTCTAGTCAGCCAATAGTTAACATTAATTGGATTCTACTCTTTAAAAGTATTTTATTATAAGCGGTTTTAGATAGCCATGGGTCAGTTGACTTTATGCTTTTGATGCTTAGGAGATTGGTAAACATGGCAGTGTTTCCTATAGATTTCTGCATTCACAGCAAGGGGAGTCGATAAAGCACCATTCATGATGTACACACTTTGCTTCGGTTTGTATTAAAAGGAAAAACAACAACTAAAGTTCTCTTGTCAGGTGCACAATTCATTAGTAATGATTAGAGCTTAAATAATTATTGCCTCATTTCAGCACAGACATAACTAAAATAAAGTTTATGTGATTTAGATTGACGCAAACTCTCTTTTTCAGTAATTCAAACAAATGGTGTATAATAGTAGCATCGTTTGTTGTGCTCTTGAGTTTTATTCACTAAATGAATCAACTCATTCAAAATGTCATTATTTTAGGGCTTAGAATATTGTCAAATATGCATTTTACTCTATAAAAAGAATAAGCCTATGAGTATTTGGTTTGTGAATAAGGCTATACTGGTTATGCTGTGTTTTTACCAAGACTGTAAAAAAATCATGGTTGCCTTAAATTTTTAAGCTGAATCAAATTAACCTTATGAGTCCAATGAACTCATATTATGTTAAACTGTCTTAAAACAGCTTGTGTGACTTATAGAATTAAGTTAGGACATGATTAACTTAGTTTAATAAGTTACAATGACCTAAAGGCATATGCTGTCACAACTAATTGACCATAAATATTTTTACAGTGCACACTCAGAATTATACAAAATTCAATTTTAGAATGATTTTGTTCTCTATTTAACTACCCCATTCATAATTGCTTATTTGAGGATTGTTTTCTTACTCAGAAATCATTTATAACAGAGATGCTGGACAATGAAGTTGAGAATCCATGTACAGTTTTATTAAGAATCATCAAACAGGCAATGGTCATCAGGTACAAACAGGACATACGGGTAATCCAGAAGCATAGTCGAGAACACAGTTCGAACATGCAACAAATAACATAAACAAAGCAAGGGTCAAACACAAAAAGACTAGACAAGGTTACGCTTCGTAGAGTTATAGCAAAACAAGAGAGAAAGTGTGTGGTTTTAAATAGTCCAGGTAATCAATGATCATGAGTTTCAGCTGTGTGTGTCTGTCCAAATGACTGTCAGCTGTGGCAGGAGTGATGAATGCAAAGAGTTCTGGGAGTTGTAGTTCAGTTCAGTGGCCGAATTGTAGTTCTCCAGCAATCTGCAACTGCTCGATTGCTGGTGATCATAACAATTGGTATGTAATTATTTCTGATAAATTGTTAAGCAAGGCATCGACAGTCCTAAATGTTTATAACTTTATAATTTATAATTGCACTTCTATACAGTTTATTATACATTATTATTATTATTATTATTATTATTATTATTATTATTATTATTAT
>CAIGQZ010032409.1:20576503-20587680 GCA_903798205.1 Danio tinwini
GTGTGTGTGTGTGTGGGTGTGCACGTGTTAAGGCTGTTTTGGCTATTTTTGTGTAGTGTGTGAACGCATTTAGTGATGGCTATATGTCTGTCAAGTTTGCACATATAGCAGTTATCACCTCTGTGACATTTTTAAATTATATTCAGTAATCCTTGTGTCGCTCATGACAGCTGGATCACACTAAATTGGTTACGCAGTTTACCACAAATAACCCCACTAATAAGGTTTTTTAGACAAAATGTGGAAGAGGATAATTGAAGTAATATTTTTTTCTAAATATACACTGCACAACTTTTCTTACCTAGATTTTTTTATCTTGTTTCTAGTTTAAATATCTAAAAATTCTTAAATCAAGAAGCATTTTTTAAACAAGCAAAACATGTTGTCTTGTTTTAAGAAATAATATGCCAATATTAAGTGAGTTTTTCCTTAAAGCAAGCTTAATAATCTGCCAATGTAGTAAGCAAATTAATCTTATGTCAAAAGGAAAAACAAGATTGGTGCAAAACTGGTGCAAGTGTTGGTTAATATGACAGTGAGATGAAAAAGGTTTTTTTACAGTTGGTTTGTCAAGCACACTCACCTGTATGAGATACAATCAGAATTGCCAACGCAATCTCACAGCAATTCGTAACTTTTTGATTTAGTGGCTAATTCGTATGAATTCGTACAATCTAATTCGTACAAATTAGTATGATTTGCTCATCACCCAATGATGGTGGGGTTTAGGGGTGGGCTTAGGTGCCACGCCTCCTTTTTAAAGTTGTACATTTTCGTATGACTGAACTTTTACGAATTCGTACAAATTAGCCTCTAAACTGACAAAACGTAAAATACTTACGTTTCCTCGTGAGATCAGGCTGGAATTGCATAATAAGTGTGTGTTGGAGCAGAGAAGAGGGGGTCCTGATTTTGCTCACCATTTATTGTTTTTTAATTAGCCTTGCATAATCCAAATAATATTGACAACAAGAAATGTATTAGTTGTTACCACCAGTACTGTTACTTGTTTGTTTGTTTGTTTGTTTGTTTTTATTAATACATTTTTTCTTATATAAAAACATACAATAGATGTAAACATTAACAAAACAAATCTTGGCTTAAAAATATTTTAAAAAATAATCTATATAAACACTTTTCTTTTCAGTATAAAAATATTTTGTTTGGAAAGTATCATATTAAAGATACCGGCAAGGGTAAATAGATGATTGCATCTATGTAAAAAGTTCATAATGATTTCATTCACACATGATGTATCTACAGTAATGTCCCACAAACCATCAGCTCATTCTCATTATTTCTCCTGGTTTTCTGGCCAGTCACCAGCTTATTGTCTGAGTGACGCTGTGGCCTCCGTCGCACTCATGTTTCTGTTCAGTTAACACATGCTAGGATCAATGGATAGACAGTGAATGAGGCTATAAGCAGGAGCTTTGGGCTGCAGATGCTCACTGCAGGCCTGCTAATGGCTTATTGATGAATGTGTCTCCTCTTCAGTCTCAGCTCTCTGGCTCTGTCTCTGAGCATCTCCACCGTTAGAACTTGCGGCCGATGACGTCTGACGTGCTGTGAATGAGTTCAGAGGCTGACTAGAAATGTGAAACAATTCAGCATGAGTAAAGAGAGAGACTCGCAAATCATGCAGGAGATGCCATGATGTAAATATAATGCTATAGTGGTGGATGGAGATGCTTTGTTTTGGATTTCCAACACAGTGGGTGGAAAACAGATTGGACAAGTGCTTTTTGGATTATTTTAGTCTACAAAGTGTGTTTGAATAATGGCAAGACACTACAGATAAAAACTTTTTGTGATTATGGCAGTTTTGAGAGTTTGGGCATTTCATACAGTGTTTCAATCTAATGGAAAGAAAATATCCACACACACAAAAAAAGGTATGCGTTTCGCTTATCGTACTGCAATACTTTTTTTCTGGTTGTTCACAGTATATTATGAATTATGGAGTTATAAAAAAGAGATACCCAAAGACCCCACTGTTAAAAAAAAATTGACTCTAATGGGTTGGAATAAAATTAAACAAGAATTTCCAAACCTAGTCTGATCCAAAGTTCAAAGTTATTTTGCATGCAGTGTATGCAACCTGGTGCATATTTAATTAAATAATAATTTAGTGAAGTTTAATTATAAAATAATTTCAAGGCAAGGCAAGTTTTAAGTTAGGTAAATATCTTAATTAATGTAACCGCGGACACCGATTCTGCACATCTGACTGATTGATTGCCTTTTTTTCTCTATTGTATAAACATATTGTGCGTTATACTTTTATAATGGCCATTATTAATTATTAAAACTGATATTCAATGAAAGAGAGGGTATGTTTCGTATTTTAAATGAGAATAATATAGAATAATAATAGTTATAATATAATGATGTTATAATAAATATATAATGATATGCTAATATCAAAATGAAAATAGGCAGTTCCTCACATCATGTTTTTATTTTATTGTTAGGATAGTGAAACAGTTTAGCCAGGGTGATGTGAATGACTTTATAAAGTACACACTCAGGAGTTTGTTTTCCATATCAAACTTGCAAAGTCTGAACTTACAAGGAGAGGATGAAGACTGAACTGTGTGAAGGCTACTTACTATTGAGGAAAAAGCGCCAAACAGATAGGCGAATGTTTGCAGCCTTGCCTCCGTTTTCAGATGTCTCCGTTTTCCCCCATCCACACTGAGGCCCCGTTTACACTAATGCGTTTTCATTTTAAATCGCATAAGTTTTGCTACGATTACGCCATCCGTCCACACTACGCCAAAGTTTTCGAGCCCCAAAACCCCAAGTGTTTTGAAAATACTGGAGAGGTCGTTTTCATTCTAAAACGCTGCTGCTCCGTCTCAGTGAGGATGGGGGAAAATGGAGACATCTGAAAACGGAGGCGTGGCTGCTGAGATTCGCTACCTGATTGGGGCTTTTGGGTCATTGCGTATCCTTCCCTTATTCATCAAGCCCCTATCACATGACTATAACACTACCGGAGGACGGCAGACCAGCCTTCACTGTAAACAACTTCATGGACACAGAAATGGAAGCGTTGTTTGAACTATTGTCCATTTTAGGCGCCATTGTGCAGTTAAACTCTGCCTTTTTTACTACAGCAGTTGCATATATTCGCAAGAGGCAAGCTATTGTTCGAGCACTCGCTAATCGCTCGCGTTCATCGTTCAACCAGCATTTGTTGACTAACAATAACTAAATGCCGAGCGAGACACATGCTTCCTGTTTATATGCCCAGAGTGCACGAATGGTAACGTGATATATGTTTTTGGTGGAGTAGTGTGGACGGATATATGTTTAGAAATGCTAGATGAAACGCTAGTGTGGACGCATATCGTTTTTGATCTAAAACGCCATTTCAAAACGAAAACGCATTGGATGGAGCAGCAGCATTTTAGAATGAAAACGGCCTACAAAACGCTCCGTTTTGGGGCTCATAAAACTCAAGCGTAGTGTGGATGGATGGATTCTAAAACGACTGATTTAAAACGAAAACGTATTAGTGTAAATGGGGCCTAAAATAATAAAGAACTGAGGAAGTTTTTGTTATTAATGCATATCTGTTTTAAACATCTAGTTAATTTGAATATTTTATACTGAAACATAGTATGCCAAAGTTTCTCTTAGAGGATTGGAAAGTGGTATATTTACGTTTCTGCCGTTGATGCAGTGGTTGGAAGAAGCTGGATCTTCTTTCAGGGCTTGCAGAAAGAAAATTCTGATGTGTCTCTTTGTGTCTGAGACGATGTAGAATGTTGATTAGATCATAAAGCCGTTTTGAAAGTTGCAGGTCTCTTAACACCTTTGTCCTTCAGATGAACAAAGGTCAAATGGTCACTGTCTCAATCGCCACTTTTCTAATAAGCTTAACAAAAGGGCCAGAGTTGTGTTACTAAAGCTCTCTCCTGGGACAGCATGCCAAACATGCCTTATTAATCATCAGCTAAATGTGAACTCTTGATGCATATTTTAACATACTATTTTAAAAGCATGTAATATACAAAATTAAATGTTTGCAATTCTTTGTGATGTTTCATAAACAATTTTCAGGAGGAGCACGATCAGTCTTTGATGAGGCTAATTCATCACCAACAATCATTCTATTATTCAATCAGCTCAAGACCAAACCCCTATAAATAGTCAAACATGTCATACCTCCATTTTCTCTTGACTTCAGCATCCCTCCACCACCCTAACTCCACACTAATAAATCTGATACCTACTTAAATCTGAGGGGGGAGCGTTCTGGAGCCAGGCTACTGTGCTCCGACCCTATCTTTCTGTAACAGAGTTGAAAAAATGATCTAATTCATCAGATTAAATACCATGAAATTAGGCTTTATAAATGAAATGGTGTTTGAGTGCCCCTTTGTGGTTATAAAATTTGCAGGAATTTTTGGTATTTTGTCCCTTTGCGCTTACCGTAGATTCAGATCGGTGTGAATGTTACAGGTAAGCGCAGCTCGTCTCTCTCTCGTAAACCGATCAAAAAGGGATAATATTAACAATTTTATATCATTTCAGTGATCGAAATATTTGTGTATGTTGTGTGAATAATACACTAGTTCATGTTTTGATTTCCTAATGTTTATTTTAGAACGACTGAGATGATTTGTGTTTTGCTAACTGAAAAGCCACATTGCTAATGCATTTTAGTGTTGTATACAATACTCCAACGAGAGAGTTTTTGTATTTTTCCCTTTTAGAGAGAGAGCTGAATGTTAATCTTGCACTTTCCTGCATTGCATATTTTTGTTTTATCTCAGGTATGTTGTCTATCAATTTATATGTGTTATGTTTTTGAGCTTAAGAAAATACTTACCGTAGATTCACAGAGATCGGTGTGAATGTTACAGAGAGAGAGCTGAATGTTAATCCTGCACTTTCCTGCGTTGCATATTTTTGTTTTATCTCAGACAGAGAAAATAAATCCCATTTGAGTACAATGGTGGATGGCCTCTTTCATTGAGTTCAAGCTCTGAGTGAATATGGATGGGTGTGTTGCTAATGGGACACTCGTTACACTTCTCTATCCTGATAAGAGGAATACAACAAGTTAGGGTGTCTTTCCGAGCTCAGAACCTTCTCCCCGGACAGCACGCCAAATATGCATATTCTATTCAGTCAAATATCTGTGAGTGTGAACTCATGAAATGTAATCAAAACAATAGGCAAGTATGGTGGTACAACTTTCAATTTAGAATATAATTTGTTGAGATATTTAGATTTGATTGTCAATTTAACTAAAACAGGTTTTGTAAAATACATATTTTATGTAGTATTTTACCTATGCAATATTTGTTTTATTATTTTCATTAACATAAGTGCACATAACTTTTGTTTTATTTTATGCTTTTTGTTACTTTTTGAGCTTTTTTCACTTCAGCTTTAAATAAGCCTAAATCTATGCATAAAAAAAGTGACCTTTATTTACATTTTTAATAGTTTGAAGTGATATACTGTGTTATCTGGGTTGGTGTTGTAAATTACTGTACAGAAACTCAGAAATAAACTTAGTAAATGCAATATATTGTTTCAAACTACTAAAAAGTCACCTTGTTAAACCACAAAGTTTAAAGTCAACAGAGCAGAGACTGAATAATTAATTAACAAACTGAAAATGTTAATTAACAGACATTTGTACAGTGTAGAATAAAGCAAAGTCATTACTCAAAAATATAAAAAAATAAAATATGCACCAACATGCACAAATTGGCAATTGTTTACTATAAGTTGAATGTGTCATTATCAAGTCTATGCTCAAAAAGTGGTGGTGAGAGTTAAAAACAAACAACAAACATTTAAATTCAACCCTATAATGCACTGGCAAACAATTTATGGACATTAAATAGGAGTAATGTGTTGTCGTTTATAAACCTCCAGTTAAAAGTCTGGCATGTTGAACTATTTGAAGCCATGAATATTGGGGTAGACCATACTGTAGGTCTCAAACTCGCCACAGCTGTGCACAGTTTTGCTCCAACCCTAACAAAACACAGCTAAACCAAATAATTAAAGTGTTCAAGACTACTAGAGACTATTAAGCAGGTGTAAGTTGGAGGTAGTGCAGAGCTACATTCCTCCAGGAATTGAGATGGAGACCATTGGGGTAGACCAATAAGGCATTACAGATCACTTTCAAGATCTTAAAGAAAAAATAGAGAAGATTTAACCTTTGACAGATGTATATGCTTCAGGTACACGCATACGTACAGTACAGTAGGTAGAGAAAATGCTAGTCTGCTAGTCTTAATCACAGCCTATCATTATTTTATCCGTCAGTAATTGTGTATCTGCACTGTCTGAGTTTCTTCATGTCCTGTTTAAAATCCTCTTGTATCTGCAGTGTATGCTGACTGTAGCAAAGTATTTATTCCAGTTGTAATCATTAATGATGTTATCTGGAGAGTAACAAAGTGTTGTGTCTGTCAGGGGCAGAGAGCTTGAAATTGAGAGGTTTTCCTCTTCATCACGGAGCTTTTAAGCATAATAAGCATAATAACTTCAATTGGCAAACAACTGTTGATTCTATTACACCAAAATATGCATTTAGCTCTGTCCGTTTCAATCAGTCCTCCAGGAAATGAGATAAAGTCATTCAAAATACGCTCGTAGATAATTAAAATAGTTGTCATTGTGTATATTGCTATTCAGAAACATTAATGTGATGTATTTCAGAAATCATCGTCAGTGTGTCCCATTAGAAGCAGACCACGCAGTCATGAATAAACAAGCTCTGTCTTTTAAGTTGTCGTTTGAAATTGCTGCTTGAAAATGATTCCTGTTTTATATATTTATTTTTCCCCCTCCTGTTATTTATGTTTTAAATAGATGCAAAAACATCCATGAAATGGAACAACAAGCAGCCAAACAGAGATTTGCTTGAGATACATTAAACGTTTGAATCTTACAAGGAGCATGGCTATTCAACTGACTAAACTAGCAGGACGTCAGCCTTGAGGATTTTTTTTCAGACATTATAACAGAGTCAAAGCTTATCAGTTCAGACTCAGCTGCAAACCTTGCAGCCTGGGAACTCAATGAATAAGCCTTTATTATCAAAGTGGAAGGTGATTGTTTGCACTCAATGACTTTTCTTTTTTGCTCACACTTCTTTTCATGTTCATGAAAATGAGAAAAATTATTAAAGATCACCAAGAAAAGAAAATTATGATGAATATGAAAGGGCTATATGCACAATTCTGAAATACTTGTTATTAGCAACCCTGGTGTTCATTACGTGAACTGCAGGCACTGACTTATTAATTGTATGTACTGTAATACACAAGGAACTGATCATGATTCAAGGCCCTGATATGCTCAGTGCCACTTTAAAATTGTTATAATAGAAGTAAAAAAGAAGTTGGAAATGTTTGCAGTGATATGTTGATAATAAACATCCAAATGCCATCAAAATCTTAAAATGAGGGGAGCAAGCAGACAGACAGACAAGTCGGACGGACAGATAGATAGCTTTTTCCATTTTGGCAATATATTGAAACATATGTTGCATATGCAAAATACACAGTAGTTTTTATATGCAAAAGGCAGATTTCTACTGGGGACAGCAGAAGCATTCAATTAACTTTAATTAATCGTATATATATATCACGCAATATACACCTACTTTATTAGGTACACCTGTCCAAATGCTTGTTAATGCAAATTTCTAATAAGCCAATTACATTTGGTGTCAACAACATGAAAGCATGGATCCACCCTGCCTTGGTTCAGGCTGGTGGTGGTGTAATGGTGTGGGGCATATTTTCTTGCCACACGTTGGGCCCCATTAGTACCAATTGAGCATTGTATCAACACCACAGCCTAACTGACTAATGTTGCTGACCATGTTCATTCCTTTATGACCACAGTGAATTATTGCAAAAGCCATATCACCATGCAGCCCAAGATTGGTTACTCACTGAAACTAAGCAGGGCTGAGCCTGGTCAGTACCTGGATGGGAGACCACATGGGAAAACTAGTTTGCTGTTGGAAGTGGTGTTAATGAGGCCAGCAGGGGGTGCTCAATCTGTGGTCTGTGTGAGTCCTAATGCCCCAATAAAGTGATGGGACACTATACTGTCAGTCTTTCGGATGAGATGTTAAACCGAGGTCCTGACTCCCTGTGGTCATTAAAAATCCCATGGCACTTCTTATAAAGAGTAGGGGTGTAATCCCAGTGTCCTGGCCAAATTCCCTCCATCTGCCTTTACCCATCATGGCCTCCCAATCATCACCATCCACAGAATTGGCTCTGTCACTGTCTCTCCACTCCCCCTATAGCTGGTGTGTGGTGAGCGCACTGGCGCCATTGTCCTGTGGTTGCTGTTGCATCATCCAAGTGGATGCTGCACACTGGTGGTGTGGAGAGACCCCCCCTCATGATTGTGAAGCACGTTGAGTGTATGGCCATACACAATAAATGTGCTATATAAATACACATAACCTACTTACTTACAGTGTACCCATCTTCTAATGCCTTTTTTCTAGCAGGATAACGCACCATGTCAGAAAAAAAGCACAAATCATCTCAGACTGATTTCTTGAACATGACAATGAGTTCACTGTACTCAAATGGTCTCCACAGTGACCAGATCTCAATCCAATAGAGCACCTTTGGGATGTGGTGGAACGGGAGATTCACATTATGAATGTGCAGCCGACAAATCTGCAGCAACTGTGTGATGCTGTCATGTCCAAAATTTGGAACAAAATCTCTGAAGAATATTTCCAGTACCTTGTTGAATCTATGCCACAAAGGATTAAGGCAGTTCTGAAGGCAAAAGGGGGTCCAACCTTCTACTAAGGTGTACCTCATAAAGTGGTTGGTGAGTGTATATGGCAAATAGTCATCACATTTTAAGTCTTAAATAGTCAAATATGATGATGAGCAGTGTCTGAAATTTCTGTGTAAAACTTAAGTTATATTTCATCAGATCATCATACTTATAAAGATATAAAGAATCAAGAATCTTGGTGTGACTCTGGAGTTTCAGTTGTCATGTCAAAGCAGTTACTTAATCAGCATACTATCATCTCAAAAACATTGCAAGAATCAGATGCTTTGTTTCCAGAGAAGACTTAGAGAAACTTGTTCATGCTTTCACCAGCAGCAGGGTGGATTACTGTAACAGCCTCCTCACGGGCCTTCCCAAAAAACAATCAGACAGTTGCAGCTCATCCAGAATGCTGCAGCCAGGATTCTGACCAGAAGCAGGAAATCAGAGCACGTCACACCTGTCTTCAGGTCTGCAGTTACATTAATAGATTTTAAAGTATTATTATGTGTAAACCACTAAATGGCATAGGACCTCAATACATTACAGATATGCTCACTAAATACAAACCTAACAAATCACTGAGATCTTTAGGATCAAATAAACCAGAAATTCCAAGAGTTCAGTCAAAGCAGGGTGAATTTCAACTACTACACTCCTCGCTTCCAGAAATGATCAGATGTGCTCCAACATTAGGCACATTCAAATCAAGACTGAAAACACATCTGTTTAGCTGTGCCTTTACTGAATGAGCACTGTGCTACGTCAGACAGATCGCACTGTGTCTTTCTTTTTTTCCCATGCTTTTATAAGGTTTTAACACATTTCTATCTGTTTTTAATTATTATTAATTATTATTTGCTTTTTTAAATTTCTTATACTTGTCTTTTATTTTTGTTTATGTTAAGCACTTTCAATTGCCACTGTGTATGAAATGTGCTATATAAATAAACTTGCCTTACCTAAATGTTAAATGGAAAGAACCAAAGTTTTAATAGACTTGTTTAATTTGTACATGCAGAAATGACAGAAGTCATAAAAAATAAATCAATAAATAGATAAATTGATTAATAAATACATTGGTTGATTGATTGATTGACAGTATATTTGTATATGTATACAAAATATGTACAGTGATAACTACAGTGGATATTTTTTTATTTTAATATTATGTATTTTTGTATTAACAGTGTGTGTGACTGAGAAAAATACTACATAGTGATTAACGGTTTTCCTTCTGAAGCATGGACCGAGTAAGGCCTATCACCTATAGAATGGATGGCCTATAGAATGGAAGAGAAGTTCTCTGAAGCACATATACAGCAAATGTCACATCCTTTTGATTTTCCCAGCTAAAAGGTCTTCACATAAAAAAAAAATCAGTCTACAGGTTTTCAAAGAAACCTAGGAAGTCGTGGAGGTCTCATTTTTGATGTTTCAAACAAGCTGTTCACATATTAGCGAAAAAAGAACTTAAAATGTCCCTACAGACAGTTTAGTCTTTAAAAAACTCTACAATGTGTTTAAATAACAAAAATGTCGTAGAAATTCCAAGCATTTTCTCGACAGGAACTTACATCTTGCAATTTTGCTGAACTAACTACAATACTGATGATCCAACAAATATCCATTTTGCTCAAACTGATATTTAAAGAATTTGCCTCCAAATAAATGCTGTTGTCCCCAGATTTGTATGGAGTGGCTGATAGCCATAGCTCTGTACTTCTCTGCATTAATGCAAAGGCTTTTTTCCATGACAGAGTCAGCAACATCTTCTTAGACAAACAAACATCACTAAGCAGCAAGTAAACAGAACCACAGCCATGCTTTACCTAAACACACTAAGCCTCTCCTTCAAAATCTCATCCTGTCTATAGGGAGTACAGTATATGTTATGCCAAGGTTGAATTGGGGTATTTTTAAAGTCGCATACTTTATTTTTGACTTGCTACCAATTTTTATCTATTTATTTTGGTTTACATTCATGAGTTGATGCAGTGAGTAAATAATCAATTATGAGCAGACATTCAGTGCAGTGGTATTTTAGAGGGGGTTGGGTTAACTTTTGTGATTATAGTATCATGTTTCGACCAATGTGTTGTTATGAGTCACACCTGTCAACAGGGACCACCGAAATGAGCGTTTATAGTTTTACACCCTAATTTCTCATTATGAAAGGGGTGCATTTTTCCCCACACCAAGTGGACCTTTAGGGAGAAACTTAATGATTGTTGCTTGAAGGAATGACCCAACTTGATGGAGGTCTTTGGAGGGTTTTAAGTTACCTCATGTTCCTGTCTGGATTTAGATAAACAACCCAAAGAGCCTGGGAAATGACTCAGTGACCAAAACATACAGAAAAAGTATTAAAAGAATAT
>CAIGQZ010032409.1:20617334-20627915 GCA_903798205.1 Danio tinwini
CCCCCCCCCCCCCCCCCCCCCAAGGAACTATTCCTTTAAAGTGTGTGCATTTTACAAATGTAACTGAACAGTTCAACCAGCCATGAGAATAAAGTCAGGGTAGCTACTGATTGTAGTACTGGTTCATATTACAATTTATTTCAAATACTTGTTTTGTCATTGTTTCTATTTATTTAGTTTAGTATTGTTTACAGTATTGTTAAGGCCAGTTATTGTAAAAGAATGTGAAATATCTGTGTACATTTTTACACACAATTTTATTTTATTTATGAATATATTAGAGCTGCATGATATCAGAAAAGTCTAACATTGCAATATTTTGTTATTCTGCAATATTTATTGCGATATGATCACAATTGATGACTTAAATATCTCTATTTGGAAAGAGTTTATCATTTTAAACTGCATAAATTACAATAAACAATCTACAACCAAGGATAAACACAATAAAGAAATAGATACAAATTAAATGCACAATATTTTATTGCTTTTCGAGGAGTTTAACAGTGTTCAGGTAAACAGTAATTAAATAATCAAATGCAAAATATCACTGTATAATAAAATTAACCATTATTTATCTAAAATTGTGAGATTTTGTTCTTTTGCAATATCTGTTGCGATATGAGTACAATTGATGACTTGAATATCTCTTTTTGGAAAGAATTGATCATTTTTAATTGCATAATTACAATAAACAATTTACAAGCATAGACAAACACAATAAAGAAAGATATACAAATAAACTACACAATATTGTATTGTTTTTCGAGGAGTTTACCAATGTTACTACGTAGTTTTCGTTATGGAAAATTTAATAAAATTATACTCTATTTTAAATTATTTATTTATTTATTTATTTTATTTTAAAATATAAATAAATATATATATATTTTATTTCCAAATATTCAACCATATTTAAGATGAATAACAAACAAACAAATAAAAATAAATGTTATTTTTAGTTTGCAAGATAAGTGCTAACCAAACATTGGATTTTTTAAATATATTTTTTAGCCCCTAGTCTACTTATTTCATGCTACTATGCAAGAGCCCTTTATCTCTTTGTGGTTTATGAATATCTATATCCAAAGAGATTGATGCTTCTTAGATTGCATCTCTTGGGTCTATTTCTTCCTCGCTGGTAATTATTTTCTAATCTAGGCTATATGTGCTTCACACTTTGATGACATAATCAATCCATGCATCAAAGGCAAACATCATAAGACTCTATTTAAGACCTGCAGATCAGAGACGTAGTCTGAATGTTCACCAGAGGCAATAACAGTTTGTGGTAAACACCTGATCACTTGATCGGATGGCTCTACTGTGGAAAGGCCGGTGATTATTGCACAGATTTGTTATGACTGAGACTTCACCTGCCTGTCAACACATTGCGCTTGGTATTTATTTGTTTATTTATTGATGCGCTTATCATTCTGGTTAGAGTTGCACAATCTGTGGAAGTGGGTTAAATGTGGGTGGCTTCCTGTCAATCAAAAGCACATGTTTGTGTGAGTCACAGGGGTATTTTTATTTCATGCATAATGCCAGGTCAAACTGTGGCAGCTGTGGTAGATGACAACTGGACTGCTTGACAGTTTCCTGAAGTTAATGCAAATCATTCGCTAACTGGTAATCTCATTAAACCCTTGGAAAAAATACAATACATATCTAATAGACCATTTATTTGTACTATAGGGTCATTGAAACACAAGTTTAAAACAGTTTTTGAGTCTAATTATTGGTTAAATTGCAATACATATAAATCACTAATCAATAGTTTAACCAAAAAAAACTTTGCTATTACTTTGTATTTTTGGTAGCCCCACTTAATTAGTATTTAACTATGATATAGCAATATAAAATTATTCTGATTGCCCATTCTTATACTAATTGTTCTTTTTAAGCAAGAGAATGAATATATATATAGATAATATCATAAAGATGCTCTATTACAGGCTGAACTGTAGCCATTTTAATTGTAGTCAACCACCCTCTGCATTTTAAACAAATACAGATGCTACAGAAATCTAGCATGTATGGATGTAACAATTCACCATGACAGGTTGAAAATCGATAAAAAAATGTGCTGATTCAAACCAGTACAAATGTTGAATGTATCACCATACATTTTTTGAACAGAGGGGGCACTGTGTTTACAGGCGCACACTCACTTTACTTGCACATCAGCAGCGAGCAAGAGGTGGGGCGGCAGAATAAAATGACAGTGGTGAAATGCGCCAGGCAAATACTGCAAAAGCATGTTTAATTACACTAACAGAACAAAGAATATGATGAACATAAACCATCAGCACAGGGAAAAACTACTGTCATTGATTACACTGCTCTATCTACCAGATACTGACCAGATGATTTGCAGCTCCACTTGCTCGGACGAGTGTTTTCATAGCGAAAGTGTGACGATGTTTTTCAGACTGAAAGAGAAAGTTGTTTCGTTACAGAACCAGGTATTGGATTATTTTTCCCCTCTCCTTTTCAAAATAGTTTATGCATATTTTAATAATTTGCTTATTATTATTGAATATTTAAAACATTTCAAGATTATCTTGTTTATCATCAGCGTTTATCAAGATTATCTCATTTACCATCAGCGTTTATCAAGATTATCTTGTTTATCATCAGCGTTTTTCAAGATTATCTTGTTTATCATCAGCGTTTATCAAGATTATGTAGTTTATCATCAGCGTTTATCAAGATTATCTCATTACTGTAACTTCAGCAGCTCCGTGCACGTGAACAAAAGTGCCAATCTGATTGGTGGAGAAGGTTTGTACACGGCGTGACAAAACAAAAAAAAAATGAGCATGAGCTGTTTTTTTTTTTTTTTTAAATGACGATTTGAACGTGCCTGGCGTTTTGCACGTTGGTGTGCACAATCACATTGGCACCCTTTATTTAGTCACGAGGCATTAAACGTCGATGGAAAACAAGAGCAAAAAGAGCCACCGGTGTGCACGGGCCTTAAGTGTATCACACTGATACTAATACTAATTAATTATATAAGTAATATTAATTATTCACCTTCATAATCATGTTTTACTCCTGTCTCAATCCTACTATATAATTAGTAATTTTATAATCAGTATTTTATGCCAGTGGCCAATCCCCTGGAGCAGAAGGCCTATTGACCACCTCTCTACACACTGCTCTCTGGTTTAGGAAATGCTTACCTCGCCACACCAGCCATCTCAGTCCCCAAAATTTTTTATTTATTTTTTTTCCAGCAGGGGACATTGTAAATGTGCAAAGATCTCAGCTTATGCCAGAAAACATAGATTTGCTGATATTTCTTTTTAAAAATGTAAAATCCCAGCACAGTCACAGTTTTAGTTTGTTTGTATTATTGAGTCTTCTTTAGTTTGTATTATTCTTTTTTGTTTTTAAAACAGCAATTTAGTTATGGCCGAAAATATATTATTTAGCAAAAAAATCTGAAGCATTTAAGAAAAAAAAAGAAAAATGAAAGGGCTCTTCACCATAAATTAGTTTCAAATAATTTTGTAAATAAATCATGACTAAATCGTATCGTGGGGTTAGTATTGTGAATCATGAGTCAGGTGAATTGTTACATCCCTACTAGCATGTGCAGTTTTTGCAAGAATAGTCCCAGAATTTAAAGAAAGAAGTAGAATGGTATCACTTTCACTTTGTGAAGTTATACCTATCACCTTTAATTATCACCGTTTGAATGCCTTCACATCTTGTACATGCAACTTGTTTTCCAGTTGGATGCTAATGATGCGATGAGCAAATCCAAATTAAATTTGATTTCACTTATAATCTTAGTCAAATGAGCATGAATAGTTTAATATTAGATTTTTTTTATATTATTTTTGCATTAATTAATCAGAAAGTAATAGTGATAAAAACAGGTACAAAAAAGCTTATTTTTCCCTTATATTTGGTACTATACCAGATTATAATATATTCAGTATTATATTTTGCTAAATATTAATGAACAAATATTTCTTACATATATTTATATAAACAAAAAATATCTTTGAGGAGCTCAAAGATTTTAAAACAATATTATTGAAACATGCATAATTCTAAAGGTCATTGCACCATGTATCTGAAAATTTCATCAAAAATTTTTGCATGTTAAAAATAAATCCAACCTCACATTGTGTCACTCAGCGTGTAACACCTTTCCCAAGTTGCTGTTTGGTGTGTAAAAAAAATGCATATGAAAAATTTGGACTTTGGTGTGCAAAGACCAGGACTCTTGATGTCAGCGACATTCAACCTAACTTATTGCATCTAAAATCAAAACAAAGCAAGGAATGATTTTTTCAGTGTATAATGCATTCAAGTTTTAAATTCAAGAAAAGTGCAACAAGCCAAGCATGTCATCTCCTGCTTTATTTGCACTTTTTAAGATGCGAGGGAATAGCTCCTCTGATGCCTTCTTAAAATATTAAATACATTTGAATTTAAACACAATGTGTATTTCAGCAAAAACAACTCTGCTTCTACTTGTTCCGGTGAATCCAAGTGTAAACAGCCTCATCTCTGGTGGTTTCCGCATCTGTAATGTATTGGATTAACTGGCTGGTCTTCAGAATGACCATGGGATACCGAGATAAGAGCCCGTCAGCCGGCGGGAAGACATGATTGCTCTCCGGTAGCTGAAATAAAAGGGTTATTAGGCATTCTTCCGATTTGTAATGAATTATACACACTGCGCCCAGCCAGGCTTTAGCTCCCAGGTGTGTGTATTAATGCTAAAGGCCTACAAATGAGAGCACATTTTCAAACACTGCTATTCTCCAAGTGCTCGTCGTCATGTTCTCGCTGTAGGGGGGCTTCTCAAGTTTCGCTGCAGGGGACACGGCTGTAAATGAGGTGCTCCATTTATCCGATTTGTGTGTGCAATCTCATCTCTTTCCGCTAGTTGAATTCCGCTGCTAAAGTTTACTGTACACAGTGGGTCATTATCAGAAACTGATTTGGTTACAGTACATTCATATTTTCTTGCATGCTGCTTGTACACAGGAAATGTGTCCCATTTGTACATGCTCTCTGTCTGTTTTTTTACACTCTTTTTCTCCCAGCTTAACAGTGTTCAGATGAAAATCATTTATATATTTCCGTCTTCACCATCAATGGGGATAACATGCTTCAGTTACAATTGTTAAATGATTTTTATCAGTTGTGGGTTTGCTTGGTTGGGATGATTTGGTGAAAAGGTGGTGGTGGTTGTGAGGGTTATAGATAGTGATAATTTGCTGAGAAAATAAGAGGAAGGACAAAATATAAATCCATAAGTAGGGATGCAACGATTAACTGATTTTACTACAGTGCTTCCCACAGGTTTGAAATATACAGCACTTGCTGTGGTGGCGGGATTGAAACACACCTATTACCCACAGCCAGGGCTTGACTTTAACTTTTTTGCTCACCAGCAACTGTGGCTAGTAGATTTCCAACATTACTAGCCATTTGCCATTTTCACTAGCCACAATTTTGTTGTTGGGAAAAAATATTTTTATGCATAAATTTGACTTTGACATGCTAAAATTGCTTGATTTAGATGTTGTGTTATGTCCACATGTCTCCTCATTCATTTCACTTTTTGTGTGTGTTGCGTATGAGCTTGCTCAATGTGCATGAGCAAATGGGTTGTGTCGCATTGCAATTAGTTTTTATTTCACATGATTTTTGGGCTCAAAATTAAGGATTTACCAAATTTATCTCTTATCACATCAAAAATAAATAAATAATTATTTTAAATTTTAAATAATGTGTCACATTATTTTGAATAATGTGCCAAAACAAGCAAAATAGAGCTGTATACATGCACTTTTTATTTAAACAAAACTTTAACTTTTCTTAAAAAAAAAAAAAAACTATTGACATTCAAAAATGAACTATTGTCATATATCTAAAATATGCACAGTAATCTGTCTTGGCTAAAGGTCCCCAACTAACTACACAAAAATGGGGAGTTAATTTCGTATTAAAGAAATCTTATTGTAAAAGAGGATAATTAAACCACATTAACAAAAATAACTGTAAGCAAAAGAAAGCAGGTAAAAACATAACCTGTGTGATAATGAATGGATGATCACGTGCACAGAGTTGATGTTAGGCTTGTTAATCTGTTCAAAGAATAATTGAAGCGAAAGCAGTGACCGCTGCTGCTACAAAAGAATATATAAAAAAATAATATTTGAGCTCTTGAAAGCAGCAGGAGTATGGGTGTACGATCATTTTTGTCCAGTCTATGTCAAAGAGAAACGATCGCGCCAGTTGCGTTTCCTTTTGCCACAGTTACTTCGTAAACGGGAGCGTTCATGCTTTTTAACAGTCGCAAGCATCACATCATCTGTGCATGCGAGTGATCATCCTCTCATTCAGTATTCCTCTGCTTTCTTTTGCTTGTTCGAACACAACCAATTTTGTCAGTCATACTGCTTCTCGATTCTAAGATCACATTTGCATGAATATTGAGCCATTTTTATTGTCAAATACTGCTTTTAAGAAAACTACATTTTAAAAATGATTTTTAACCAGCCAAAGTGGCTAGTTGGTGTGTCTGTCTAACCTGCTACAGCTGAAATCTACCCGCATTTGGCGGGTTGGCGGTTGTTAATGTTAAGCCCTGCACACAGCACCTAAATAGTTAACTATGCAGCAAACAAAACATAATTTGATTTTTAATACTATTTTTTTATTATCTGTTTAAACCTTCTCTTTGCAATGGGTTAAAGTAAAAAAAAGACTGTTGAAATAAAAAAAAAAACGACAGAAAAAGGAATAAAAGCAGACAATATCTCTAAAAATGATCATAATTACAAGAATAAAACGGGTAGATTATTTAAATGAGACAAATGAGTTGATTGGATTACCCATTTCTATTGGTGTACAAATATTCTGCAGCCAATTTAGATGTAATTTCGTCCTCTCAGAGTATTTAATTCAATTCAATTTACCTTTATTTGTATATCGCTTATACAATGTAGATTGTGTCAAAGCAGCTTCACTTTCAAGATTATAGTAAATTGAAACAGTGTCAGTTCGATTGTCAGAGTTTCAGATCAGTTCAGTTTAGTTTAGCTCAGTTCAGTATGGGTTAATAATCACTACTGAGAGTCCAAACACTGAAGAGCAAATCCATCGATGCGCAGCTCTACAGATCCCGAACCATGCAAGCCAGTGGCGACAGTGGCAAGGAAAAAAACGTCACCAATTGGCAAAAGTGAAGAATTTAAAAAACCTAGAGAGAAACCAGGCTCAGTTGGGCATGACCATTTCTCCTATGGCCAAACGTCTTGTGCAGAGCTGCAGTCTAGGCGCCAGAAGCTGGAGAATGCTGGACCTTAGCGAAGACTTGTCTGTCCTTGGAGCGTCACAGGAATCAGTCTCATGCTCTCAACTCCTACATGACCACCACAGCAGCTGCTCAGGATGCGGCCTGGTCCAGGATTGTGATAACCTCGGGATTTCACAATTTAGTTGTTTAGATTAAAGAATTAATTATTTAATGTCTCTCTCACTCTTGCGGCTGTGCACATAAAATTGACAACAGCATAGAAAATGAAAGCAAAACCAAATCCTGGACATTTTACAAAGAAGTGTAAAAGAAAAAAAAAAATACTTGGGCGCCTGTTAATATACCTGGATTTTACTTGTGTGGGAAGCACTGCACTATTAACCATGCTTTAATTTGTCACAGTTAATTGTAAAGGCTTCTCAACACTGCGTTTCTGCATGGAACAAAACTGCTGCAACTAAACAAAGTTATGCCAACTCTGAAGTTGAAATTGAAGTTCCGGGCTTGTGCACTGAGGCTAATATGCACGCACACTGGATTAACTATGGCTGGGGCTATTAACTAAGGGTTGTTCACATATTGCTTCTTTTGTGTGTGCAAGTTCGTTATTTACAATACAGGCATGCAGCTTGCATAGGCATATTGTGAGAGATGTGCATGCGGCGTTGAAAGAATGCCCCAAGTGCACCGCGGTCACTTGACAAAAACTGGAACGATCAGCATCATACTATGTATGGAATATACACATTTCTGCTCCAAAGAAAAAAAATACAAATTGGAAAATACCAAACAATTTTGTAATATAGTTGATCTAAAGTGCCTTTTAATCAGGTACAGCAGCTTTTCACTACATTTGTTCTCTTAAAAAGGGAAATACTTTGCTAATTTGTATAGCTTACATTTAAATTAGACAAATACAGTTTTTTATTTATTTATTATTATAATTTTTTATTGTTTATTTTATTTATTTATAAAGTACTTATTTATTTATTCATTCATTTATTTTTAGTGTAAAATCATTACTTATGTTTAAATATCAACAAACCTTTTTCACTTATTTCCAAAGTCCAAAGAGAAATGGACTGTTGTTTGTTTTTATTATTATTTTGTGTTTTATTATTTAGTTACTGAGCAGCAATACATAACACTTTAAATATATATGGAGTTTTTATGTGAATTTTTCTAAACTAGTAGTGTTTTAAAAGTAATGAATGCATAATAATCGTAATAACTATGAAATCACGATTATTCGTCTGATTATATTTGTACAACCAAATCTATAATTATTTCATCCCCATCCATAAGACTAGAGTTCTAGGTCTGTTTTACTAAAACTGTCATATTTTACAAAAAGAGATATTTTTGAGCATCTAAATTCTCTAAATAAGTATATGGTTCCAAGTTGCTTGGCAACTGTATATTGCTTTTGGAAGAATTGTGCTTCTCAATTATTATTATTATTGTACTTAATTAGTTATTGAACTTTGGTGTCTTTTATATTGCTGCCACTGCAGTTTTATAAAAGCAAAAGAGAGCTGTTCATTACAGATCTTCATGCCTAAAAACATTGCTTTAATAAAATTTATAGTAGCATGTTTAGATTGCATAATATACTGATAATGTTAGAGATTTAACTATGCATGCATTTATATTTACATTTAGATTATGATTAAATTCATTTTCAAAACCACTGTAAATAAACATATAGTGTGCTTCTAAAACCAATAAACAGGTTTGAGCCTACAGTATATTGGCTGACAGTCTTTGATCCGACTATAAATTCAGCGAGTTTATAATTCTATGATGCAGTTCAGATTCAGATGCAAGCGATGTAATTATTTTGGAGCACATTTGCACAACAGAAAGGTTAAAAATATTTTGATATTGCAGTTACATAACTGTGCTGCATTGGCAAACTATTTCTTACAGACAACAATAGCTTGACACACAAAACTATTTTTAACTTTTGTTTGGGTGCAGAACATAAAAGATTTTAAACACTGCATTATAACTCCTGTAAGCGTTCTCTCTGTTACCTTTGGAATCTTCCATGACCCATAGATTTGTCTTAGTCTAATAGGGGAGAGCCTTTGAAGCTGATTTAATCATTTGATCAGATTGTCATGGTAACGTGGTGGGAAGACATGTTGACGGTAATCGCACTGACATGTGTGCTGATCATCGGTGTTAACGGAACAGAACAATTTCACACTCATCAGCCACATCAATCACACACTAGATTTCCACCTTTGATGTCCCACAACAAAACCTTTTACATATTTTTTATAGAACAAAAGAAAGATCTAGGTGCAAACCTTTTTTTTTTTTGCTTTTTTCCTAAAGAGAAAAAAAAAGTATCACAAACAGCCAAGGACCAAACTGTCACAAGGCCTTACTGTCATCTGGGCCAGCAAACTCAAAGAAACTCTGCTAAAGGACACTCAAATGCACCATAGTCAGCTTACTGTCAGTCTCAGAAGCTCACATTCATATTCACAGTGTACATTTCTCTTCAATGCTTCTTATATCCCAATAGTCACAAGAATTTGTAACTTTCTTTTTCTTCACTGGGCTTCCCTGTGATTTATTTTTATTAAAACAATCTTTAAATTGGACTTTTTTCAGAAAGTTAATTTAAGACTTTGAGCATTGCATGGTTGTTGGTGCCAGAAGGGCTGTATTTTTTAAGCATTTTAAAAACTACTGGCTTACTTCGATGTTACTGCTCAATCCTTTCTAGGAATTAAAGAGAATGAATCTAAAAAGAGCAAATATCCAGGAAATAATATCCATTCTGTGGGCATACATTCCTCGTTGATATACTATACCTCAAAAAAGGCAATTATTTTTTTCCCCCAATTTCTGTTTAACAGAGAGATTTTTTCAACACATTTCTAAACATAATATTTTAATAGCTCATTTCTAATAACAGATTTATTTTTCTCTTTGCCGTGATGACAGTAAATAATATTTGACTAATTATTTTTCAAGACACTTCTAAACAGTGACATTTAAAGGCTTAACTGGGTCAATTAGGTTAACAGGTTAGGGTAATTAGGCAGCTCATTGTTAACGATGGTTTGTTCTGTAGACTATCGAAAAAAAATATAGCTTAAAGGGGCTAATAATTTGACCTTAAAATGGATTTAAAAAAAATTAAACTGCTTTTATTCTAGCCAAAATAAAGCCAATAAGACTTTCTCCAGAAGACAAAAATATTAGAAAAAAAGAAAGAAAAAAATTTAAAGGGGGGGTAATAATTCTGACTTTAACTGTATATATAT
>CAIGQZ010032409.1:20652075-20668105 GCA_903798205.1 Danio tinwini
TTTATTTATTTATTTATTTATTTATTTATTTATTTATTTATTTATTTATTTATTGCAATAACAACAAACCAGTCAGAGTATATACAAATAAAACAGAGAATGCTTGTACAAAAAAAATAATAGTGAATTAATATGAATTAAATTGAAGTATTATAGTATTTTTGACTATTTGCTTTATTTTGTAGATTTGAGTTGTTATGAATTATTACAGTATAGTGATACTACATAGTATTATGATTCTTCAGCTGGTAAAGTATTGTGGCCTAAATTTATGGTATTGTGACAACCCTAATTTACAGTTATTGAATTAATAATAGTTAGTAAAAAAAACTTAGTGTCTGCAGTTAACTCCAGTGCATGCTTTGTGTGCTCATCTCTTTTCTACAGTAGAATGTCTGGATGTTGCCTGTTTGCCCTTTCTGTAGTTGTTTCCCCCTTGTAGTTCCCTTTCTGCTGTGCTGATGCTACATGACAGGTGTGAGGGCTTTTAGGATGCTGTTGCTAACTGATATCTACTGTATGGGATCCTCTTTTCTCATCCACGTCACTTGGAGAGGCAAAGTTTGACAGGTCAAGCACAGTGTGAAGTTCACTTGCTTCGCCGACGGGGATGAACTTCATGTGAACCTCACCAGCAGCAAGTAAGCAAACAAAAATCGTAATTCTGACATGGACCCGTGTTTGATCGCAAAGCTTCAGATATGGGATCCAATCTGGCTGGAACTTATCTGGGCTCGTAAAGATGCGGTTGGGGGATCTATCCGAGCTTAGCGGGACACTTATCATCCTCCCTTTAATCCTGACGCAAGAGACTGGATCAGAGGAGCATGAGCAGTAATAAAGATTAATCATCCAATAGAGTAAATCAATAATGCGGTCCAGGTACAATGGAGCACATTGGAAGAAGTGTTTCTGTCGCAGCTCAGCCAATGAAAAGTGAACGGATTCGAGTGGTAAAAGCACCTGTCAGGATTGACAATGAATATTAAATTAAAGGGCTTTATTTTAAAATGCTAATGAGAGACTTATCCATATTCAGTGGAAAAGAGCTTGTTCAAGGTCATTGGAGAGCGCGGGGAATCTGCATTACAGCTATGTAATTAGAGATGCGTCAGAGTTTAAATTGTTGCTCTTTCCGTGGCGTTCAGGAGGAAAAGAGCTCATTACTGTAATTAGCTGTTTTACAGGCGTGATTCTGCTCTCTGCCATGTGACCATACGTTTTTCTAGCTGAAGGCATCAGCGTGCTGCTTCACATACCACAGCTGTTTAAGGCAGGTCTGTTTTGAGCCTCAAGGAATATAGATGCTGCTTGTCCCGAGTGCTTAAGTTTTAGAAATATACTTTTAATGAATCAGTTTGAGAATATAGCTTTACTTAGCAGCTGTAGATTTCGCTTTGATATGATGCTCATTGATATTAGCAGGATTTGTTGGTTTGTTTGAATGTTTGTTTTTTATTATTTATTTAAATGTTATTACGATTATAACTATTAATGTTTTTATTACAGTTCAATAGCATTTAATAATAGTAATATCAACAATATATATATGTACAGTTGAAGTCAGAATTATTAGCCCCCTGTTTATTTTTTTCCCCAATTTCTGTTTAAAGGATTTTTTTTCAACACATTTGCAAACATAATAGCTTTAATAACTCATTTCTTCTAACTGATTTATTTTATATTTGACATGATGACAGTACATAATATTTCACTAGATATTTTTTCAAGACACTTCTATACAGCTTAAAGTGACATTTAAAGGCTTAACTAGGTTAATTAGGTTAACTAGGCAGGTTAGGGGAATTGTAAGAAAATGTATGGTGGGGGCGATGCAGTGGTGCAGTAGGTAGTGCTGTCGCCTCATAGCAAAAAGGTCACTGGTTCAAGCCTCGGCTGGGTCAGTTGGCATTTCTGTGTGGAGTTTGTATGTTCTCCCTGTGTTCGCGTGGGTTTCCTCCAGGTGCTCCGGTTTCCCCCACAGTCCAAAGACATGTGGTACAGGTGAATTGGGTAAGCTAAATTGTCCGTAGTGTATGTGTGTGAATGAGAGTGTATGGATGTTTCCCAGAGATGGGTTGCAGCTGGAAGGGCATCCATATATATACATATGGTATCTTAGTTTGTTTTTAAAGAGATTAGCTCAATGCAAAGACTTCATGTAGAGTAAGTTCATGGCAGGATGCCTTTTTGTAGAATTGTTAAAAGCGATGTTGTAATTCTGCAACAGTGGGCTTTACAGGTTTAAAAATAAGATCAAGGTATATGTTTGAGCCAAATCTTAATATTTGTTTTGTTCTACAAATCAAATTTACTTCTGAATTTTAAATAAAATATTATAATTGACAACATTTTTTTTCATTTGTTTTGATTATACAAAATATTGATTTCTGAACTCTTCTGGGGTAAGAACCTTGAATTGTCTAAAATTTGCATGCTAATCTCTGAAAACATGACACTTTATGCAAAAAAATATATATACTCTAAATGAAAACAAATTCAGAAGATACAGTATGTCATCAGTAGTTTATAGAATAAAACAAAACTTGCATTTTTACCCAAACTCATAAATCAAATAGGGCTGCACGATACTGGGAAAATATGCAATATGTAATTTTGTTATGTATTGCAATAACGATATTTCTTATGATATAACATTTCCCTAGAAAAATTATTTAAATGAAAAATGATGAATTTTTTATTAGCTCTGTTTTGAAATTATTAATTTATGCAATGATATTGAAATAAACAGTTCTAAGATATTTCCAGATCTAATTAATTCTAATTCAGAGAAAAAACTGTCATGGTGCAACCATTTAGTCTTAAAAACACTGTGAATAAGTGAAGATATTCTGACTCAGATTGGCTGTTGTCATTTTTCTCTCGTCTCCACTCCCGTCAGTATTTATTTTCTAGCCGATTCGAATGTTATCACTCGATTGAATGGGCATTATCAGTGGTTATCCGCTGATAGATATGGGCCAGTAGACGCCTTGTGCACCTACTGGTAGGCTCAGAAGGCTGTCATCATCTATTCACATGGTTAATCAGCTACAGATCACATACGGCTGCGGTTGGAAGTTACGAGAATTATATTATTTATTAAATTTCCCATTAATTGTATTTTATTATCATCTACCCTTACCCCAACCCTCAACTCAACCGTCACAGTAATGTAAAAACAGATCTTGATCTGGAGTCTTCTCTATTAGTATAGCTAATTAACCAGCCTTCTAAGTATAGGCGCAGAAGGCCCATGCTGGCCCATATCAGCTGATAACCACTGATCGCCCATTCATCAAGTGATAACATTCGAAGCGGGTGTATTTTCAGCTCTGGGTTTACCTATGGGCCGCTCCAGCCAATAGCAGAACAGCAACTACTGGGGATAAAGATAATAAGGCCTATCTCATTCATTCATTTTTCTTTGGCTTAGTCCATTATTTATCAAGGGTTTCCACAGTGGAATGAACCGCCAACTATTCCAGCATATGTTTTACACAGCAGATGCCCTTCTAGCCACAACTCAGTACTGGGAAACACCCATGCACTCTCACATTAAAACACACACACACACACATACACTACAGTCAATTTTGTTCATCCAATTGAAGTGACAATGCTAACCACCGAGTCACCGTGCTGCCGCAAGGCCCCATCTGATTGATCAAATTTAGATTAAAAACGAATGCATACCATAAATCTAATTTATCACACGCCTGCAATACGTACTGTATATTGCATATACTGTTATTGTGATAATGCTAATTTTGCAATATATTGTGTAGCTCTAATCCCAGGAAAAGAATAAACATATGGTGGATGTAACAAAGTACAGGTTCAAGAAGTGTACAGTATTTATTCAAATGCACAATAAATCTCTAGTGAACAACAAGAATATTACAACCACTTAAATGCTGAAACACAATAACAAACAGAACTGTGGAAACACAGGACTTATAAACAGGAGGAAATGTAACCATGAAGAAATAGAGCAGGTGTGTACTAATTAGCTCTCGAAAACAATAACTAGGGAATTCAGGCATGCAAGAGAGAAAACTAAAGCAAAACCCAATAAAATGGGTTATAAACTTGACAGTGTATATGTGTATATAAAATTTATAACCAGTCAGATTTACTAGACTTATTATAGTATTATAAACTTATTGTAGAGTATAGAGTCTTATTATTTCTAAAACATTTTTTTTTCCAAATTTAAGTAATGGGCCAAGGCTGGGTTTAGTTTTTAGCTGTGTATTTTTTCAATGCACATATTTTTTTGATTGTTTATGCATCTCTGAACATAATTCAGTAATACTGACAACTGTTATTTTAGCTGAGTACTGTACAGTAAATGTGCTGAACAGCGAAAAGGGAGACATTTTGACACCGAAGTGCCATGAGACGAGTATCACAGCTTGAGCATACGGTGAGACCTGGCAGTGCAGATGTAACACTTCTAAAATATTCGTGAAACTTTGGTGTCAAAGCGTTAGTGTGAATAAGTTTGTTAAAAGGTGCCTTTTAGAGTATGTTGATGTTTTATTTCTGCAGTTAATTGAACTTGTCAATTAACAAACAAATGTCATTATTATCTCCTTTGTCTCGTGTCATCTTGGCATGACATTGTTTCTAAGTGAAGTGTATTAGTTTTAAATGTTTTTATTTATCTTAAGAGGCCACTATTAGGTTTTTATTATTATTTTACACAGTCTAGTCTTTGTGAAGTGACTTAATTGTGAACGTGAAATGTTAAATGTTTTATGAACAGTTTTTTTGGTTTAGGTTTTAGACAGTTTTTTTAGGATTTGGGATAATAAAAATGCTCAGTACATATTAAACAGTTTCTCACACTTGTGTGGTGCAACATTGCTCTCTGATCCAATATCGCTCTTGCATTTGAAGCAGCCGGTGAGCACCAGCACACACACATATTATGTAAGTCTCGACATGCGAAGGTGTTTCTCTATATGTTTTCATCGAAGTTGTTCACAATACTTATCTATCCGCAGAGTTTGTAATATAGTCAAATGTTTACAAATACAAGCACAGCCATTTAGAAGTCATTTTTGGTTATTGATGTCAAAATTTACTGTTATTTTGGAATGGATGTGTGAACGGTCTTTTCCGGAAAAATTCTGCAACGTCCTCGCCTGTGTGAACAGTGCTTTTTTGAATTTACCTGTTAAGTCAACCAGTATCAATGTGTGAAAGGGGCTAATAAAAGCTTAATTCTAAGAGGATAACATTTTTCAGTGTCAGTATTAAAAATCAAAAGATATTGTGATTTATATTTCCCAAATGTGGAAGAACGGTATATGTCCATTTAGTGTGGAACAACAGTAAAATTTCATCATATCACTTTAAACCACTAAAGATCTGATTCCTTTATCTTAGTTTTAATACAGTAACAGAAACTTCAGGTTAATATTAAGCATTTCTTTCAAGTGTATTATTATTATTATTAGTAGTAGTAGTACTAGTAGTAGTAGTAGTATTTAAAAACAGAAAATACAGTATGAACAGTTTACAATACATAAACTTTCTTACAGTACATGCGATAACAACCAATTATTAACAATAAACAATAAATAAATACAACAATAAATACATAGAATGCAGACATACATCATAGCTAAATATTGTTGTTTACTTAGAAAAGCTGTACTTTGATTTACTTTAAACTGTTCTCACGCTCCACCATCTCACGATATAAATACATATATAAACAAATAAACTCAGCTTGCTGTAGTGTACACAGGACTGGCAGAAAATATGCATTGATAAAGCTTTATTATATATAGTATGTGGTGTATTTTGATAGGTTAACTGATTTTGTGCTGTTTAGCGCTCCTCAGTACATTCAGAGAGAGAGAGAGAGAGAGAGAGAGAGAGAGAGAGAGAGAGAGAGATCATATCAAATATAAGGTTCTTCCATGGTGGATTTTTCCCTGGTTTTTGTTTTCTTCTTTGATTCAAATATGGTTTCCCAGTATCCCTCAAAGCCTTCTTCACTCTGTCCTTCCATTTGTTCATGTCGGCTCTCCATTTTTGCACAGGATTTCCCTTTTAATGGTCGAAGCGAACATGACAGCAAGTGGAATGTCCATTTTTCTTAGTGGACATAAAGTTTTTTAGCGTGAAGCTATTTTAATTTTTACAATGCAGACACGGTCTCGCGAAAATATCACCAAACTTTTTCTGTATACAAAGTTCACACAGTTACAGTTAATGTCATATGGTTATCTTTTTTTTTTTTTGGACTTGATTATGGTTGATCATCGCACCCACTCATATGATCAGTTACTTAAAGTGAATAAACTTGTTGTAACTTGAAACTGTTGGCTTAAATTAATTTTTATACGTATGCGCATACTGTACTTAATTTTAGGGCAAAAGGTTTACTACATTTTTTTAGGTCAACTAATCGTTTTTTATATCCAGCAAAAAAAATTGTTCATGCCAGCATGCCGAGAACATGTGGCTTGAACTTAGACGGAGGTAATTATAATAGGAGACTTGTGAAACAAAACTAGAAACCTTTGAAGTTGAATAATACAGATGTTTGAAGTAAATAGATTAAGTTTGCAGAGTGTAGCCCACTGTATGTTTTCTTTTTCATCCCCAATGTCCTCCAAAGCATGTAAGGCCTGTCCCTGTATTCTGCTTTTAAGCACAAAAACTCAGCATTGATTACAGAGGAAATGGTCATATGCAGCTGTTTTATGGCCCCTTTAATTCAGTAATTGAAAGTCCGCTTCAGCTAAATGAGTGGCACTCAAAAAGGCTCCCACTCAGGTGAAACACCGATAATGGCCCCTAACTGCTTCCTGGACTCTGGCCCAAGTGGGCAAAGAAAACTCCATTTTCATTTTTTCCATTTTCATTTTAGGACTTAAATATTAGCGCAGCAGTTCCCTCACGATTAGCTCATAACTAATCAAGTGTGCAACCGCATGCTGCTAATTTATGGGCTAACCCACAATGCAAGAGTGAAGAGCCTGGCTGGAGTGCTTAACCAGGAAACGTAAAGAGAAAATGTTATTATCAAACTTGCATTAGCAAGCGGAGCAGAAAATGTTGGGAGAGCTAATAGCCTTCATATTTTTTAAAGCATATTCTTTGTTCAGTTCGGTGCAGCTGTGACTAAATGTGCCTAAATGCATTTTTATCAAAATGTAAAGCGGAATATCATTATGTAAAGCCATAATGGAATTAAGGTATATGACGATAATGGTTGGTGCAGGATTAAAATATTTTCGAGGGCTCATGCTTTGTTGATTCTCCAGCACTCCAGAAGTCTCTCACAGTTATGTGTACACACTGCTATTGAAATGGCATTTGGAAATCGTTATTTTGAGCTGTCTAATCGTCGAAATGTTCTGTTTCATGTGTCATGTATAATCTTTAAAGGTTACGGAAGATATTATTCACTCAAAATCAAACGCCTGCCATTTGTTCAGCCTTCTATGACTTCATGTAAAAGAACCATTTGTAGAACTGGGAGTATCAGAAAGTGTAAACTTGAAAGGACTTTGAAAATAGTCTTCAAAATTGTAAGTCAGATTTGGATCTGCGTATGATTTGTTTAAGTCTTTTAGTTTCATTGGTCTGGACTAAAAGAGAATAATGCATTTAGTCTTGGGTTTGCTTAGCATTGATATATATGTTTTAAGACTGAATCTAAACATACAAAACATTTAGTCTTTCCTAATATGCAAAACAAGGCTGTGCGCTGGGGAAATGCAATATTAATGTGTGTACACATATAATGGAAATTTGCTGTGAACTCGCGAAGGGCCTACATGTATATAATATGTAAAGTAAGAGTGTGAACCTACTTAATTTTACTGCAGTTATACTTCTGTATACTGCCGTTGTACTGCAGTTATTTTTTGTAAGGGTATTGTTGTAACAGTCGAGAGAGGAGACAAAACGTTACTTCACAAACATGCAAGCAGGTTAAAGGGGCCACAGAGAGAGAGAGTTTTAGCTTTCATTTTTTCCTAGCTGGATTCTGATGTACTTCCATGTCAGTGGAAAGCAGTTAATTGTGCACAGTTAAGTAATTGGAGTGTTTAAATTACTCACTGTCTCCTCCCTCGCCATAGTAAGCTTGTATAACGCATGTGATAACGTCATGTACATAATAACCGGTTATGATCTATTACTGAACCGATACCAAATTGTTCGCGTCTGCATTGCGGTGCATCGAAGAAACAATTAATTTTGACACTCCTAAGGTAAAGGGTTAAAACAGCTTCAAGAATTCTGCAAACATGATTACAGTGGTCCCTCGTTTTTTGTGGGAATTACATTCTAAAAATAACCTGCAACAGGTGAAATTTACAAAGTTGTCTGCTTTATTTTATTTAATTATTATAGATGTTTTAAGGGTGTAAAACCCCTCACTACACACTTTATACATTTCTTAGACAGGCATTAACAATTTCACACTTTTCTCTCTTCTTTAAACACTCTCGAAGTTCAAACCTTCGTAGAAAAATAAGTCCAGTATTATAGAATGAAACCAAAGATCAAAACCATTTAATCTTAATTTCATTATTTCGTAATGATGCCCTACAGCCGCTCAACTTCTACCATCCTTTAGCAAGTCCATTTTTGTGCGATGGTTAGAATCTTCCTCTGCCTTTTGGGTGCTACCGCAGGTGTCTTTGACGGTGCAGAACGTTTCGTCACCATTCTGGGGAGAAAACTTGCAAACATACAGAACAGCAATTTAAGTGTCACACTGCTAGCGATCTAATATTTATGTAAATTTGGCATGCTGAATGCATTCTACAGCCAGTCAGGACGCAAAAGACAATACGCTAATCAGGATGCAGAACACAATGCGCTGTAGAAAACAATTGCTAATCCTGTCAAATTGCACGGAAAAATCTGCCAAACTGTGAAGCTGCAAAAAGTGAACCACGTTATAGCGAGGGATCACTGTACTCGATTCAAGATGGCAGCATTTCTAACACCTGTATTGAACTGTAATGGGCAGCATTGCAACTATGTGGAAAACAATAAAGAATGCTTAAGTAGGACTGTGTAATATTACCAAAATAATATATATGTGCATTTGGCTGAATTGTAATATACTGTATATAACCCTAATTTTGAAAGATTTGGGTATTTTGCTGGATGCAATAAAATAAATAATCTGTTATTTTTATCTAGTTGATAAAAGTGCAGAGAAAAGACAGTCCACTGCAGAGGTTATTTTAATCAAAGCATTATAGCCGAGTGTGAAAACACCCTTAAAGGTGAGTTCATTTTTGTGGGAACTTCCCCTTAATCATCTTTCTTAGAAAAGGCAGATATTTTCTAATATGAACCTACAATGTAAAATTTAGGTTAATATAATCTCACAGTTGCCTGCAGTAAACACTTTCACAGAAGAAGTGCTCACTAGTGTTATGGATGTGGTTAATTATACTAGTCTAGGGTGATAAACTGTTCTAATTTTGCACATCTGAGATAAAAGTCTTTCTCCACTGCTTCCTTAATTATTTCTATCAGTTTTTTTATTCTTTTTTTTTCTTTCCGGTGTATGTTTATTCTTATTCACTGAGATAAGCTTGAACTGCAAGCTGTTACCAGCCCCTCGAGCCACCAGTGGTGTTCAGTGATTATCAATTGCAGTTTTTCCTCCAGACCTCCTGGGGAAGTTTTGACATCTAATTAGCAGTAGCAATAATAGTAGAAGATATTAATCAAAAAAGGTCTGAAATACCTGGAGAAAGCTATACGTTCGCATCCCCATTCATCTCAATTGCAGCTGCTCTGCTGGTCCAGGACCCCTGGTGGTATGTGACCTGAATGATAACATCTTTGCTTATTTCTGTCCCCAGGTTTTTTTTTTTAGGCGAACCACCTCAACCATAAATGCCATGTTACTAATCACACTGAAGCATAATACAATGGCATTGTGACAATGTTAACAGGCTGACGGGCCTTTGGTTATCCTGAGGTGTGATATGAAAGGCCACAAGCAAGGAAAATAGAAATCCATTTCACGCTTTTAAGAGCCCTGCAAAAAAGAATCTGTCATGGGTAAAACAACTACTATACTATACTGAATATACATAGAATTTTCTTGTAAAAACCTAAACCACGCAAATTTTAAATATGTTTAAGTGGCATTTTCGTGTGTGCTTGTGCATGCGTGTGTGTTTTATGTTTCTTTGAGATCTGGCCTTACTGAACTGTAAAAAAAAAAAACACTGGATTCCACACAACTGCTTTGTGTTGGGACAACATGAAGTATTTAAATTATCTTATTATTATTTTTATTTAACAAATTTAAGTGAATTGAACATAAAACAATTAAGTTGCCCCCCCCACACACACACACACACACACACACACACACAAAAAAAATCTAAAATTGTGTTATTTTATTTTAAATAAGTAGTTCGAACAGACAGCAAACATCATTTTTTTGAGTGTGGGTCATTCTAACCAAACCAAATCTACTTGACCCTCAATAATATTAATTAGATTGTTTACCTTTTTAGAGCTTGTAATAAGAATCTAATGAAAATGCTGCAGACTGTTTGTTGTAGCCTGCATTTTAGCACCCTGTACAGCTTTTCACAGGATAATTTGTTTGATTGCTATCATTCTGGAAGCAATTTGTCAGTTGCACACAATTTAAAGGGTAATAAAAAACATATTTCAACACCACTTGCTTTTCGCCACATGCTTAGTGGACAACATAATGTCTTATTTTGCTACCTCTGGGGTAAAAGCATCAATGGTTCTACAAATGAAATGAACAAATTTATTATATACAGGTTTGTAGGCTCACCATACATTACACAAATACACACATAATATATGATGTAATTAGATACTGTATAGTTTCATGCACATATAATTCACAGTCATTTTCATTTTTACTCAGCATCAAATATAAAGTTTTTCATATACACAACCTGGCCAACAATGTTGTTTGGATTTGGGTAAGCAAATTAGGGTAAGCTGTGATGTTGCTGGCAAGCTTTATTATTGCCATCAATTCTTCCATGCAGTGTGTACCTTTTTATTTTGTACAGACCCAATGGTCATAATCCAGGATGAGAATGCCAGGATTCACTGGGCTCACATTATTGGAAAAAAAAGGCTTCATTTGCACATGCTTTTGTCCACCAGTTAACCTTTTTCTCATTGAATATCTTTGAGATGTGCTAGAGCTGACTTGTCTAAGTGGTTCACCTTAGGGTCAGATTGATCAGTGTTCCTGTTGTCTATGCAATATTTCAGCTAAAATGAATGAAAATAAACTTGTGACATTTTCATGTGGTTGTCGAAACAATATCATGATCAATTCACACTGCGATTAAGGCTAAAGATGATTCTAAAGATGGTATTTATCTGACCCTGAGGTAAAACTCTTAAAGTCTACTCCAGCTAATCCCAAAGATGTTTACTTGGGTCAAGGTCAATTGGTCAGTTTGCCATTGGAATCTTGAAGATCACAGCAATAACAAACATTTACATGTATGCTTTTGGCTTTTACCTAAAGTAACTTTCATTCAATTGGATACACATTTTATCAGTTCCTGCTTTGCCTAGGATTTTGTTTTATTTTATTAGCTTGTTTATTTAACATGGACAATACACTTGCCATTGTTAAGACAATCAGTGTTGCGTACATAGTGCATATAGCATCCCTGGTTAGGCTTTACATAAAAAAGCACAATACAACAAACATGTACAGTATATACAGAACCACTAACATAAACAGAGCCACAAACATAAAACGTACGTCAATTTGCATACTAAACTGAAACGTAAACCTAATCAGACAACAGGCATGGCTTTCCATAGATGTGAACCTTTCACTGAAAACGCACAATCTTAGTGTTGATGGTGCCATACTATGATTTATACTAAATTAATGCATATACATTTACATTACATTTACGTGTATTATTTAGCAGACACCTTTTTCCAAGTGACTTACAAGTGAGGATAAACAAAGCGCTTCAAATCAGCAGAGAGCAGCAATATTTAGATAACATGGCAAGTCAAATTTCTTATAATAGTAATAATAATAATAATAATAATCATTCATTCATTTATTTTCTTTTTGGCTTAGTCCCTTTATTAATAAGCGGTTGCAACAGCGGAATGAACCACCAACTTATCCAGCATATGTTTTCGCAGCGGATGCCCCTCTAGCTGCAACCCAGTACTGAAAAACATATTATTAATAATAAAAATAATAATGACAATAATAATAATAATAACAATACGTATTATTATTATTATTATTATTATTATTATTATTATTATTATTATTAGAGTTATTTTAACAGAGTGTTTGTAGAAAATTGAGAGTGTCTCCTGCAGGTGGTTTATCACAGCCACTCACCTGTGTGAAACACACTGAAAATTGCACACTGGTTTCCCAGAATCATGGTTTGTTTATAAGAAAGTGTCTGGTGTATTTGCCTGATTAGGGAGTGCTACTGTTGGACAATTAAACAATTAAGCTCTGCTGAAACAGATGTGTAAAAATGACCAGAGACAGGGAAGTCATTCTACCAGCATGTAACATTGAAGGTGAAAGTCCTCACAATCGATTTTGTGCTGTGGGATGTTACCACAATGCAACATACAGTACAAACAACGATTCAATCAATTCTCATTAGACAAAAGTCCAGGTTACAATAGAGAAGGTTACAATGGGTTACTTCAAGTTAAAATAAGGATGAAACCTAACAAAGCATGTGTCCATGATCTAGTCAATTCCCAATGGTTCAATCAATTCCCATTAGACAGAAGTCCAGGTTACAATAGGTCACTTCCATAGGTTACAAAAGGAATGAAAAGACTGTCGCAGCTTATCTTTCTTCAAGGCATCAAGGGTTTTGGCTTGAAATTAATGTTCCAAATAACCTACACATGCAACAGACTTCCATTTGAAGGCCAACGCATCCTGAGATATAAAATGACCCCATGGTGGGACTGTAGACACCTAACTCAGCCAACATAGATTAGCAGAAAACAGGGACATCCTCAAACATAAAGGACAACGACTAATCACCCCATAAAACAAAACATCCTCATTCAACTCGACACTTTAATACTTTATTTGAACGCCTGGCGCCCATAATTGAATTGGCCGTGGTGTATTGGTGGGGCAGAATTTACTGGCTCTGAGCAGTAGTCTGCATGATGGGAGTCAAAGAGGTTACCTTTTATCCCCAAAGATTGCCCATTACAGGGGCTAAGTGGCTTTTTTATGGCCTCCTCTTCACTGTTGCCCAGGTCGGAACTGGATGGAGGACTTAAAGGACTTCTTATGGTCCGGAGGTGTTGTTTAAAGAGGATCAAGGGAATGATGGCTCTCTTGCGGCACTCCGTCAACGCTATCAGCCCCCCATATCTGATGAGTCGCTCACCTTTTAGCGTCTCTTTATCCCGGCTTTGTGCGGAGATAAAACACCGGTGCTACCATAAGAGGAGGCCCGATTGGATCTGTGATGTCCACATTAGGGGGTGAAAGAAGATATTAAAGTCTTCCTGGCAAGCTTGCACTCTTTGTCTGAGTGGGGATTGGATTGACTTTTTTTTGGGATGTTGTTTGGATGATATGGAGTCAGCTATAACCTTCATTAAGGACTTTACTTGATAAAGCAGGTCCCTATGAGTTAACAATCAAACTTTGAGTATTGAACCTTTCTCTAAAAGCTTTTTAGCTTAATACAGGGAGAGAATGGATAATGTAATGGATATGATGTTTGATCAACAAAATGGTACTTGCAGTGAAACTGAATTTAAGTGAAAGTGGTTACAGCTACACACCTACAGAATAGCAATGCTTTTTTTTTGGCTATTACTTCTGGCTGTATAGATTTTTTTTCTTTTGTCCAGCACCACAGATATGACTACACAGGTATTTGGTGATCAATATAGGACAGCAGGGGGGAAACAGCAAATTTATTTAATCACAGATTAGCCGGCTCTACAGCATGGTCATTCAAGCATATAGATTTGTTGTTGTCAATTTGACATGCTGGAATCCTGATAGACATGATAGATTTGTCAGCTGAAAGTCTCTCATTCTGCCAAAGCACAAAAGTGCTCTACTGGATTAAGATCTGGTGATCATGCGGAGGCCATTTGAGTATGGTTTAAACATTATCATGTTTGTTTGTTTTTTAGCATTGTGACATTACGTTATAATGCAGGTAGTAGCTGTAACCAAGGTTATAATAGTTTAGGATTTTTCATTAGTTTTATTTTTTTTTTCATTTTGACTTTTTGTTTTCAAATTGAGTTAGTTTGAATTAGTTTTTAGAGGTAGATTTATTAGTTTTTATTAGTTTTTTATATTTTGAAATTAATCAGTTTTAGTTTAGTTTTTATTAATTTCAGTATTAGTTTTATTTTTTCTAAATAGGGATATTTGTTAGGTGCAAAATTTAAAATCATCAGAATAAATAATAAAAACTCAACCAAAGATACATTTTTTTAAACATGTATTGTTTTCAGAGGACACATGAAAACTACCGTCTACCACTACCATCTACCCATCCTCAAATTCCAATACAACAGAATGATATGGAGTCAGTTTGTTTGTTTTTTTAGCATTGTGACATTACGTTATAATTTAGGTAGTACCTAACAAAATGTGCACACCGTGGTCAAAAATAGATAGATGTGGTAACAATACTTCTTGTGTTTAAAAACTGTTGCCTGCTTGTAATGAGTAGTAATTTAACTTGCCGCTGTCTCTCAGCTTTAACTTGTCTGGACATTTTTCCTGACTTCTGGCAGGAAGACTTTTTGTACCATTCAAACTGTATGTCTTTTTCTAAAATACTCTTATCAGCACATTATTGATCAGATTGCATGTTTAGCTTAGCTGTGAATTAAATGTTTAATATGTTATGCATAGGATAGGCTTTATTTTAATTTGCCAAACTGATAAAATATATATTTTTATTATTATTATTTTGCAAATTAACTGTAAATGTATGAGAATGATGTATGTAATGAGCAATGTATGAGAATTATCTGTGTTCAAAGTAAACTAATTATTTTATCTTGATCGTAAAGACTTTGTGGTGTTAATAAAATTAAGTATTGTTAATGTAAATTGACAAATGTTTACAGACCATTCATATATTGGCCTCTTTGAACACATTATTCTGACAGATAAAAGTAAAACATACTATAAGTGCATTATACATATACTGTAGCAATGATAGCATTGCTTAAAAGAGTTTATTTGGCATAAAATTAATATAATTTAGGTATAGGATTGTCCTTAGTCAGTCATATTGTCTTCAAAGCTTAAATTAATTTTGTAAATGGTGTTGTTTTATTTGATGCATATGAATCCAAATATGGCAGGTAGATCTGTAATAATGCGTGAATGCTAAATAAAATATGTAAGAACAGCTCAAATTGGCCTCAGTTTCTATTGCTTCATTTCCAAAATGCTGCATATTTTGAGAAAGCCAGAGTTTAGAGGCTAAAGCACAAATGCAGTGAGACTTGCCTCAGCTACTTCAGACTGCCAGCAATATTTTCATACCAGTCTTCTCTTGCTGCCAGTAAAAGCTTCCTTATGCTTCTCATGGTGAAACATTTTGCCAGCGACAGCCACTGCAGCAGCCAGGCGAACAGACAAGTTACTGTAAAAAAAAAAATGTCTCTGTTGGCAGATGTTTCAGCCAGGCACTCAACTGAATTTCACACAGAACCTCGGCTAGTCTGCAGCGATTTTTATATTGGCAAGGCAAATGGCTATTTCTTTTAGCCATGGCTAAATTAGCCTCTGCAGGATGATCTCCCTATAAACATGTACCTTATGTGCTGACACAAATTGCATGGTCCTGTCTGACATTTATGCCTGAGAGAAATTTTCTTTTTTTGACCTAATGTCATGATTTATAGATACAGTACAGTACATCAGCTATTTGGCGACTGGTTATTGGAGAACGTTTAGATTTAGTATTATATACAGTTGAAGTCTGAATTATTAACCCTCCTGTTAAATTTA
>CAIGQZ010032409.1:20693473-20704037 GCA_903798205.1 Danio tinwini
TTAGTTAGTTAGTTAGTTAGTTAGTTAGTTAGTTAGTTAGTTAGTTATTATTAGTATTATTGGCAAAATGCATTAATCTTATAAGACATGAGTCAAAACACTACAAACTAAGTGAAAGTAAAAATAAAAGTGAAAAATAAGGCATGGCTATTAGCAGTAGAACATAAATAACAGTAATACTTTTGTCCCCACAGGAACTCTTGCCATTTAAACCTGATTTACTTTTAAACTGAAAAACTAAGGCATTTCAAACTCAAGGGTGTGTTATTGCACTAAATAACCTGTAGATTCATTATTAGTGTGACATGAGTACATACATGAGAGTAATAATTTATTTTTGCTAACTGCGGTACATCACATGATATTTAGCAGCTTCATCAAGGGTTGCATGCTGAATGTGCTGTTATAACCTGGAAATTAAATTTTGTCAGGGCTTCGAGAAAATCGTTTTGTTACTTTCGTCCCAAGTTACTTTTGTTCCCGCTCTCGATCATTTTTCATCCATTTCATCCAAGTTACAGCAAAAAAAATCTTTATTTTAATATCCACAAGGCCAGAACTGCCCACAGTTTAAGATTTACATCCAAACATATTCAGAAGATGCTACAGGGGTACGCATTCTGTGTATTAGAGTTCATTAAATTTATTTTTATCATCAAAAAAACTCATCAATCCATGGCACTGACATGGATTAAACATATTCATTTTTAAGATATATATGTTATATTTGAAAGAAATGTTTGTTTGTATATAACCTTTGGACATAACACTGGGCATAGGTCTATGTAACTGGCATACAATATGTCTCCAATGGTATATCTGTTATAGAATGCTAATTAGTTTTCATATCAAGCGATACGATTGTGATAAAGACGAGGATGAATTCTCGACCTTGTAGTTTTAAGTGCTTCTGTCTAATGATGGCGGGAGAGAAAGAGAGGTGTGAGGTCTGAGTGCTAGAAAATGAGCGAGAGAGATTCTTCCATAATTACAAAAACACTCATTAGAGTTTTTAATTAGCTTTCTGATTTAAACTCAAGAATAATTTCTATTTTATGCTCTCTTCAATCACACGCTCTTAAACTAATGAGCTCTTCCTTGCTTTATTTCATTCTATTTAATGCCTTTGTAATTGTGCACATTTAATAAGGATTCGGAGCAAAGCATTAAATGTGTGCATTACAGAACGTGATCAGAGCAATACACACACACACAAATCGTTAATCAGTTCTGTGCTTTAAACAGCCCTGTACAAATGACGACCGCTGCCCTGTTAGCATGCCAGGGAACCTTGCAGTGCATGTTATTACTAACCGGATGTTTATTACTAACCATGTTAAAGCTGTGAGGCCCTAAAGTCTGAGACCAACTGTGGAAATGACAAAAAGAGTATTATCAGCACAATAATTTAAGAGAAAGGGTGAATAAAAAATGTCAAATATTTAATAATATGTTCACTACTGTAGATCAGGGGTGCCCAAACTTTTTTGTATAAAGGGTCAAAAGCCAAATATCATTAAGAGCCGTGGGCTGAAGGTAAATATACCAAGCTATATTACATTAAAGTTGCCATGGGTAATTTCCTAAGTTATTTTATAAGATTTAAAAGTAAATAGAAAACCTTATACTTTTAATCATATTAACTTATGCAGTATAACATTTTAAAATTAACAATTAAAACAATTTAAATATAACTTATTGCAATAATAACATAAACAATCAAATTTATAACACAGTGGATTTTAATAATGAATACACTAGTCAAGCAGAATCTGCCTTTGCTTTGATTTATCCTCTGTCTGTCGGGTGACAGTATGCACATTTAAACAAAATCTGATTCATTTACACCATTTAATCGAAACCTTTAGTTTCAGTTAGCTTTTAACAATAAAATAAACAAACAAACAAAAGGTTTCATTAAGTTTGAAATGACAACCTCTAAACCATGCCCAACATTCGTCCTCTCTTCTCAGATGGTGGGCCAAATCAAAGGTTACTGTGGGCCAACGTTGGCCTGCGGGCCCCAGTTTGGGCATCCCTGCTGTAGATAGATGGATGGATGGATGTTTTTTCTTCTTGTATATCCTGAGTACTAATTGTAGGATTATATGAATGTGAAATGACATTTGGTCAAAATTTCTAAAATATGCACTTTTTCCCCAAACATATATATCTTCATTTAGATAACACAGAACCAATGTTTTAACAGTATATTTAAGAAAAAAAAAACATTCTTCCACTGATTTTCAACCACAACAAATAAAAACAGTTGTTATTTTGATCCATAGTCATTGTGTGTGTGTGTGTGTGTGTGTGTGTGTGTGTGTGTGTGTGTGTGTGTGTGTGTGTGTGTGTGTGTGTGTGTGTGCATAGTGAACATATTATCAGTTTTCTTTGTTTTTTTATTTATGCTTTCTCTCAGATACTGTATATATGTGACCCTGGATCGGTATATTTTTGGTATTAGCTGTATGAATCGAAATTATTTTTATTTTAAGCAAGAATTGTTAGAATTTAAGTAAAGATCATGTTCCAGGAAGACATTTTGTACATGTTTTTCCATAAAACTATGCAAACTTAACTTTTAATTAATAATATGCATAGCTGAGAAAAGAATTTTATCAGCTTTAAATGTGATTTTGTTCTGTATTTGGACTTTTTTGAACTCTTAGATTCTGGATTTTTCATTATTGTATCTCAGCCAAATGTTACCATCACCATATTATCAATACATCAATGAAAAACTTATTTATTTACATTTAGACAATATATAAACCTCAATTGGCCAAAATTTACAATTATGGCTGGTTTTGTGATAGAGGGTCATAGATAGAAATTTTCAAAAATATTTTTTTATAAACAATATAGTATATATATATATATATATAGTCTGGAAGCAATTAGAAGTACACTGGAAGTCTATGTAAAACATAGATGTTTGTGTTTAATAAAAGCAATATTCTAAAAAAATATATATTTTGTTTGTTTACTTAAAAATGTAAATGCTTACAAAAAATTAAATAATTTAAATTGGAGAAAAAAAAATTTGAGTATGGTCTCTGACTTTCCAGCTCTGGCACTGCTGTATGAATTCCTGTGGATGCTTATATGAGTGCATGCATTACAGCATGTGCACGTACATCATTCCTGAGATCTTTAACAGCACAACTGTTCAGCATCATCTGTGTCAGTTAGCACATCTTAGCGCCTGTGTTAGAAGTTGTTGTTTCAGTGGCGTGACAGTCTGTTGGCTGTGAGCTGTAATGTGGAGCTCAGGCTCGGGTCACAGGGGGTGTCGGGTCCCGCAGTGCACATGTCACTGGAGCTCTGTTTGCTGCTGCTGCGACTCGAGCAGAACAGGCTGTTAGCTTTGCCCTTCGCCATCTCCCAGAAACACGCTCGCAATATCTGTACCCACAACACAGGCGGGGAAGTGTGCGGCATTCAAAACAAGCTCCGTCTCTGATCGGAAAGGAATGAATATCACAGCACGGCACCTGTTTACTGTAACACGATGTGATGTGGAAGTCAGTCTGAAAGTTGCTGCCAGACGAGTTCTTATTCTTATGCGCTGCTCTGTCTCGGTGGATCATAGGAAGACAAGGAGCTTTGGTGTATTTGGGTTTTATGTAGACAAATATGACCGTGTGCTGAAGGGCACTTCGTGGAGCTGGTCTGGTCTTGCTTGGTGTACTGAATACTAGATGTTCCATATGACAGAGAGAATGGGAGATTTCTTTCCTAGAAGAGCTATAGGGAAAAGGTCAACATCAATTCAGTTTTAGTGGTCTAGTTCCCAGTATGCTTTAAATATTAATATAAATACAATACAGTAAAAGTATACTGTTTTTGAGTCACAAATTGGAGCGTTTTTCGGATCAGCAAAAAAGGAGGACACAAATGTCATTTGTATTCCATTTGCACAAAAATATTACTGCAAAAACCATTGTCTTTAACAAACAGAACTAAGAACCTATAATTTAAAAAAAATAAAATAAAAATCAAGAAAGAACCAGCTGAAAAAAAGGAAAATATTCAATACGAAAAATTATCTTTGCTACTGTTGCTGATAATGCTAAATATAGAAATCTAACATCTTGTACAACAGATCATATTTATTTCAATATATGATTCAACAATTCACAAAAAAAATTTTGTTTCATTATAGGTGGATCATTTTTGAAAACCTATTTAGTGACATCATTTTGATGGTTGTTTGTCGCCACCCATTAGTTACACATTGTAATTGCTACAGCATTCACCAGCGTCAAGTTCCATTAAACAGTGATTTTAATCTTTACCATAAACATCAGTGTTTATATCTGAACAATAAACTGTTCTCCCAGTACTTCTGTGTTATTTAATTGTTTCTAACTAACTGAAAAAGTGTAAAAACATATATTTGTATGCAGCGCTTTGAAGGATTAATAAACATATGCAAATCATTAACATTTATCATTTATGTTTGGGTTTGAAATTAGATCACGATCTTTTAATGTTTAATTGTGCAGCTTTACACTGAATGCATTAATGCAGGTTAAATGAGCAGTGGCAGAAACACATTTTATTATTAACCTAATCAAGCATTTATTTTGTCATCATTGTATTTTACAGGGAAGCCAAAATGCTTTCATACACGTGATTTGAATTACGCGGGAGACGATCTCTCTGCAACTGTTCGATTAACCTACAAGTTCAAAAAAGTTATTAATGCGCAGGTCACGTGGGTCCCGAACTGTGGGTTGTGATTTGTACGGATCACGGATTACCTGTTATGGATAAACTATCCATCTGTTACATCACTAATATATATATATATATATATATATATATATACTCCACACTATGTACACACTATATACCCTATTCAATTTTTGTTGCCATGACAGCAAAATTAGTACCCTACAATTATTGCAATATATGATTGTTTAAACTGCTATATACTGTAACTGAAACATATTATTTTGCTTTTATCAAATTGCATATGCATTTTAATCACTCATTTACATCATTTTAAGTGATTCGCCATAAAATAAATTTAAATTATACATTAATTTTATTTTATTTTGAACTATAGCTTATGTTATGTTTAGACAAATCTGTTCAATGGTTCATTCATTTTGTATTTATTTATTTATTTATATTAAATGCTTTTGAGATGCATTAAAATAAAGTATTGCTAGCTTTATTGTTTTTATCATTCTGTTTTTATTTTGTTATGGATGAAAATATGAAAATGCTTTGCTTGATCACTCTTAATGCTAGAGTAGCTCACTGTTTTGCATTGTAAAGGTGCTTGACATTTAGCCTTTGCACGTTCCTCTTGAAAACACTTTTGTCAAGCATGCCTTTCACAGTGTGCATATGTCATGTGAGACATAGTGAATTACAGTAAATGTCACTTGGATGCCTGTTGCAAAGTTGGACTAAAGTAATAATTTGTAGAATTATAATAAAAGTATATAATGTAATTGTTTTAAGATCATTGTTTGTTTATTTGGCAACTAAGTTTGTGGATTATTTTAAAGCTCTCTGCATTTGTGACCATCTAAATTGGTCCATGATGAGGAAAATCCTATAATAAAGAATCCCAGAGGAAAGTCTTATACTGTACTTCTTGCATGGCCTGGGATTGGAAAAAAAAAACAGATTGTTTACTCACCCAGATCCATCCAATATGTATATGATTTTCCCCCCATTCACTAAACTGAAGTTAAGGTTTTGGAGCAGACCAAAAAATCGTTTCGATTTTTTTTGCTGTCTGTGTCATGAATGACCTTCTCAGTGTGCAAGACTTCACCTGGGAGCTCTTGAACTAAACTGTCAGGTAAATGTACATGGCAGAGCTTAAGACTGTAGGCGCCATTTGAGGCCACATTTTTCCTGCTGGAATTTAATTGAAGATGTGTACACTGTGGTCATAAAGATAAAGGCATAGTCAACAATATTCAGGTTGTCTGTGGCATTTAAGGTGGACTAAGGTGCCCAAAGCATACCAAGAAAATATCCACCACACCATTATATCACCAGGAGCGTCTTGAACCATTAAAACAAGGCAGGATGGATCCATACTTTTATGTTGTCTACAACAAATTGTGACCCCTATCTAAAATGACACTGGATGAGCAGAGGTTGAGACTCATACAATCTGTATCCAATGCTTTATTGTCCAATTTTGGTGAGTCGATGTTCTTCTTTTGCTGTTATAGCTCATCTGAGTCAAGGTTTGACATGTTGTGCATTCATTTTTTGCAGGTTGCAGTATGTTGTTGCTTGAGTTACTGTTGTCTTTTTATGAGCTTGATCTGACCATGCATTCTCATGTAAACTCATCATCAACAAGGCATTTTGACGTATAGAAATAGATGTTTTTCCTCATAAAGGCATAGTTCACATAAAAATACAAATTATCTTACCATTTATTTGCGATTTTAAACCTGTATGAGTGTCTTTCTTTTTTTTGGACACACAAGTAGACAAAAGCTGGAAACCTGTAACCATTGACTTCCATAGTAGGATAAACAAATACTGTGGAAGTCAATGGTTAAAGATTTTGTTGGAGTATCTAGCCAATTCCATGCATGTTCAATAAAAAGGTAAGGAGAGGATTTTCTTCAATGTCAAAACATTAGTAATTTATTAGATACAAATTAATAATGCGATAACAGAGCTCTCTGTGATGTTACACCTATGCAATACAAGAATTACATTCAGAAGGTTTGCAACAATTCTACATTTGCCTGACTCCAGTATTTATACACAACTGATATTAAAAGGGGGAGTTTTGGTGGAATTCAACACGTGTCAGTCATTCTGCAGTCCTCTGGCGCCTGCACCCAATCATACTTTCTCTTTCTGCAAACTTTTCTGTGCACATAAGCTGACATTATTATGAGATAAGGCATGCTCTGCAACATTCTGTCTTCACACCTTTAAGCACATCTTATTGTATAGAAAAGCTAAATTTACTTCTGCAGCAATGCTTCATTAGTATGCAAACTGTATCACACTCAGAAAAGAAGTTTGGTTAACATATCACCTAAGCTATACAAATGTTTAATGAAAAGAAAAATACTAAAAAATCCTTTTTCACAACACTTTCTTCAAAATATCTTCTTTTTTTGTTCAAAAGATGAAAGAAAATTAGTCAGGTTTGGAACAAATGAAGGGAGAGTAAATGATGAATTATTTTACATTTTTGGGTGAATAATTTGATTTGATTTGATTTGATTTGATTATTTCAAACAGAAAAATCATACACAAAACAATTCTTTAAACAAAATACATGTCAGCATTGTTGAAATGAGGCAGGATGAAGCACAAGCTTATTATTTTTCCCACCCCATTACCACACACATCATTTGTCTATTACTTCAACTTCTCTTACTTATCTCTTCTTTTTACATGAGACATATGAGCTTTACATGCAACATAGTTTATCCTTTTGGCATCTTTGACATATTATATGTTTGATTCCATTTGTACATTTACATTTTATAACATAGACCCAAAAAATACATAGTATTGGAAACAGCCATTAATTGAAATTTCATCATACCTTTCTCATTTTATTATTTTTCAGTCACCTCTATTCATCATTATATTCCTTTAATAATATATATATATATATATATATATCTACAAAAACTTTTGAAATTGATTATTATCCTGACCTTGTTTGAGAGTCTGTTCCAGACTGTTCGATAATTTCACACCACATACAGACACACACATACTTTTTAAAGTTGTCCTTGTTTTCAACCTCCTAAATTGTGTTCCTTTCTCAGATTATATCCACCTTGTCTTTTTTCAAAAAAAACGTTTGTATGCATTTCGGAAGTAATTTATTTCTAGCTTTAAACAGAAATTGTGCTGTTTTAAATTGAACTTAAGTATCTTCGATTTAAAAAATAAAGGATTGGTATGCTCCAAATACCCCACATTTTCTATTAGTCTAATTACATTTTTTGAATGTGCATAAGGATTGTAAGTTAGATTTATATGTATTCCCCCAAATTTCAACACAACAACTCATATATGGCAACACAAGTGTGTTATATAATATATACATTGATTTATTGCCTAGGATAAATCTTGCTTTATACACTATTGCTACAGTTTTTACAAATTTTGATGTCACATTATTTATTTGCGGTTTCCAACTAATTTTATGATCCAATACAACTCCAAGAAACTAAATTGCATATACTCTTCCTGTAACTTATTATCAAATTTTATATGTATATTATGACTACTTTTTAATTTCCCAAATAGCATAACCTTTGTTTTACTTATATTTAATGACAAATTGTTTACGTCAAACCACAATCATAATTTATTAATTTCTCTTTTAATCAACTCCATGAATTTTGGTAAATTATACACTAGAGTTGACTGTGTAAAAAGTAAAAATAAAAGAACAGTACATCATGTTTGTCATGTAATTGGCTGGTTAGGTAAATGCATTTATTCTAATAAAGTGGCAGAAGACTGTATACTTCAATGTAAAAATGTGCTACACGTGTTGGATTGCATGTTTTACCTAAAATAATTGATGCATACAAGTCATTTATTGTATTCTGAAGTGTTGACACTTTATCCAGATTTGCTGGTGAAGAAAATCCAGCTTTAGGTAATATCTTTCTGAGAAAAGTTACAGATAATGTCAAATCTCTGTTAGCATCCTCTTTGACTGACACAAAAAGTCTGTAAATGTCATCGCCGTTCCATTGCCGTGTCCCTCACAGAGACACAAATCTTCTCAGGTGGAATACTTTGGTAAACAAACACGCAAACAGGGGAACGGCTTGGTCTGGGGGAGCAGCAGATAATTAGCACTTCTACTCTCGATTGGCTTTTCTTTAATAAAGTTTCACCCCATGTCAGAAAATAATTGGCTCACTCACTGTTTGCTTTTGCTCTGCCTGCATTATGGTGCTAATCTCCTCCGGATAAGCAGGTTTCCGTTGATGTGTTGTTGGGAAGAGGGGTTCAAGTTTGTCCCCAGACAGACTGACAGACCTACAGACGTACAGACAGACAGAGGGAAAGAAAGGAGACAAGCAGGCTGGATGCACTCATACCTGCCATGCTCCCTTCAAGCGGCTCTCTAATGGGAATACACTGAGACAGGCAAGACAGGAGGGCACAGATAAGTTTGGCTGGATGACAGCCATGCCGACAGAAAGACAGCTCTGGAGCTGTAATGAAAGAGAGAGGGAGAAGCGTACAGAAAGGAATGAAGGGAAGGAGAGGTGGAAGTGCATAAAGGGCTGTTTCAGGACCTTGTCCGTCCTGCAGGATTTACCTTTTAAGATTTAGCTATAGGTTCATGGTTTTCAAAACGCTATAAATGAGCTTTTGATAAATGAGGTACAGTCAGGCGAATGTATCCTGGTGGTGGTTTTTGCTTTCAAAAATATATTTTCAAACCTACACACTTCTTATTGTTTGGTTTTATAGTACAGGTTAAATGTCTAAACATTCTTAAATCGATAGAATTACTTGAATCACAGAAAAACTTGTTTTTGTTCTTTTCATGTTTTCATATTTTAAAATGTGCATTCGTTTCAGTGAATAAAACACTGAAAATTGTCAGCACTATCAAAAGCCGTACTCACACTATATACAGTTGCCTTGAACCGGGCCAAAGCACGCTTGTCCCCCCTCCCGTCTTCCCCGACGGCCGGCACTCACATTACATTCGGGCCTGGGCGCGCTTACGTCATCGATGACGCGCAGCTCAGTAAGCGCTCTCACTTAGCACAGTGGACATTTCTTTAGTTATATTGTTTAAGTTGTTTGATATGCGGTGACACTCAGTCTAATATTTTGCCGAACAGATCAGCCACTTTTGACGCTCATAAACAATCATAAAGTCCTCGTGCTGCAGGAATTAGGTAGTTTGCTGAAGGCGCAGCTGACGTGCAGTAAGGGATTTGCGTCTTTAATAATCTACGACAGTTTGCGTTCATTGAACTGTATGAATGATTATTTAATCCATATAAAACAGTCCCTTAAAAGTCATGTCTCACTTTCAGTTTCGGGCTTAGGCACGCTTGCACTCACACTGTAAGCAAACTGTGCCTGAGCCCAAGTGAACTCGATTCATAGCACTCACACTTCTCAAACGATCCGGGAAAGAGGCCTGGGCACGGTTCGGATAGCATAGTGTGAGTAAGCCCAAAGTCCCTTTAAGGTAGGTAATTTCACTCGGTGGCCATCTTTGAAACGCCTCTCGGGCAGTATGCTAAATGGGGAAAATTCTCCAAAACTATTAGCCAAGCTTACGATTACATTACATATTTGGAATCACCAATAAAATTAAACACAACCATCTCATAAGTTTCATTTCTAAGCATTTGAATCAAACAAAATCTGCATTTTATGTCCAAGCTAATGCGCATGTGCACTCGAAGGGAACAAGATCACGACACCAACCTCATTTATGGCCGTTCTACACATTGTCATCCTCAAAATAATGCCTCGTCTGATTGCGCTGCTCATTTGAAGTAATTCACAACTTGGTCATGATTATGAATCTCCTCCAAAAATGACAGCAACT
>CAIGQZ010032409.1:20704437-20722769 GCA_903798205.1 Danio tinwini
ATATATATATATATGTATGAAAAAGCACACTGTGCCGATACTATTTTTTAAGAAGAAAAAATAGCAGTGTTTTCTGTGCATCACTGCTAATTCGACATGCATTTAAAAGAACAGATGGGACTATGATCGTGTCATCAGCATATTTTACTACGACGCTTAATGCAATTTCATAGCTTGGGGTATTTACACTGATGCCTGTCACGCACTTCAGGCTGTTATATTTTCATCCCATATGCAGTGTGTATATATGCAATGTTGTGTGACTTGATATTTCTCAGTTTATGTTGGGTTTTTAGTGTGTCAGATGTACTCACAGGTGTTTTGAAAATGATAAACGCAGTTCATCGTCTCGTCTCGGTGTGTGGTGCTCCCATACTGAATCCGTTTTCCTATAAATAAATGTTCAAAGAATGCTTTTAAGAGTATATTGTACTGAGGGCGAGAGAGGACTTTTCTGAGTTTTTATCATCCGCTACATTTTCACAATCCAGAGAAATTGTGCTGCCGTGTTATCTGCGTGACTCTCGGGCCAGGTTTATGAGGAAGCTTTGCTGGGTTTGATAAGGGTCCTCAGGCCGTTTTCCCTGGTGTGAGTTTGTTCGTCTGGTTTCTGCAGTTGAACTCAGCCATCATCACCACCCGCTGTGGACTGAAAGCCAGGGAACCAGAAAAAACATCTTCCTCATTATCCGTCTTGCTGTGAGGACTTTAAAACCATTATACCTGCTAATCAAGCCGTTCCAGCTAATCCAGGTAATCGAGTTTGACAAATGTCCCCATAGGAAAGAAAAATGACAACGAGATCTTTAATACCTCAAGCGATTCTCATAGCAGAAGGTGATTAAAGGGTTAGTTCACACCACAATGAAAACTCTGCCATCGTTTACTCATTCTTTACATTCCCAAAGCCATATGAAATGTGATCATCTTTAAAAATACAGATTTTGATATTTTTAACTATGAGATGTTGCTGTTTCTTCATTGAATGTCTGTTTACACACACACTTCAAATAATTCATAAGAAATAAAAATAAATAAATAAATCCATATCTACATCAATAGCGCACTTTAATCCGAGTCTTCTGGTCAGATATGGTCACTTTTTGAGGCAAACAGATTTGATTCAGGTTGTTATCAGCACTGAACATTGAACAGTGTTTACAGCATTAAAGTTTGAACAAGCGGAAGCTTGCTTGATGTGTGAAAACCAATGAGGTTAATCTGTGCATATCACATGGCACATCTGAGCTTCAATATAAATCAATGAGACTTTTTGTGGTTGAGCTTTCTCAGAAATTAAAAGCATAGCACACCCAACAAATAAAATAATGTCATTGTTTACTAATACTTGACTTGTTCTAGACAAGTTGGAACTTTTTGAACACAAAAGAAGATGTTTTAAAGAATGCTGGAAACCTGTTATCATTGACTTCCAAGGTAGAAACAAAAAATATCCCTTGCTATAACGCGGTTCACTGTTTTTTTTTTTTTTTGACATGTTATTTTTTTTTCTACAGCATGTCCTGTGTTCTGCATCCTGATTAGTGCATTGTGTTCTGCGTCCTGAATGGCTGTAGACCATTGTCAATTAACCTCCTCCATTTCATGTCTCCTGTACACTACAGAATGCGTTCAGCTTGCTAATTTTACATAAATCTTGCAGTGTGATTATGAAGTGCTGGACTGTATGTTTGCAAGTTTTCTTCCCACAAAGTCAACAAAATGTTCTGCACCTTTAAAGGCACCTGCGGTAGCACCCAAAAGACAGAGACTTCAGGACATGCTAAAGGAAGGTAGAAGTTATGCGGCTGTAAGGCGTCATTACTGAATAAATAAATGAAGATCAATGGTTTTGATATTGGGTTTCATTTTATAATAGAGGACTTATTTTCCTACGACGGTTTGAACTGTGAGTTTTTAAACAAGAGTGAAAAGGGGAAAATGTTAATGCCTGTCCGAGCAAAGTGTATAAAGTGTGTGGTGAGGGGTTTTACAGCCTTAAAACATCTATAAAAGTTGTAAAAAAATTATGCTGACTACTTCGTGGATTTTGCCTATTGCAGGTTATTTTTAGAACTAACTCCATCGAATAACGAGGTAACACTATACTATAGAAGTCAAAGGTTGCAGCCTTGCAGGTTTCCAACACTCTTAAGGCCCAATCCCAATTCTAATTTTGTATCCCTTCCCCTTCCCTTAAAAACGAGTGTGAAGGGGAAGGGCTTCAAAATTTACCCCTAAGAACACAAACACGGTTATGAATATATTAAAACATGTTTGTTGTAAAAACTCGTAATAATGACAAAAAATACTAATTTGTGGCTCTCCTTACTTCCGGGAGCAGCGATCCTGCTTTTGTAGCTGGCGAATTCTGGGAAATTTTCTTACCCCTTGGTTTCGAAAATGGTCCTGAAAAATCTTCATTCAAAGTACTATCTACCTCTTCCCCTTAGCCCTACGCCTTCAAGCTAAAGAGAATTGTGACACCCCTACCCCTTCATGGGAATGTGCAAAATGAGGGGTAGGGGTAAGGGGAAGGGCTAAGGGGTAGAATTGGGATTGGGCCTAAGTCTATCTTCTTGTGTGGTTAAACGAACAATAAAAAACCTAAAACTAGTTTGGAAGTCAAAGGTAAAAAAAATGATGACAGGATCTTCATTTTTAGCTGAGCTGTCTCTTTATATACAAGTTTTGCTTACTGAAAAAGTCTGTTTTAGTGGAAAACTCTAAATCATATTTAACATTTCTATACTGATTTAAATCATTGCGGCAACAGATATATAGATGTATGCTATAAATCCTATAGGGTATATATCCTCACATAATATGTGACATACACATGTAAGTGGATTATTTAATTTAAAATAAATTATTTTCGCTGCATAATATTGTTTTAATTTAGCATATTGCTTAAGAAAATATTTTGGCTTTTAGAGGTAGTTCATCTAATAATTACAATTTGCCTGATGTATAATGATATATGCACTTACACTACCTGACAAAAGTCTTGTCGCTTATCTGAGTTTTAGGAACAACAAATAATAACTTCACTTAAAATTGATTATTTTGTCAGAAGTGGCTTATATGAAAGGCAAAGGCTTCTAGATTACGCTTATTTTAACCAAAATAAAATATGATCATGCCTTGATTTTTAATGATTTAATTAGGACAGTAAGGTTTGACTTTGCTTAGACAAAAGCCTTGTCACTTAACAGAAATAATGTACAGTATAGAATATAAAGTCATGGTGCAGTGGAAAAAAAATAATATTGTGAATGACTCCCATGAGCTTGGACGACTGCATCTTTACATCTCTACAATGACTCAAATAACTTATTAATAAAGTCATCTGGAATGGAAAAGAAAACATTCTTGCAGAACTCCCAGAGTTTATCAATATTATTTTGATTCATCTTCAATGCCTCCTCCTTCATCTTACCCCAGAGATGCTCAATGATGTTCATATCTGGTGACTGGGTTGGCCAATCCTGGAGCACCTTGACCTTCTGTACTTTCAGGAAGTTTGATGTCAAGGCTGAGGTATGAGAAGGAGCGCTATCCTACTGAAGAATTTGCCCTGTCCTGTGGTTTGTAATGTACAGTAATAGGCCGACTAGCAAATGTCCTCAGTCATTCATTTTAGTCTTTCCCAGCTCACAAGATGCACTATACTTTATAATTCATTGGCAGTGCAGGAGTGTCCCATTAATGGCACTATTGATAATAATGTTGTATTATAAATCAATAATATTGTCTATCCAACTGAAAGAAAACACATGTTATCACCCATCATCTTGCATTATATTCACAACAGGAAAGATTTGTATTAACATTCATCTTCAACTCGTTCATTCACTCTTGTTTTTCTTATTCTACTATCAGTCATCTGTAATTTGATTTAGCTTTTCATACACATTCAATATTCAGAGCTAAAAAAGCAATAGATTCAAAGCGGCATACCAAACCGGGGGGGGGGGGGGGGGGGTAGTTGCTTTGCGAACAGCAGACTTCACAAGTCAAGAGAGAGAATGTTAAAGTATGGATTAAGAAAGTGGGAGTGAAGTATGGAAATACAAATATCTTCTTTCACTCAAAGGCTTCCCAGACTTAAGGCTAACGGTCAGAAGGCGTGCGGAAAATGTCAACATTGATTTGTTTTGAGAAGAGAAATGTCAGGAAGCCGTGCTGTCAGTGAAATAGAAATTTCCAAATGAGTTTGCCTAGTGGGGAAAGACTGTACACATCACTCTCCTTCCGCCGTTCAATTTCAGCCGGGCAGCATGGGGAAAGACACATTTTTATTACTTTTGACCAACTGATTGCTTTGTATGATAAAGGATGGTTATCAATAAAAAATAAAAGTTCCAAAAATAAGATTTGAGAAAAGTATTCATAATACATTGATTTCCACCACTCCAATGGATTTGTACATCTTAACCTGATTAATATTCATACCCGCTTGTAATATTTGATTAGGAAAGTTCATCTGCACAAAATTGAACGCTTGCATCAATAGTGCCAAACCATCTGGCTCTGTACAGGCTGAATTTGTTTTGGAGAATTAAATTATTCCAGAAACAGATTTGTTTTTATTCAGATTCACTGTTGGTCCTAGGGAGATAATCATACTGTGATTATATTCCATGAAATCCATGCAAAGATAGATGTGTAACCAAGGGGAAAAACTTAGAATCCACAATATTGACTCTTCCTCAAAATTCACTGACCTGCAAGAAACTAAACCCAAGGGCATCAGAGCACAAGGACATCATCAAAATCCCAACTGACTGTAAAAAAAAAAGTTCTCTAATTGTCAAAAGTTTCTTTCCATTTGTTGGCTTATAATATGATATAATACACCCACCGGCCACTTTATTAGGTACACCTGTCCAAATGCTTGTTAACGCAAATTTCTAATCAGCCAATCATATAGCAGCAACTCAATGCATTTAGGCATGTAAACATGGTCAAGACGATCTGCTACAGTTCAAACCGAGCATCAGAATGGGGAATAAAGGTGATTTAAAATACTTTGAACGTGGTTGTTGGTGTTGGAAAAAACGTTGTTGGAAAAACATTGCCTGGTCTGATGAGTCTCGATTTCTGCTGCAACATTCGGATGATAGGGTCAGAATTTGGCATCAACAACATGAAAGCATGGATCCATCCTGCCTTGTATCAACGGTTCAGGCTGGTGGTGGTGGTGGAATGATGTGGGGGATATTTTTTGGCACACTTTGTGCCCATTAGTACCATATGAGCATCGTGTCAACACCACAGCCTACCTGAGTATTGTTGCTGACCATGTCCATCCCTTTATGACCACAATGTATCCATCATCTACCATCTACTTCCAGCAGGATAACGCGTCATGTTATAAAGTGAGAATCATCTCAGATTGGTTTCTTGAACATGAAAATGAGTTCACTGTACTCAAATGGCCTCCACAGTCACCAGATCTCAACTCAATAGAGCACATTTGGGATGTGGTGGAACCGGAGATTCGCATAATGGATGCGCAGCCGACAAATTGTGATGCTATAATGTCAATATGAACCAACATCTCTGAGGAATATTTCCAGTACCTTGTTGAATCAAGCCTCAAAGGATAAAGGCAGTTCTGAAGGAAAAAGGGGGTCCAACTCGGTACTACTAAGGTGTACCTAATAAAGTGGCCGGTGAGTATATAATATAAAAGTATGTAATATAATATAATATAATATAATATAATATAATATAATATGATATAATATAATTTGGATTTGAGTATTTTTGGAACTTTTATTTTTTATTGATAACCATCATTTATCTTACTTTCGATTTGATGATATAATTATTTAGAATAACATTATATAATAAAAATATTTAATTTAATTTCAGGAATGTTTTTGAATTGATTTATAAGCAACTTTCTTTGAACACTGCTTACTGTATATATTAGACCCGTTTTAGCCACGGTGACCATTTTTTTAATGAAGAGGTAAGTGAGTGTGAACAGGTGCTGCTGATGTTGGCTACACTGAGCACAGGTTTAATTGGATCAGATCAAATGACGGGCTAAAATAAAAGCCTGGTTTAATTAGCCGCCTGAGCCAGAGCAGCGCTGTCTCTCTCATGTTTCATTAAAGTGAACTGAGGCCAGTAAATGACACGAGGGTGCCAGTCTGACCATTAGATTACATCTGGAAGAGAGCATACTCAAGGGTAACCTCGCACTATTACAAAGCTTTCACACATATACGACATGCTGTAGCTGTTGCCTAGTATAATGATTAGACCTCTAAGCGTGAAGCATTGGCTTCTTTTGAAGTTGTGAATTTTGACATATCTAAAATATCCCAGGCTATATTAGTAACACAGTATATGAATCTAAATAGTACCACAGAGGTAAATGTTATTGCTCAGAAGTTGTGCTCTTGTAGATCAGCAGACTAAAAAGCAAGAGAGTTTTTTGTTTTTTTGAGGGTTTGTTAGTTCATCAATATGATAGCGTCCTCTTGAAAAATTACAAAAGTTCTCCTTTAACAATGAACTCTTTCGAGATGTTTTAAGGCAGTGATTCCTGATCTACGGGTAGAAAACATTACCTGATGGATCGTTTGTAATATTTCCGGAAGATGACCATGTTGCAGTGTAGCTAAATAATTCACACCTCCTCCTGAAGGGACGTACGATGCACTTTCGCTGTTTGCAATGCCTTAAAACATTGTTTTCCAACCACAGCCGTGCTTCATTCTCGAAATGTATAGTTTGACTAAAGTGATGTATACAAACTATATAGTATACTATGAGCAGGGATACAATCAGCCAGCGCAGTCGTCCCTCCATAGTGAAAAGCAACATTTTGTGTCTGCCAGTTTGTTTATTTGCGGGAATTCCATTGGCATTTTCCCGCATGTGAATTCTGACCAATTGAAAAACAGTTTAGGAAATATTTTCAACAACATCTGGCCAATGAGTGATGTGAATTTTGTCACATGACTGCATTTTGGTTCTTTTCAACTGGTTCATACCAAAGCAATCAGTGTGGTGTGAAAGCGGCCCAAATGCAGCAAAAAAAAAATGCTACAATGTATCATTTATTGCCCTTGGTCCGGACCAAATAAAGCAAACTACAGATGTGAAAGCACCCTTAATCGCAGGAGTTATGTTCTAAAAATAACCTGCAATAGACAAAATCTGCAAAGTAGTCAGCTTTATTTTTTACAATTATTATAGATGTTTTAAAGTTGTAAAACCCCTCACTACACTATACACTTTTCTCAGACAGGCATTAACATTTTCACACTTTTCTCTTGTTTAAACACTCTCAAAGTTTAAACGTTCATAGAAAAATAAGTACAGTATTATAGAATGAAACCAAAGATCAAACTTGTTGTCAGGCGCAAACATTCATCGATGTCTGCAAAGGGTTCACAATGCTTTTTAGCTTTTGTGCGGTTAATGTTGGCACAGAGCTAAAGCAGACTTCATCCTTAAGGGGGCTGCATTTACTCATCTTTTACTTGAGTTTCTTTCTTCTGTTAAACCCAAAAGAAAAGGTTTTGGGAAAAAATGTTGGAAACCTGCAACCATTGACATCCATATTTATTTTTCATAGTGTTCGTTACTATGGAATTTTGTGGTATTTTGTGTGTTCAACAGGATAAAGAAGCTTGGAATAGTTTGGAAGCACTTGAGGGTGAGAAAATAATGAAAACATTTCTTTTTTGTGAACTATCCCTCTTGACTAAACTATTACAGTCAAACGTAAAAGTCTTTCATTTCATCAGATGGAGCCACGTTTACTCTTTTCTTCGGCCTCTCTTTTTTTTTTTTTTACTCATTTTTCATTTCTTCAAAGCCTCTGAATGTAATACCCAATCAGATGCGTTTAGATTTGTCACAGCTGAAAATGCTGAAAACAGTAAACAACAAAGAGGCCATGCAGCAACAGAGAGCCGATCTGAAAGTGTTTCAATTGAATCTTATAGGTATGATTCACACGTCTTCACACATTCTCTATTCAGACCTGCCTAGGGATGTACAATTTTGTCAGGGACGCAATTGAGATTTGCCTTAATCTGACAGACCATTTATCTTAAACTGTGTCTCGGTATGATAGCAATCTTGTGCCATTGTTCGTTCTCTGCTATACCTGACGGAACGTTGAACTTTTGCCAGATGCAAGATTGTGACAGGTTTCTTCCTCTTGGTGCATTTGATCTGGTCCTTTGCAGCTCTCCTCTGGGCTTCTTGCCTGTTTTTTGTCTTCTTTGTTTTCTCTCTTTCTCCCTCCCTCTCTCTCTCTCTCTCTCTCTCTCTCTCTCTCTCTCTCTCTCTCTCTCTCTCTCTCTCTCTCCATCAGTGGTTGAGTTGATGATCAGGCACAGAGCAGATGCTCCCTGCCCAAGTGGCCATCTCCTTTGACTACCCATCAGGCTGCCGAAATGGGAAACGCGGCCTCCATGTGTGAAGAGCTCTGAGAATAATGCAGTCATTACCATTCCTGCCCGACCTGCCACAGTCACACACTCTCATGTGCTCTGGTATCAGGCTCACAGACCGCACTAGACGCCGCACGTCCAAGGACCTCTGGCAGCAATGAACGCTTTGTGAGTGCAGCCTGTAAATTTGCTGAAGAGAGAGAGAGCAGAAAATAGAGATGCGGCAGAACGGCTGCATGGAGCTTTAGTAGTGGTGAAGCATTCTTTGTGTTTGATTAGAGAGGGTTGGACTGGAGAAGGCTGAAATAAATGGAAGATTTACGAGCAGGTTTTAGAGTTCATTCGGCAGTTGTTTTGTGGAAGTGCAGCCTATTTTGTTGGATAGTCTTTTTTGTGTGTGTGGAAGTAGTGAAGGCCTTGTAGACTGTCTGGCTTTTCTAGAGATGCAATAAGAGAGTTGGAAATGTCTCCCAGCTGCATGTACTTGCGGACGAACAGTCCTGAATCAGCGTCTTCTGCTTAATAGTAGCTGGAGATTTTCAAAAGTGCTGATATTTTGGGTACCAGGCTGTGATAAAAGTAACTTGACTAATATGGGTGAGAATGTGTTCATTTGGGTGACACGATCGCTCAGTAGTTAGCACAATCGCCTCACAACAAGTAGGTCACTGGTTCGAGTTCCGGCTGAGCCAGTTGTCATTTCTGTGTGGAGTTTGCATGTTCTCCCCATGTTGACGTGGGTTTCCTCAACGTGCTCCGTTTTTTTTCCACAGTCCGAAGGCATGCTGTACAGGCGAATTGAATAAACTAACTTGGCTGTAGTGTATGCGAGTAAATGTGAAAGTGTATGGGATTTCCCCAATACTGGGTTGCAGCTGGAAGGGCGTCCGCTGCGTAAAACATATGCTGGATAAGCTTGCAGTTTATTCTACTGTAGCAACCCCTGATAAATAAGGGATAAAGGTGAAAGAAAATGAGTAAATGAATGTGTTAGTTTGGTTCACCCAAATTTTAAAATGTTATCATTTGCTAATTTTTTAAAGCTTTAAACTAAAGATTTAAAATGAAATATATGACTAGCTTTTGCTTATTTTAGTTTTCTGTAATGTTGTGATATGTTAAATACACATTACAGTAACTTTATTTTACATTTATTTCTGGTGTCAAATTTGAATTTTCACCATACAGTAGTTTTCAGTTTCATGTGATTCTTCAGAAATCAGTTTAATATGCGGTAACACTTTATTTTGAAGGTCCATTTGAGTGTTAGTAGACTATCTGCTTAATATCTGTTGATACTGCTTCTTCAACAGACATTTAACTGACTATAAGAAACTTAGCAAGTTCGTGTCAACTTACACCCTAACCCCAACCCTAACCCTAACCTAACCATCTACTTATAATCTAATGAGAATTAGTTGGCATGTAGATCCAATGTAACTTAAATTCACCAAATGGACCGTCAGAATAAAGTGTGACCTAATATGCTAATTTGGTGTGCAAGAAACATATTTTAGTATTATTATTATTGTTATCAACAAATGTGTTTTACTTAATTTGTCTTGCAGCACTGATACTGAGGCCCTGTCTACACAAATACGGGTGTTTTCCAGTTGTCGATGTAGTTTGTCTGTTCACACAAAAACGCGGTGTTAGGTGACTGAAACCGATACTTTCTGAAAACTCCAACCAGGGTGAAGATTTTTCAAAACTCCAGGTGCAGTGTAGTCATGTGGACACTATGACTGGGGTTTCACCTCATCCCATCAATGAGTATGTTTACATGGACAACAATAATACGATTTGAATACGGTTAAAACAATATTCTACCATGTAAACAGTGATTTTTGACTACCTTAATCTGACTAAAATCATAATCGAACTAAATAGAAATCAGATTATGACATGTGGAGTATGTCGATTTTAGTCGCATTATTGAAGTGCAGTACAGACGTGTAAATACCTTAATCAAACTATTACTGTTGTGTAGCGTTTTTGCAGCATACACACATGACTGTTTGACACTATTCTCTGCACCTACCGAGTCAGTGAAGGACCACAGACATCTGCATCACTAAATGGGAGGGTTTTTTTTCTCCCCATATGGCTTTCGATATCGCATTCCATTAAAACTCTTTTAGCAGTTCATACTCACATCCAATATTTCGTTTGTCATGGGAGGCATGCATGAAATGTTCCTGAACAAAAGTGAAAGTGTCAAACTGCAGTTAAAATCAACAAATTAAAAATTAAACACCCAAAATTGCATGTAACTCCGAAGAAAATTTGGATAGCGTGTTGACGCAATGACATTAATCAAAATCTGTGCTATAACATGTAAAAAGAGATGAAAGGAACATGAAAGGAACATTCAAAAAGCAACTCATATAAACACCTTAATCATATTATTGTCTTATCTAGATTAAGGCAAATAATTTGATTACCGATGTCCATGTAAATGTAATCAATGTGCACGCTGTTTTCTTTTTTCTGATTGCCAACATGGCTGAATTCACACCAAACGCGGCATTTGTGGCAAATTTTGCACATTTGCGGCAAACACATCACATATTTTGTGTCGTTCGCCCGCGGTAATTCGTGTTCTCTCGTTTGCATTGATTTCTATGCAATTATGCCAATACTTAATTCTGCATTTAGTGTGAACCCAGTGTACATGTGGACATGCCCTGATTCACACCACCAACACACCACCCCCACTCCATTTTATTACTTGTAAACTATTCAATGCATCTATGTTAAATAAAAGTATTTGATTCATCCAAAGAAAATTTGTGATTATTACTCTTTTTAAATATATTACCTAGCCACAATTTACAGTATTTTATATAAATTTCGAACAGTTTTTTTTTTATAGTGTTGACTGAATGTGTGATATTTTGATATTTGTATAGTGTTATACTGTAGATTATCCCAGGTTAACACAGTTGTTATTTTCCTATAAATTTTTATATTATTCATATTTCATTACACTAGTCAATAGAGCAGTAAAAAGTATTTTATTATATTTACATACCATATTTCTTTTCTTTTGTTTTTGAAATATTTGAAGCAAATACACTTGAACTAATGCCACTTGCCATTTATTTCAAGTATGCACATATCATATTTTCACTATTAAGAATCAAGCCCTGAGACTAGTCATAATGTCTGCTATTTCTATTTCTAAGTTTCCAGACTCCTGAATATGGCTTTCTTTCCAGTCATTTCACAGTTTATGGTCAAATCAAACATGTCACCTGCCTGGCAACAGAGAGGCAGACTCAGTCATACGGAAAATCAGAGGACTGCATTCCAGTGATAGGCATTATATGGGGATTCTTTTCACTTTTTAAACATGCTGATGGATGTCTTGTTGATACAGCCTAAGTGCACTCACTCTTAAGATGAAAAATGGGAAGGAAATCCATGACGAAAGTGATCCCTCTGCTTTCATTACAGCGCTTTCCGTTCTATTAAAAGGAACAGAACATCTTCTCTCCACTAAAATCATTTTATATTATCTAACCTATAGAAGAATGTACTCTTTCACAGGAAAATTAATGCATGAATCATTTTGCCTCTGAAAAAGTTGTAGAGTAGTTTCATATTGAATATTTATTTTGAAATCACTGATCTTGGCAAATCCAAAAATTGATTTAATGATATTTAAAGGATTCTTATATGTATTGTAAAATTAAAATGTCCATGGCACTTTCCTGAAAGCACTTTATTTCCCCACCAATCTGCGTTATATACTGGCATGCAAGCGATAGATAAAAAAATATGTGTTTCATTTCAATTAAGTAGCTTGAACCTGCAACACCAAAGTGAAATTTGAGGTAATTAAGCCTCATCCTGATAGGAGCTATAAATAATATTAAAGTGGGAAAATTAATTTGCTGTAATCAACAGGTTTGGCAAACCAATCGCATGCAGGCCATGCAGCTCAATGTGGCTCAATTGTGCACCATGTTGTTGCATAAAGTGAGCCAGTTTTGTCCCACTGAGTGATTTTGCAGTGCTTCCCACACATAAACTTTACTTGTCCAAGTATATTTGGTGATTATTCGCAATCAAATAATCAGTGGAAAATCTTCTCTTGCCCTACACATTTTGTATTGCTCATTGTGTGTGCGTGAGACCTGTCAACACTCCCACACACAATCTTATTAAAATGCATCAAGTTGTAGTTTCTAAATATCCTCAAATGTCTGTGATTTTTGCTTTCACTTTCTAAAGTTGTCGGTAATCCTATGCGTTTTGCACTACCTTTTTATTTAAACCTATTTTCACAACTGACTGTGCGCACAGCCATGAAAGCGAGAAAAACTTTAAATACTTAACTCTTTAATAAATAACTCAGAAAAACTTTACTCAGAGAGGACGAAATGACAAATTATTTATGTAATTCTTGTAAAGAGTAGGGGTATAACCCCAGTGTCCAAATTCCCTCCATCAGCCCTTAACCGTCATGGCCTCCCAATCATCCCCATCTACCGAATTGGCTCTATCACTGTCTCTCTACTCCACCTATGGTGTGTGGTGTGTGATGCTGGTATGTGGTGAGTGTGTGGTGCGTTGTCCTGTGGCTACCGTCGCATCATCCAAGTGGATGCTACACATTGGTGGTGGTGTGGAGAGACCCCCCTCTCATGATTGTGAAGCACTTTGGGTGTATGACCATGGCTATATAAATAGGCTATATAAATACACATTACATTACATAATTATTATCATTTTTAGCACTGTTTTTATTATTTTGTTCGGTCATTTATTTATCATTTGCTGTATATTTTATTAATTTGATGATGTAAATATATTACATACGTTATACATCTAAAATCCTTTGGCAATACTGTACAAAATGTCATGCCAATGAAGCAACGTGAACTTGAGAGAGAAAGAGAGATCAGCTTTTAACTGTCAATGGGTGCACATGGCTCCTTAATAGCACAAAAATAAGACAAATAGCGGATTCCTTTATTTATTAAATTTCAACAGCCTCTAAAAAAATTAACCCATTGAAAGGAAACAGTGTGTAACATTGTCATAATGAATAAAAATATAGTTCAAAATCACACTTTTATTTTCTGTTTGTCACATGTAGTTGGCCATTTTTTTGATGGGTAAAAGGTGTGTTTCAACCACCGCAAGTATATTTCAAACCTGAGGGAAGCACTGTTTTGATTGAGTAAATGACAGCTTACAATAGTTCTTAACCACATAGCATTTATTTATACGGTTGCAACCGATGAGTCCTTAGATCAGTGTTTCTTAATCCCATTCCTTGCGCCCTACCGATTTGCATATTTTGCATGTCTCTCTTATTTAAACACACCTGATTTACATAACCTGCTCATTAGAAGACCTTCATGCATTAACTGTGTTCTGACTGGCAGATTCCTCTGCAGTGTGCATTGTTCCCTACTCCCTTCTCCTTCATTGCTACCTGAACACGAGAAACCTTTATTTCTCTTCATTCATGGATCTACACAGTGGCATTACCTGCTGCGTCATACTAGAGAAATGTGAAGTATGACATAATACACTGTAAATATACAATGTAAATTTACATATCATTTGCTAAAATGGCATTTTTATGAAACCTATACTGTATAATCCTTTAAAATTGAGTATCCTGTGGAGTCCACTTTGCAGCCACTTATTGTAGAATTATAACAAACGTCTAACGTGAAAAGAGAAACATATGAAATGTGCAGTGCTACAAGGTGCTAGGGCTGGGATTAAGAAATGCTGCCTTAGATTATGTAGGCAAGTACTGATTATTGTTTATGGCATTGATGTAACTAATGGAAAGAAAATGTCACATTGGAAATTAGAGAAGAGCGGGGCACAAAGTAACATTTTTTGGTTTTGGCCAAATAATAAACAAATTATTGGGGTTAGACAAACCATTTTTTTATTATCAACAACACACAAATAACATACAAATGAGCACTGAAAATATTATCGCTGGAATTATGGTTTCTGTGCAGTATTGCCAAAAGTGCCAGGGGTAAAAAGTTACTATTTACCCCACCTGTGGTACAATGTGTAATGGACAGAGCATTAGTTGTAACACATGCTTAAAAAGGCAGATTTTACATGATTATTTTATATTCAGTTTACTTTAAATAGTATATTTCCTCAGTAATTAAATCAGTTTTTATTCTATATAGACCATTTCAATGTGGTGATGTCATTGGCCCATAAACATTTCCTGATTGTTGTCCAACTATTTCATATCAGTAACAAGAGGCGAATCAATCATAACTTCATGTTATAACAGCTATCGTAACATTTTTTATCAACGTGTGGAACTTTCTGGACTCTCAGGAGCTATGGAAATGTAAAATGTAAAACAGGAAATACGTTGGGACCATTGTTTTTGTTTACAACCCTCAAAATGGTCTTCACGTTTGGGTTGATTTTCATTATTACTATCCATTATTATACAATGCATTTGTTTGCATTAATAGCAATAAAAATATTTTTTTATTAACAAAAATATTTTTATAATTTTTTTAAAATTTTTTACGTTTTCAACATTACACTCAAAAAAAAATTATTTGTTAGTTTATTTGGTCTCTAACAGTGTGTGGCTTATTTGTAACACTCTGTTACAACTAATCCTGCTGTGTTGTGTTTTACTCAAAACTGGCTTGCAGTGTGTTTTTGAAATTTTTCAAAATGGTTCCATCATTTAGCCTAGAAGACGGTAATCACAACAATATAAGATTTCACGAGCACACTTTCACAGATTTAAAACATAAATTTTATATATATATAAGAGAGAGAGAGAGAGAGAGAGAGAGAGAGAGAGAGAGAGAGAGAGAGTATAATAAAAAATACTTTTATGCTGCAAAAATGGTTTCTCCTGCGTTTTTCATCCAAATTTTGCAGAACCTTTTTAATAATTGGCAAAAAGACGTCTGTCGTCACTGTGGTGAAAACCTCAGAAGCATGCCATAGTTACCCTTGAGTAAATACCTTAAAACTCTATGTTACATTTTACCTCACATTACTTTGTGCCCTGCGCTCCCTTAAACTGGGAATTGCTAAGAATAAGGATTTAATTTCTAAGTTAAATTTATAAGTGAGTAATTCCTGATGGAATTTCATAGCATTTGTTGTTATCTGATATCATGGAGAGATGTAATCATTCTTACAGAATTGCTAACATTCAAACCATACCCACACCTTTTTTGTGTGTATCTGACTTACTGCATGTGATCTCACAGTTTAAAGGAAACCAGTGTGTTGTGTTTAAATAAATTAAACGTCTTCTTAAAGGTCAAAGCCACTTCACCCTGCAGCCCAAGACGGATTTGCCAACTGTCAATACGGCAACAGATTTAGGTCAATCTGCAAAAGTTTAATATTGTTTTGACCTTTAATCCACATGACACAGGTGTTGCCAGTGCCCTGAAACAAACTTTTTGGATAACAGGTTACTGAGTGAAAAAAAATATATATATGCATAACCGTGTGGAGAGGCAAAATGCTACTTTTTTGAAACAATGACATCACAATTTAAGACATAATAGAATGTGCTGCAGGTGCTGATACATTTTTTAGCGTTATTACAACAAAACCTAGTATTGTTGTATCGGCTTTGTGTTTGGATGTCCATTCACCATTATCTACTTGTGTTTGCATGGCATCATGCACATGCTCACTGCATTTTTCTGTGACTTTAGTGTATTCTGTGGCTCTGTGCTTGTTTACATCGCCACATATAGATGTGGCATACATATACCTTTTTTTCCTAAATGTATTTACTTTGATTTAGTTTGGACTTCAGAAGAAAATAAACATAAACGTATTCTGAAACACTGAAACATTAAGGTAAAAATAAAAAGGTGAAAATACATAAATAAATCACATAAATAAATAAAAAACATAATTTAAAATAAATAAATAATAACAAAAAAACTACACATAGTTCTACAATGCATTTCAAAGATTTCCAATTTGTTGTTTTGTCTTTTGATGGTTAAACAAGTTTGTTAATTGTTCTTATTGAAAATAGGACGTCTGAATAATACAATATTATTACACCATTTTAACCAGTATTCCTTTTTCATCTGGACGCAGACATTTCTTGAGATCATACATGTATGAATGCAAGACCTTTTGAATTTGAAAAAAATAAATAAATAAAATAAGTCGTTGACATGGCTGCAGCTATGCAGGGTTGAATCTAGTCTGGATTGTAGACTTTCTAGGAAAAGTAGCCCTGTGGTTTGTGTGGGTCCTAAAGCTTCAGTATAATGATGGATAGTATATGAATTATAGTGTTAAGGGATGAGATGTTAAGAGTCATTAAAAATTCCATGCCACTTTTTGTAAATATTAGGGGTGTAATAAAAAGGTGCATCTTGGCCAGAATCTATCCATCTGGTCTCACTGTTCATAGTCTTCTAATAATCCTGGTCTCTGTCGGTTGGCTTTCTAGCTCTTTCTTCTTTCCCCCTATAAGCTGGTGTGTGGTGAGTGCACTGGTGCCACTGCTCTGGGGCTGCTGTTGCATCACCCAGGTAGATGCTGCACACTGGTGGGTAAGTGGAGACCCCCTGATATCAATGCAAAGTGCTTTGGGTGTAAAGCCATACAGAAATTTGATCATAATAGCTTGCAAGAATATTATAAGACACAAATATGTTATTGAAAGTAGCATTCCTTTTTGCCTTTTTAAAACAAACCATCAAGATTTTTTACCCTTTTCAGGAATGACATTTTTGAATGTGTGAATATAGGGAGATTTCGAAGATATGTGTATGCTGTTAGAGCTGGTATAAAAGCAATTCTTCTTATATTGTGGAAGTGCATCAGTATTGACATTATAAATTGCATCTTTGCAGGCTTTCTAGTGTAGTGCATTTCTCATAGCTTCAGGTACATTTTGAATAAATTGCCTTTGGAGAGCATCTCCAGGTATCTGTGGCAGACGGAGAGTTATAAATACTTCCATAAGACAGTGAAACAGGCATCTTCTCCTGAGTCGTTACCTAGCTACAGTTCTAAGCAGCTGGAGCTAGCACTCATGGTCGTTGCTTTGAAGACGCAAAGTACTCTGATCCAAAATGAAATTCAGATTCTAACCAAGTGTAAATACATTGTGTGAGACGTTTTCCATTACAGAGGTTTTGGGAAAAAGATGTTTCACTATTTGATACATATCACTCCGTCTCTCATTATGTCCTTGTTTCAATCCCCACTTCACTTGAAGTCTTTCCCTAGTTTGTCTTCATTGTCTTTTGGAAGAGAGTGAACCATTCATGGTAAATTAATGAAGACATTAGAGGAGGAGGAAAAGGCTTACTTGAGTATTCATTTGAGCTTGATTTGATTGTTCCCTAATTTCACAGAGACAGAGGAGGGATTCTTCTACAAGGCGAGCGAATTTGATTTCCTACGATAAAATGGCAGTTAAAGTGATTAAAGTCGTATTACAGACTCTGGAGGGAAAAACTGGAGTGTTGGATGAATTACTTGGGTGACTTGAGCAAAGCTCTGACTGCATTAGGAATCCATTTGCGTATTTTGATATAAAACTCCCCATGTGGGTCCATGTAAAGGCAGACTAAAAACAATGGTGATTATTACAGGGTTGGTGAAACTCTACGAAAGACATTACACTATGAATTCATTACATTACATAATGAGCAGTGAATGCTGGGTAAAGTGAGAACACATAAAGAATCACATCATATCATGTTCGAGCCCAAGAGGCTAGTGTTTTTCAGGTTTGCGTGGTCCTGTTTACATGTTGTGACATCCAGTCCCATTGGTCAGTTTTCTAAAGTATATTGTAGCTACATATGCTGGAAAAAAATAAGGAAATCTGCAATCAACAATATTATATTATATTATATTATATTATATTATATTATATTATATTAT
>CAIGQZ010032409.1:20734299-20753426 GCA_903798205.1 Danio tinwini
GTGTGTGTGTGTGTGCCTGTGTGTGTGTGTGTGTGTGTGTGTGTGTGTGTGTGGATGGATGGATGGATTTGGGTGTGATCATATATCCATCCACTTCATCATTTGCCAATCTAGCACAGCAAGTGCATTCTGGACACGTACGCACTAAGACAAGGCAACGGCCATTGAATTTCTTCGCCGTTCAAGGCTGCAAATCACTTATGGGTATATGAGAAACAGCAAATGTCAAATAAAGCTCAATGATGTTGCATTTGAAAGTGTTTAACACACAGGTATGTGTCAAGAAATCAATGAGCAGTAAAACATAATGATAACCACAAGACGTTTGTAATCATTTTTACACAACACATTGCCAATGTTTTGACTTCAGAAGTATTAAAGTGCCCCTATTATGGATTATAAAAGGTTCATATTTTGGTTTGGGGGGTCCCCAGCAACAGGATGATATGCATGTAAGGTCAAAAAACACTTTCATGGTTTTATAATATGCATTTATTTTTACCTTCTGTTCCAACAACTCCCATTTGATTTGTTCAGCAATTTATTTTCCCAAACCCTCCTTTCTTTGACGTAATAAACCAATAAACTTTCAATAAACCAATCTGTTGGGATTTGTCTACTTCATTCATTGTGTTTTAGAAATTAAACACCCTTCACAGTTTGATGGCAAAATGTTTAAGCAAACAGCCAGTGTAGTTAATGTATTTGTAGTGAGTTTTTAGTTTTCCAACAGTTCATCAAACTGGGCTCAGCTCAGTCAGTAGCACCGCTGGAAGCTTCCATCATCCAGGTATAGTTTCTGGAAGAGTTGATGAACTCACAGAGCTGAGTGCACCTCTGAAAGGATCTGGTGGAATGAATCAACGCTGTTTATCAGCTTTCCTAAAGCACAGAAACACAGCTATTTTGTAAATAAAATTCATGTTAGTCATTTAGCAGTGAAGCTAGAGTCACGGGGCGAACAGAAGCCCTACCCATGACACGAATCCATGTCTATTGTGAGGTGAATTTGACGCGCAAATCAAGCAAGTGAACTCAATTTGTTCACGCGTCTATTTACACGCGCAAAGTCTGATTTATTCCCGTGTTCTGCGTCTGGTGTGAACACAGCATTAGAGACGTGTTTACACACTGCATGAAAAATAATTTTTGAAAATCCATAATAGGATTACCTTAAGAAATTAATATTTGTTGGAATAACCCTGATTTTCAGTGACAAAAAATTTTATACATGTATTTGTTATGATTCTGATAGTCGTTTTCTGGAAGTGAGAAAAGGCTGTTGATGTCAGTACTTTTATTTGAATAGTGAAAGGGATGTTATGAGACTTTTATGGAATAAAACAGAATAACATTTACTCAAACCCATACCAAATAAATACAGTAAATCCCGATAATTTTTCCTCATCATTAAAGGCTGCAAATCCCTCATGGTACAGTATCTGAGAGCCAGGAAATGTCACATAAAGCTCAACGTTGCATTTGATAGTCTTTAATGCTCAGGTTGGTGTCAAGCAATCAATGTGAAGTACAAAATATATAGAGAGTTACCCACACCATTTTGAGAGTTTTCATTTTCTGATGGGTCCTATTGATGTGCAATTCTCCTGACAGCATTTATTGACATCCTGCAACAGTTTGACAAAATGATCTGTTAAACTATACCTTATGTGACAGCTGTAATTTCAGCACTTCTGCTCGCTGACATGTTTTCTTGTGGTGGTTTTATGGTAATAATAAATGCTTTGGACTTTTGCAACGATTAATTCAATTGGCTCTCCGTCTTTTGAGGATCAAAAATGTGCTGTTAATGTTGAATGCCGTTTTTTTAAAAGCTAATTTTGATCTAGTTTGGCAGAGCATTGATTATTTATTATAGTTATTCAGTGGCATTCTGTTTAGTTTGTGCACTGAGAGGGTGTTTGGATCCCTGTTGAAGCCAGAGTGAGAAGTGTGATGATTGAATTCAAATATTGATTCTGACCTGAATTTGGTTTTTGCCAGGTGTTTTCTAACGAGGAAAAAACCCAGTGTGAAACTGACTAGTATTGCTTCTATGCAATCATATTTCAAAAACATTATTATTTTTAACATTATTTTTCTGCATGAAAAAGACATCTTCAGAAGAGTTAAGAAATCAATATTTGGTGTAATAACCCATGATTTTCAATCACAATAAGGCCAATGCCCAGTTCTACCTCTTAGATCTTCCACTCCCACCTATCCCTCCATTTTGTACGTTCAAGTGAAGGGTTAGCGGTAGAGGTGTACCAATTTTATTTTAGTTGGAGGCATCGGGGTAGGGAAAAGTGGCCTTCAAATGAAGATTTTTTGGATATCACACTACAAATGAAAGTATGAGAAATTTCCTTGGATTTTTAGTACAACCAAGCATATGTTTTCCCACATTCGTAATGGAGTCTGTGTTTTACAATCATGCTTTTCAAACAAACGTTTACATTTTGTATTTGCTAAATTTCACTATTGATAGTGCCTTAATAACTCACAACATATTTTTAATTTTGATACCCAATGACTTGTCAGAATACCATCAGAACAGTCTAGTGGACTTGGTTTTAACAGAATAACTTATAAGAACGTTAATGTTGTTTTCTCGTGATTACATCTGTGAATATGAGCACTTTGTTCAGAAGAGTTATGAAATCAATATTTGGTGTAATAACCCTGATTTTGTATCGCAATATGGCCAATGCCCAATTCTACCTCTTAGATCTTCCACTTCCTCCTACTCCTCCATTTTGTGCGTTCAAGTAAAGGGTTAGCGGTAAGGGTGTATCGATTTTATTTTAGCTGGAGGCCTCATGGTAGGGAAAAGTGGCCTTCAAATGTAGATTGTTTTGGGACCACACTACAAATGAAAGATTTTAGATTTATTCATTCATTCATTCATTCATTCATTCATTTATTCATTCATTCATTCATTTATTTATTTATTTATTTATTTATTTATTTATTTATTTATTATTTAAATTTTTTTATTTTACCTAATAATGGTGTTTGTGTTTTACAATCATGCTTTTCAAACAAATGTTTAAATTTTGTGTTTGCTAAATTTCATTATTGATAATTCCTTAATAACCACTGCATGATACAGTAGTTTCCAGCATTTCCAATTCTGATCCTCAATGACTTTACAGAATACTATCAGTCTAGTGGTAGTGGATTTGCTTTTAACAGAATAACTTACTGTATATGAACATTCATTTAGTTTTCTTGTGGTTACATCTTTGAATATGAGCACTTTGTATGTAAACAGTGCAGTTTTGTGCTTATTGCAACATAATCCAATAGTCATATGCTCTGTATGAAACCGGGATGCCCTTTATTTGCTCTTCAGTGTTTGAACTTTCAGCAGTGAAAATTAAACCACACTGAACTGAACTAAACTGAACTTAAACTCTGAAAACTGGATTGACACAGTTTCAATTCACTATAATATTCTATTTTAAGCTGCTTTAACACTGTCTACATTGTAAAAGCGCTATAGAAATAAAATCCCTAACCTTTTACACCTTCAGGGGCCAATGAGACGACTTAGGCCCCGTTTACACTAATGTGTTTTCGTTTTAAAACGCATAAGTTTTGCTACAGTTACGCCATCCGCCCACACTACGCCAGAGTTTTTGAGCCCCGAAAACGGAACATTTTGAAAATGAGGGAGAGGCCGTTTTCATTCTAAAATGCTGCTGCTCCGTCTCAGTGTGGATGGGTGAAAACGGAGGCATCTGAAAACGGAGGCGTGGCTGCAGACATTCGCTACCTGATTGGGGCTTTTGGATCATTGCGTATCCTTCCCTTATTCATCAAGCCCCTATCACATGACTATAACGCTACCGGAGGACAGCAGACCAGCCTTCACTGTAAACAACTACATGGATACAGAAATGGAAGCGTTGTTTGCACTATTGTCTGTTTTAGGCGCCATTGTGCAGTTAAACTCTGCCTTTTTTACTACAGCAGCTGCATATATTCGCAAGAGGCAAGCTATTGTTCGAGCACTCGCTAATCACTCGCATTCATCGTTCAACCAGCGTTTGTTGACTAACAATAGCCAAATGCCGAGCGAGACACATGCTTCCCGTTTATACTTGGACGCGCATGCCCAGAGTAAGCGAATGGTCACGTGATATACGTTTTTGGTGGAGTAGTGTGGACGGATATATGTTTAGAAACGCTGGATGTAACGCTAGTGTAAATGCGGATCGTTTTTGATCTAAAACGCCGTTTCAAAACGAAAACGCCTTAGATACTGTATATGGTAGGGTATAAAACTGAATTGAGATGGTCCTAAATGAAAACATTTGTTAGTCTGTCCAATTGTAATTTTCTGGGAAAAAAAAGCCTCTAAATGGCAATATTAAAATTTTAAATTGTGACCTTTATTGAATAAATCAAATATTAGTGTCATTTTTAAAACTCATATGTAATTAATCCAGAGAAAGCTTATAAACACCCTTAACCACTTTAAAGTGTTCTTTCATTTAAAATTGGTTAGGGTTAGTACTCATTTATTAATAACACATAACAAATAAAAACATGCAGACCTTAAACATCTGAATTTATAATATGGTTTCTTAAACATTTAACAGCCAAGTAACCATTTATTTTCTTTTTTTAAAAATCTATCATTTGGTGTTTGACAGCTATTCCTCTTTGACTCTGAAGAGACCAGAGAACGAGACAGACCCCTTTCACAAACCACAGATCTCTTTATTGATCAGTCCTCATTCTCCAGCGTGCAGAGGTCTGAACCTTAAACAGCACTGTGTTGAAGCAGATGAATACCCGGCTATGTACACCACAAAGGACAAATAAAAGCATATTTTTAAACATCCCAAATGCATCGCTGGCCCGAACACTTTAAATAGACCTTGGATATTTGCTGGGAACACACTAAAAATGATATCGGTTATGCCTGCTTCACGCTTCTCGCTGGATTTTCTGCAATGCTCTTTAAACATTAATAGCGCCAAATGTCAGGCCTCCCACCCTTCCATCTTCCTGTGTGTTTGGATTCTCCGCAGTCCCTAATCCTGTTACTGGATTACAAGTTTTATTCCTCTCCATTTCTTCTGTTCCATTTCCCATGCACCCAAACACTGCAGTGCTTTAGGAGGCCAGTATGAGGATTAGCATAGCATTACTGAGGTGTGAAACCACACAGCTATGTTACCACTGGGTGAAGAATCCACAGAGGATCTGTACAGCAGCAATAATGTGTATTCAAAGCGAAATGTGTTGACTCAAAGCGAAATTCAATGTTTGTTCTTAAAGGCATGTTTTTGGTTATTATTATTTTTTCAGTTCATCATTCTACTGCTTCAAGGTATTATGGGTTAACAATGGCTGATATTTGATTGCCTTTAATCTGTGCTCTCTAAAGACAATTCTTTTTATTTAAAAATAACTGGCCATACAAATTTTTTCTAGTCAAATCACATTTATTTATGTAGTCTGGTTTGTTTGAAAGCAGCTTATAAACAGTAAAATAACAGAATCAATGATGCACACTTAATTAAATAGATTAGTTCAAGTCAGTTCAATAACTAGTTCTCATCAAGTGCACCTTCTACAGAGGCACCATCAAGAGCATTTTAACTGGCAGCATGACTGTGTAAGCAGCATCACCGTGTAGGCAGCATCACTGTGTAGTGTGGCGCCTGCAACTCGTCTTGCTGCAAGACCCTCTATAGTGCCATTTAGGAGCATAAGAATATTCAAACTGAAATATTCACCCCTACTGTAAAAACCACAATACTCTCATAGCAAACCGAGGAACAGCAGCTGTTCATGCCACTATAACTCAGATAGCACACACACACACAAAAAGTTATATATGTATTTTTGGAATTTTTGTTTATTTCAGATCAGCTGACCACACTAAACAGAAACTTGTGAAGTCACTGCATGACGTTAATAAAGTTTTAAAGTTTAATTATTGCTGATGTTAAAAGTAATTCTACCAGAAGACCAGGGAGTTAAATGTGATATTGAATTACATTTATTTGATTAATATTATTTGACAAAAGTATCATTTAACAAAACATAAGATTTCTTTGACGGAGGCCCCATCTATGGCTTGAATTAGAAGCTTGTAGATCCAGCTATGACTGCCGAGGACAAAGGCTGAGGCAGAGCCTAGCCCACTGGACAGGGCCACCAAGCATGTGGTGGTGAAGAGGATAGTGGGTGAATGTCTGCGTCAGTATCTGCAACCAAATTAATGAACTGCTTATGTATTTCTTGTGACTTGTGTCTATTGGTTGAAACTGATTCTGATGAGTGACATGACATTAGGTATTCCTTGTGTTTGGTGGCTAGAGGCCCTATCATACACCCAGCGCAATAAGGTGCAAGATGTGTTTGATGCAGTATGTTGCTATTTTCAGATCAACGCAACCCTAATTTTGACATTTTGCACCAAGTTGTTTAAAAAACAAATCCATTTGTGCCACTTTGTGGATTCATGGGTGTTCAGGTCTAAAGGAGGTGTGTTAAGGAGCATTGTTGGTATGTTGATATTCTGAGGAATTAAAAGAAGACTGAGCAAAAAAAAAAAAAAAATATTTTATCATGTCCAGTGCAGAGCGCATTAGTTGTGCACCTTAAACGCGTACACATTGTTTAATACACACAGGATGTACAGCAATACACAAATGTCTTACAAATGAAAAATAATCAAAGGATTAAAATATTACAAAAATAATCAAATTTTTTTTTATAATTTTCTACAGAAATATAAAAATCATGTCTGGGGGCTTTTTTTCAGTTTGTTCATGATAATTTGCATTTGTATAATGTTATTATTATTAGCAGTATTATTTATTATATGCAAATATATATTTGTTTTGATAAAAACAAGTTTAGATTTGTCTACCTGTCGGGTTTTGGAGACGTCTGCATCCCCATATAGGGCAGAAGAATAGGACTTGTGTTTGAATATATCTCTGTAATATAGTTTTTTGACCACTTTGTTATTATTGTTCATTTATTCATTTGCTGGAAATTAGAACTGAGTTTAGAAAAAGTTTTTAAACAAATCTTTGCGCTTAACAAACTAAATTTAATGTATAGGCTGATGGATGTCTTCAGTGGAGTGCGTACAACACCGTTTCCTTATCCACAAAAGTAAAAAAGTAAAGAGAAGGTAAAGAGGCTAAATGGAGGAGACTCATTCTTTATTCTCGCTGCAGATGGTCTGTTTAACTGCTTTCTCGCTAGTGAAGCATTCAGTTTTTCCATTCAGTTTTTCCACGTACAAAGTCTGCCATGTAAATAGCAAATGCACCACGGAGCGATGCAACTGACTTTTAAAGGGAATGGCAGATGAGACTTTAATTGGTTTAATGCACATTATGTTTAAAACACCCATAACTCATAAAGAAAATAAGCACGACCCTGTTAGACCATGTGCCATAGCGCAGACCCTATTTTTTCCATCCTTAAAATAGCAAAAATGGATTCGGATAGCCCTTTATGCTTTTGCGCCATGCACTTTAGACTGTGCACCTAGTTTGTTTAAAATAGAGCCCTAGGTCTTCCTGGTAGAACTAGCTACATATCTAGTGTTCCATAACATTGCTGGTGCCTTAGCTCAAGCCCTGCGAATCGAATCGAATCGAAGTGTACTGAATCGATAGGCCCAATGCCATGAATCTTATCAAACGTGGCATTGGTGTATCATTACACCATTAATGCCATTTATAATGAGAGCAGCTGAGAAGAACATTGGTTCTTCCAAATTTTCCCATTTCTCCAAGACCTCTGCAGCTCTTGTCTCACACACAAAGCTGTCTGAATTATTCCCGTCACACAGATTCTTCAGTCTGCTGCCATCAGAGACGAGACTGAAGAGTCTCCAGGCCAGGACCACCAGACTGAAGGACAGCTTCATCCGTCAGGCTCTCAGGAAGCTCAATTCCCTCCTGGCTCTGCCCAACCACACACACATCCAGCATTATCTCTGATAATTTGACCATCCAAGCTACCTCTTCTGCTAGTTTACACAAAAGATCTGCTCCCTCAGCACTGTGACACTTTAACAGACTAATAATCTCTTTCACACTATACTTGCTGATTCGTACTGTTTATAGTGTTTTGTGGTTTCCTATTTCGGACTTAAATTGTATTTATTTGTTTGTTTTACATTCCTCCTGTAGTGTCTAGTGTTATTTGCAAGGGTCCATGGAGTCAAAAGTAATGCAATTTCAGTTGAGTTCAATTTTGCCAAAAGCAGCTGAATAGAAGACAATCAAGTGCAAGGGTGTCTGTGCATAGAGCTGGGTACAAAAGTGTTTTCCCATATATATTTTTCATGTTTCGTTGGTTTACAAGGAAAGAAATGTGTAAGTAATGTATAGGTATTAGAACATTGAGGTGGTTTATTTGGACATGCATTGTGTCCAAGTCCTAATAATCCAAAGTGCTTGAAAATCTTACATAACAGGGTTTTTGACAGGGTTTATTCAGGGTTTCAAATAAATGGTTCATTTAAGAATTGCTGACTAAATGGTTCTTATATGGCATTCTATAGTTTTAAAAGTCCTTTGGAATTTTTAAGTGTATTAAACCTGACTGATTAAAAAATATGTTGAATTATTGTCATCAGATGAGTTCAACAGACACATCTACAATCAATTAACAGCCTTGAAGCTTTGTTTTTAATAAGTTATTACTTGTTTTTAAAAATGAATTTCTCTACAGCGAAGGTAAAAGTTTTTACTTCCAAAACCTGACAGTGTCTGTCTTTAACATATCAGCTAAATGTGCTTTAATTCTCCTATAAAGCAGCGGTGGTTTTTTGTTTTGCTTTTTCCCAGTAGTGTTAGTATAGAAATGATGATGTGTCTTGAGCATTATTTGCCCAAAACTATTTGTACTTTGGTGTTATTACTCATTTAAATAGGCTTAGATTGAGGTACATTAGTGCATTATCATTAAAAAGAGAATTCTGGCCTTTGATTGACCCTGAACTGAAAAAAGAGAGGATTTAATAGCTTAAGTATAAAGCTGTGCACACCCACACTCTCAGACAGCATCTTTCTTAAAGACCGTCCACGGGCTTTATTTTTGTTAATGAATAAACCATAGAGCTGCAGTACTGTGTAGGTCATCATATTTATTGGGAACACTATACAGATACAGCTCTCGAATTGACTTGCAGACAGGTGTGGATCGAATATCATCCGTACTGTAACCGAGGTCAATGCTAAGGGCGTTGCGAGCATTATAACACTTAAAATAATCTCTAAGTGCACTTAATTTTAGGCAGGCACTGCTAGAGGTGGCCTTCTGTAAAGTCATCAGCTTGCTTTTACCACTAGGTTTTCATCCTTGGTAATTTAGTGTCACTATTAAATCGATTCAGTGCTGCAATTATGTTCTATAATTAAAACAGGCCAGACTTTTGATTATTGGCATAAATTACAATATCATTATTACCGTATTGGCATATTGCAGCTTATTCTGCAACAAAGTGAAGGTTTGTATATATTATGGCATAGCTTTCTGTTCTGTAGACAATTTCAAAGACGCTACACCTGTTTTTTTGACTTGCTAGTCATACAGTAGTATCATAACATCCAGGTGTAAAAACACACAGTACTGTTACAATGTCGTTACATTAATTCTATTTAATATCAAAGATAAGAATTATGGTATTGTGTATGTATGTGACTAAAGTATATATATGAGGATAATATGATGAAATTATGCTGAATTCAAAGGCTTATATTTTTGCATGTATAAGTCAAAATATATTATACACACATATATAAGTCAAGTGAAGTTTTACAAACACATTTCGAGAGGAGCATGTGATACGATTGATTGAGGCTGGCCTCTCATCCATAATCAGCAATAATCAAATCAGATTGATTGCAGCTTACAATAAATAGGCTGATTTCACCATCTTTATTTTGGAAGAATCCCCCCTTCCACCCCATCTCCTCTTTTTCCTCCATTTACCAGGAGGAGCTCTCGAGACCTGATTTCACACCCCCTTATATGCTTAATTTAAAGCACTTTGAATTGCCACTGTGTATGAAATGTGCTATATAAATAAACTTGCCTTGCCTTGCCTTGCCTAATGACACAGGGGGAGCCGGGCTCATCTTTTTTCCGAGCCAGGGAGGATTTGGTGATTTGGGGGCCATAAGCAACTCCAGCCATGGGGTCCCAAGTCCTGAAATGCATCCTTTCTACTTTTATTTATTTATTTTATTTGTTTAGCTGTTTTTATATCACTCAATCGTCTTTTCTACATTTTATCTTAATGTGAGCTTTACATTTTAAATAATAAGATGTCTTAAAATTAATTTACAACAAAAATAATATATATTTTTATATATAAATTGACTGCTGGACTGCTCCATGATTGAGGGTGGTAGATATTTTATTTCATAATATTACATTATTATAATAAGATTATATTTTATTGTATATTAAATAATGTTTAATTACGTAAAAATGTATTTGTTTGACTCTCACTATACAAAATATGATAGAAAATTATGTTATATATAGTTTATAGGTGTAACTTAAATACTTCTAGATATTCATTGGGGGCCCTCAGATATTCTCAGGCCCTAAGCGGCCGATTACCTTGCTCATTGTTTAAATCCACCCCTGCTCCGAGCTCAGGGTTCAAATAAAAGGTATAAATAAAAACAATTAATTAATTAATTAAAATTAGCAATGCAATTTTTATACATAATAAAAAATAAATAAATGATGTATATATGGATTTATACAAACATAAATATGTCTATATCTACAGTGCTCATTGAGTACACCCCATTTTGTAAAAGAAAATTTTATCCATTTCTCAGTGAATATAGGCAATGTATTTTGGTGCGTTTAAACAAAACAGATTTATTAAACAGATATATTTATTAAAATACTATTTTAGTCACTAAACATATTGCAACCTACAAAATTTCAACTAAATCTTTCCCTTTTTTTGTATTTAATATTGTTCTATAACATATAAATTCGGATGTACTAGTTTTTGGACCATTGTTGTAAGTTATTTTGTTAGAAAATTGAAGCTCGAGATTTTGCTTTAGTACTGACTAATCTAATGTATATGCACAAATATAGAAATATATATATATTTTTTTTCTTAAATTTATTATAAATTAAGTGTTTTGTAATTGCGTTTTTCCATACACAACATAAAACATGATATTTGATAAACAAGTTATCTGTATTTTCAAATAAACGTTTTATGTAATGTATATAAAAAGTAACCAACATAAAATTTATGAAATAAATTTTAAAAAGTACATACATTATTGTTTTATTAAGACACCAAATTGTTTATACCAAACCAATGAAACCTAAAAACCCTTTCAAAACACCATTGAAGTGCTTTTGACAATGGTCACTTTTGAATAGAACCAGCTCTTTGACAGTTTGGGGTGGTCTTGAAAAATCTGAGGCTTTGGTGATGTCAGAAAAGTCATTTCAGAGGTAAAGAAAGTTATTATATTTTGATAAACGATTACAAAGTCCAACCTTTTGACAGTTTTGTCTCGCTCCAGTTTTCTGCCATTTTTTGTAGCCTGAGAAAAACTGACAGCCTTAACATTAGAGATTGACCCTGAAAACCACTGAAGTGCACACTTGTTTCGCACGTGACAGTTGTTGACATTTTTATTGTCCACAGCGGTTCTTGAACATACAACAGAGTTCAACCGAAACAGCTCTTAAAGGGGCAGTTCACTCCAAAATGAAAATGTGCTGTTCATTCAAATCAGACTTTTGTAGAAAACATTGTAGAAAAGCTACACATTTTATTGAATGGTCTACTGATTAAATAAAGTAAATAAATATGTATTTTGGCTGTACTGAGTATATTTAAAATAACTCATGACATATATAATTATAAATAAATAAATAACATGCTCATATTATGCACTGTAAAGAATGCAGGGTTCCACACAATTAATTCATGTTGTCCCAACACAAATCCATTAAGTTAACTTAACACTTTGAACAAATTTATGTGGATTGAACATAAAAAAATTAAGTTGTCCCAATGAAATCTCAAGAATTGTGTTAATTCAGCTTATTTTAAATGAGTAGTTTGAACAAGCACAAATAGATATTTTTAGTGTGCTCAACTGTACCTTTAAAACTTAATCTGAAAATTCCAGGTAGTCAAGTACTATATATACACTGTAAAATAACATTATGAAATGTTTTTCTATTATTTTATCTTATATTAAGTCAAGTATAAACTTATAAAGCACTTCAATCCACATGCATGTACTTTGTGAGCTTAAAAAAAAGAAAAAAAAATCCTATGCATCCTAATTTCACTTTTAATCTTGTCCATCTCTGTACTTACTCTTGCTTGTTGTCCTTTTTTTTCTTCTTCTTCTTCTTTTCTGCTTTAATCTGTTTGGTGCAGTGTTGCATTCTATTCTCTGAAGTCTGACTGAGAGACTGACGTTCAGTTGCAGATGACGATGTTCTCTCGTTCTGGCTCAGTGAAGGGAACTGATCTAAACAGCAGCTGAAAGCAACAATATTGATCTATTTGGCTTGTGGTTTTCTGAAATATTTGGAGCCATCTGAAGATACAAAATCCCCACACTGGTACTACTAAGACGGTACACTAAACGGTGTTGTTTGCACGAGGCAGAGATGGAAACTTTAGCCTCAGGTTCGCAACAAAAACTCTGTTTACACGCACAGCGAATACATTGGCTGTTTTCTTTGAATGCTGAAACACTAATCAGGCACAAGAGAATTTCTAATGCACTCTCTGATGCTCTGTCTTTTGTTTATTTTATTATTTTATTATTTTTTTCATTTTTGACAGGATACAGATTTTCTGTATTTGTATGAGGTAGAGTATATACACTCACCACCATTTTTTTAGGTACACCTTACTAGTACCTGGTTGGACCCCCTTTTGCCTTCAGAACTGCCTTAATCCTTCATGGCATAGATTCAACAAGGTACTGGAAATATCCCTTTAGAGATTTTGGTCTGTATTATCGGCTGTACGTCCATGACTTTAATCTCCTGTTACACCACATCCCAAACGTGCTCTATTGGATTGATGTCTGGTGACTGTGGAGGCCATTTCAGTACAGTGATCTCATTGTCATGTTCAAGAAACCAGTCTGAGGTACTTCGCGTTTTATGACATGGCGTGTTATCCTGCTGGAAGTAACCATCAGAAGACGGGAACAATGGTCATGAAGGGATGGACATGGTCAGCAACAATATTCGGGTAGGCTGTGACGTTTACACAATGCTCAATTAGTAATGGGCCCAAAGTGTGCCAAGAAAATATCTCCAACACTATTACACCACCACCAGCCTGAACCATTAATACAAGGCAGGATGGATCCATGCTTTCATGTTGACACTAAATTCTGACCCTACAATCTAAATGTTGAGGCAGAAATCAAGACCAAGACTCATCAAACCAGGCAACGTTTTTCCAATCTTCTATTCTTCTATTTTGGTAAGCCTGTGTGAACTGTAGCCTCAGTTTCCTGTTCTTAGCTGACAGGAGTGGCACTTGGTGTGGTCCTCTGCTGCTGTAACCCATCCACCTCAGAGTCGGACGTGCTGTGTGTTCAGAGATGCTCTTCTGCAAACCTTGGTTGTAACGAGTTCTCATTTGAGTTTCTGTTGCCTTTTTATCTGCTTGAAACAGTCTGGCCATTCTCCTCTGACCTCTGGCATCAACAAGGCATTTGCCTTGCAGAACTGCCACTCACTGGATATTTTCTTTTTTTCAGATTATTCTCTGTAAACCCTAGAGATGGTTGTGCATGAAAGTTCCAGTAGATCAGCAGTTTCTGAAATACTCAGACCAGCCCATTTGGCAGCAACAACCATGCCACGTTCAAAGTCTCTTAAATGACCTTTCTTCCCCATTCTGATGCTCGGTTTGAACTGCAGCAGATCGTCTACCATGATCAGATCTTGACCATGTCTACATGCCTAAATGCACTGAGTTGCTGCCATGTGATTGGCTGATTAGAAATCTGCGTTAACGAGCAGTTGGACAGGTGTACCTAATAAAGTGGTCAATGAGTGTATATCTGTATATATTCTGTATTTATATCAGGTAATATATAAGAAATGCTGAAATAGGGTATATAAAAATAAAATGTGCCAAATTTTAGTCAAATGGTTGGGTTTGTTCATATTTTAGTCAATTTGGGTTGAAACAACCCTGCAATTTTTAGACTGTACAATTAATGATATTGTATTGTAGATTACATGTGTACTGTGGACAAATACATAATTTATTTATGTACTGTTGGCTGGACATTTTAGTCATTTATATAAACAATATATAAACACTATTGCCTCACAGAAAGAAGCCCGCTGGTTCAAGTCCCAGCTGGGTCAGTTGGAATTTCTGTGTGGAGTTTACATGTTCTCCACGTGTTGGCGTGAGTTTCCACCGGGTGCTCCGGTTTCCCCCACAGTCCAAAGACATGCGCTATAGGTGAATTCATTCATTCATTTCCTTTTTAGCTTAGTCCCTTTATTAACCTGGGGTTGCCACAGCACAACGAACCGCCAACCAATCCAGCATATGTTTTTACGCAGCAGATGCCCTTCCAGTCGCAACCCATCACTGAGAAATATCCACACTCACTTACACACACACTACGGTCAATTTTAGCATACCCAATTTACCTATTCACCCACGCGAACACAGGGAGAACATACAAACTCCACACAGAAATGCCAACTGATCCAGCCGATGCTCGAACAAGCGATCTTCCTGATGTGAGGCGAATGTGCTACCCACTGCTCCACCTCGTCACCCTATAGGTGATTTAAATAAATTAAATTTTCCATAGTGTATCACATTCACATAGTGTGAATGTGAGTGTGTATGGATGTTTCCCTATACTGGGTTGCAGTATGGAAGGATATCCGCTGTATAAAGCATATGCTGGATTAGTTGGCAGTTCATTCCGCTGTGGTGACCCCTGATGAATAAAGCGATTAAACCAAAGGAAAGTGAATGAATGAATGAATGAATGAATGAATATAAACAATACTACATTTTTTGTGATGAATATAAATTTTAAGTGCATGTTGTTGGATTTAAAAAGAAATATTGAAGTACTCAAATATTTTATTATAAAAAGGGCAACTACTAAATCCATTCAGTTTAGCAGCATTTTTACTTATTATTTTACACAAATTAAAAAAAGACTCAACCTACTTATTCAGTTTAATGAACACAATTCTTAGGTTTTCTTACAGACAACTTAATTGTTTTATATTCAGTCCACTCACATTTGTAAAAACTATTAAGTTAACTTAATTTTCTGTTGGGACAACATGAAGGAATTGTGTGAAACCCAGCTTTTTCTACAGTGTATATATTGTCTTAGCCATATTGACACTTTGTCCTTTTAAATTTCAAACCACATATAGGTTTCACAGATTAGAACCATTGTTTTAAATAAAAGTGTATAATTGTAATACATTTTTGAATAACAGCATGATCATTTATGTCACCCAATTGCATTACGAATGACTATGTTTTTCTATTTTTACAGCTGTAACAGCTGTTATACTGATAAAATGCTTTACTCGTAATTTGACTTACAAGTTGTATGAAACATTAAAGCTGACATATTCCTTGAGCTTATAAAATAGATTCTGTAAGTTTACTGCAATTGAATTCCTTTGGGTTTAACTTTATCTATGTTTAATTTTTTGTATTGTGAAATTATCACCATTTACTCACTTTAGTCCAACATAAACATTTTAAGAGCAACCTTCAACCAGTGACTGATGTAGGAGTGCATAAAGTACGCTCGATATCTCAGCTCAACATTGTCTTCATATTGATTATACTCTTCTGAGAAATGTTTTCTAGATGCACGTTGAGTAAACTTTCAAATGGACTTTGGATTTAAGTGACAAGTTCTTAAAAAAAGACCTTGATGACTGCGATTGTGAGGTTAATTGTATTTTCTCCAATGGAAATGCTTGCAGAACATTTTGAATAACAATAACACTTGAATCAAGAAAATAATTTCTACATCTGGTGGGCTTTCAGAGATGAAAGATGTAAGTAAAAAGCCTTTCTCTTGCATTAGCCATGGACTTTAAACTTGTGTTCATGTTTTAGTTATGAATATGTGCCAACATCAAACAGCAGTATTGTGGATGATAAAGGCATTCCTGTATATCTGTATTGCATATACAAAGCCTGGTGTTTTCATTGTGTGCAATTTGTGACTGGAATGTGCAGCTAAACTCTGCTGTGTGGAAAAACAAACATAAGTGTGTAATGAATATAATGGCAGTAGGAGGATGTCGCGGTCAAAGAGGGTTGGGGGTGTCACAGAAGAAAGTGAAGAACGGGGGTGTGTGTGTGAGGAGGGGGATCGGTAAAATAAGGTGCCGGATCAGATTTCAGAGGTGCCATATCCGGCTTGATCCAGCACAAATTAAGCCCTGGTTCTCAGTGATAGTCAAACAACAAAAGAAAAAGAGAAAAACATTATGTTTTGAATGATTCGCTTTAGTAATTTTATAAGAATAATCATATTTAACTTATGCAAATAAATATGTATGCTTAAACAATAAATGCAATATGTAGGATGCTGGGTGGCACATGGCTCAGCGATCAGCACTGTCACCTCTCAGCAAGAAGGTTGCTGAGTCCCGGCTGAACCAGTTGGCATTTCTGTGTGGAGTTTGCATATTCTTTCCGTGTTAGTGTTGGTTTCCACCGAGTGCTCTAATTTCCCCTACAGATCAAAGACATGCGCTATACATGAATTGGGTAAGGGTGTATGGGTGTTTCCCAATACTGAGTTGCAGCTGAAAGGGCATCTGCTGCATAAAACATATGCTTGAATTAACAAAATTCAAATCTGCTGCACGTTGTAATTCTTATTCACATGTGTTTTCTCCAGAAGTAATAAGCTTCTTAATGCTTGATTAATGTATTATATTTTAACTAAACGTGTTAACTTTTAGTCCTGTTAAATTTTGCAGGTCGGCTAAAATGTGACTACAACTAAACAGCATTTTAAAACTAAATAAAAATGTGCTGTCACGATTGGCGAGGAAATTCCTAGTTTTAGCTGTTTCAGGGTCATTCTTCCACACTGCAAAATAAAAGCTTGTCTTACTTAGATTTTGTTTTGTTTTGTTTCTAGTCCAAATATCTAAAGATTCCTAAATCAAGAAGCATTTTCTAGACAAGCAAAAAATATTGTCTTGTTTTTACAATATGTCAGAATTAAATGTGTTTTCCCTTAAAGGGTCATGAACTGTGACCCCTTGATCTCAGCAAGGTGTTTTCACTCCTCTAGTTTGAAAAAAGTCAGGAAAGTGGGTTAGTCCAGCTTTGTTTAGGTGGGAGTGTCGAGTGGCATTATGTGCTGATTTTCACAGCGGCAACACAAATGCCGACACAAGGGAGATAGACAGTGATTCAGAGAGCAGCATTTACAGCGGGTCTGAGAGCTGTGTGAAAGTGGAGGATTTTCAGTTCAAAATATTGTAGTGATATTACTGTAAATTTAGTTAGTAAATCATTTTGACTAAGGTATGCCTTTAAAAGCTAAAAGAGTACTGCTGACGATACTAACTAACTTTGCCATCTGAATAAACATAAACAAAGAACATTAATCACACACTTACCAAATCTGTAGAGACAGGACAATCACCAACAACTGGAACCATGTCCGTTTAAAAATGAGACGAGCGGCAAATCGGGATTTCACCATTTCCAGATACGAAAAGCTCTTGAGTAAAAAATTTTCCATACAAACATATTTTCATTGCGTGTCAGCAGAGCACTGTAATCCACAAATGTGGGTCCACATGCGAGCTGTGCTCTTATCATGAAGAAATGGAAACAAAAATCTTTGTTGCGGCACTTTTATAAACACAACACTGATGACCTATGTCTCTGAACAATTCTTCTGCTTAAACTTGTTTGAATTACTGTTGGCAACACAATGTGGTGTCTTTCTTAACACTGGTAAAGGAGTCTTTGAAGCTATATCATGCAAATTAATGACATTGCATCTTGTTCACAATAGAGCGCGCTGATTGGTTCGAATCAAGTCTTTCTCATGAATTATTAAACAAATGTGCTGAAAACTTGTGACGTCACTGTACCGGCCGGTACAAACATCTAATCTCCATGCTGGAATTCACACAATGATTTCATCGCTGTGACGTTGCTTCAAAACAATGCAAAATGCAATTTTCACTTTTTTTGTGAAAAATATGAGTTATAATATTGTTTTAAGCCACTTGGGACAAATATATGATTATCAACATCTCAAAAAATGTGTTTTGGTGTTTCATGATCCTTTAAAACAAGCAAAATAGTGAGTGGGTAATTTAATCTTACGTCAAAGCAAAAACTAGATTGTTTTGCTCATCCTATTAGAAAATTTGCTTGTTTTAAGAAAAAAAAACTCACTTCATTTTGGCACATTTCTGAAAACAAGACTATATTTTTGTCCTTGTCTAGAATTCTTGATTTTTTTTTTTACATATTTGCACTAGAAACAAGACAAAAATTATAAGTACGAAAAAGTGCATTTTGATTTAAATCAACATAAATTGAATTTTAAATTTCAAGTCAGAATTGAAACACTAAATTGTGTGACAAAAACATAAATAAATTACTAAATGTATTTCTGCCATGAATACTTTGGGATTTAGTATGGTATTAAATATGTATATGGCAATGCTGATGTATTTGGTCCTGGCGGTATAGATCTGCTTTGCTGCTGCTGCTGCTGCTGCTGTTTTGATTATTATAGCAGAGCAAGTACTAAGACCTGCTACTACCAGTATATTCACAGACATGCTGTCTGAGAATATAACACGCTACTGCTGCAAACATAATGTACATGTAACCCCCGTAGCAAATCTAAACACAGGTGGAGGAGGGTCTCTGAAAACGCGACACACCTTAACAGCGTAAAATGATGCAGAGCATTTAAACTGATGAGGAGCAAGTTCATTGGTTGCTGAGGTGATGGCAAGCATACTACTGCAACATGTAGTTACTGACGCAGGAGAAGTTAGTTAGTTAGTTAGTTAGTTAGTTAGTTAGTTAGTTAGTTAGT
>CAIGQZ010032409.1:20759105-20776002 GCA_903798205.1 Danio tinwini
CATCTGCAAGAAATATACTTTTAAAATGTTAAAGGAAGGGTTATTTTTTTAAATCCAGACAACATTTAGAATGACCAATGTTGAAACAATATTATATATCTTTTTTTAATGGAGCCAACATTGGGTCACATGAAAAAAAAAACAATCAATTCCAGTAATATTTTTAAAAGAGAAAAATGTATTTGTAAGCTGCTTGAAATGTTTCACAGTGCTTAAAAGTGTATTTTTGTATGCTTTTCTTTCACTAGACTGAAACAACATGTTATAAAAAAGCCAAATAGCCCAAAATTGACCAATGCATGAAAACAACAATGTTGTTTTTCCCTAATAGCATGAAATGGCTTAAAACATCCATGGTACCAATTTAACAATAAACAGGTAATTGCTAATGTGTTGTCTACAATAAAGTCATCTCATACTTTCATATTTCTACCAAGAAAAAAAAAGTATGCACATTTCCCTTGCTAGCAAAGCACTAACTTTTAGTGCATAGTAGATGCATGCAAATTGGGATTCATGTGCTGACTGGAGGGTGTAAGTTCCTCCATCACACCGGCCATGTGTGAAATAGCTTTCTACTGAATTGGGCTCCTGAACATTGGAAGATCTAGTGGCCATACAGTAGTCTGACGGACCAGAAGGAGAGAAGAAATAGGAGGATTAGGAGACAGGATGACAGAGAGAAACATCTATGGCGTGGGAGAATGAGTGGAGAAAGAATGTCGGACGACAGGTTGGGCATAACTCTGCGTGTGGCGAGGGATATAAAGCGTCCTGCAGGCAGGTTTCTGTGGGCCTGAGGGATGAGAGGAGAGCTTGTGTTCTGATAGCATGTGATAACTACCGTATATCAAGCACTGTAGGATCAATACTACAGCAGTACTGCACATACAAACACCCGCGCGGCCATATACACAACATAAAATACTGAACAGCGCCAATGCCAGCGAGTGATCAATCTCATAGATCAATATCGTCCAATACCTTAAAACAATCAACGCTGCGTTTGGAATTAAAATAGTTGTTTTTCAGGTCCATAACAATAATAAAAGGATGGTTAATGGTTAAACATTCATTCATTCATTTTCTTCGGCTTTTCGTCCCTTTATTAATCGGGGGTCGCCACAACGGAATGAACCGCCAACTTAACTAGCATATGTTTGCATATATAACATAATTTAATGAAGGATGTAATGAAAATGTTCATGTCCATATTTTGATGGGTAGTATATGATATGTCTTTTAATGAAGGATGCTATTATTATTTTATGGTTTTGCTTATGTTTTGAGTTGGAATTGTTAGTTGTCAGGTCCATAACTCAATTGAATATTTACTCAAACATGCTTAGGAGCTTTTATTGAAAGCAACTGTAAAACAATATATTAAATTGCCTATGTTTTGAATTAAATTTCAATTCAAAATGCAAGCAAATATATTTTTGGGACAGTAGTTATCAGGACTGGTGGTTGTAAATAAATCTCTGTCAAAGAAAGTGGGAACAATAATAATATGTGATTAAAAAACACCAAAAATGTCCTTTAATGACCTGTAAACCTTTTTTAATGGCGCACAAGGCATGTTTGAATATCTGAATATGTGTAATAATGTCAGATATAACCTTCTTTAAAGAGATAATTCAACCAAAAATGAAAATTTTGACCATTTTACTTGTTTCAGACCTTTATAACTTTTTTTTTTTTCTGTTAAACATAAAATAAGATATTTTGAAGAATGCTGAAAATTTGTAACCATTGACTTCCATATTACATGTTTCCCATGGAAGTCAATGGTTAAAGGTTTTTAGCACTCTTTGAAGTATATATTTTTTGCTTTCAACAGAAAAAAGCAACTCGTATTTAAAGATTTAAGGTTTAAATTCAAGGTTAAAAACCATTTGAGAGTGCAAATACCGAGTAAATGTTCATTTTTGTGTGAATCATCACTTTAAATCCTTAATAATAATTAGGAATAATTAATTGGAAAGTTTAAAACTAGACTGGTTTTGGTTGCATAACATCTATAAGAGAAATGTGCTCACAATCCAATGTAGCAACATTCACCACCACAATGGGTATATATACATTATAATGCCACAATCCTATATGACATTAATCAAATACTAGAGCATCCATCTCACATGATGGCAAACAAATTAAAGTTTGTTTGCCATCATAAGAAAAGTTCCCCCTACAGGTAATTATTTCATTTGCAAACTCAACTCTCATGTCATCAAAGCAGACTAGTGTGAAAGGAAATGGCCTGGCTGCAAACACAAAGAGCAAGAACTAGGAAACCCAGCTTAAATGGGAAATCCTCAGTGCCTAATTGCCCGGAGGAAAAGGGAAAGCAGAGGGAAATGACAGTGTTCCGTTATTGCGGCCCACAAGAACAGACGTGTATCTGTCAGGAAGCAGCGAGGTGTGTGTGTGTGACGCTACACTGACGGACTGCCTTTCTGACAGTCTAATCTCCATCAACCTGCCTGTCTGCTGTCACACCTCCACTAGAGCTTTCTCTCTCTCTCTCTCTTTTTCTCTCACATTCGCTTTTCCTATCGCCGCTCTGCCTTTTCCCAACAATTCCCACTTCAGCACACTGTTTGTTTTCTTGCTTAGTGTACTTTTTAGTACCCACCTAATAATAAGTTTGAGTTTGGGGGAATAAAAACAGCTGATGTACAGTTTTTCTTTTCCCAATATCAAGCCTAAATAAACAAATATCACTTGAGATAGGATATTTTAGGATGGATTCCCCTATCACAGTGAGGAGTTCGGTCTACTGCTGAACTTGATATTAAATATTGATTTCCAAGCTACAAACAATTTGTGTATCATACTGTGCCTTACCAGACATGAATTGAATTGCATATATAAACTAGCCAAAGAGGAAAGATCCAGAACTGATGATGAAAAAGACCTCTGTTTATGCCAAATGCATATGAATGGTGCATAAAGGGCTACCTTTATACAGTTTAGGATAAGTTTCAATCGCTTTTTCAATTTATTTTCTCCATTTAAAGCAGTGGCTTCAATGAAAGGGAACTGAAACGCTTTAATTCATGTCTAGAGGCTCTAATTTGTCCAAGTACATACAATCTTTGGAAAAAAGCTAGTCCAAGACGAGCCACCATTTAATGAGAAAATTGTTGTTCTGCATTTTGGTCCTTAACATTATGGACTTGAAACACTTGAGTATTATTATTTTATAAAACATTAAAACCATTTTCTCCCAGCCTTACTCTCAAGCTTCCAGTGTTTGTGTGAAAAGTGCTGACTTTTCCAAAACATTTCATTTGTCCCCTGGTGACAAGGAGGTAGTTCAGAATTGCTGATGTTTTATGGTTCAAATTATGGCTTTCAAGTTGGACAAAGGATTTATATCAGCATAACCACCTGCAAAATTACAAACCAACTCTCTTTTTATAGTCGCATCTTGCCACGCATTAGTCTACGTGAATAACATGCATGCATGTGCCCTTATCACTCTTTTCCACAGTGATAAATAGACTGCATTCTGGAACAATAAGTAACCAACCTGGGGAGCAAGCATAGCAATCCAACAGGACAATCATATATGCACAAATTTATATTTATTTACTTAAACGCTTCCTAATATTACAATTCTAATGAGATGATTTGTTTATCACCTCATACAGTGATGCACTATCATTTTTATTTGCAACTAAATCTGATGTAAGTTAAGGATTTTTTCTCTTCTCTTTCTTTTCTTAATTCAAAAATGTTAACATTTATCTTGCCTATCGCTTCACTGATTCCGGCCTGATTTTTAAATTAATTTTGCCAAGGCCAGAAAATTAAATAAACTTCAGCTACAACCAATCAAGTGTTTAATGACCCGTCAGAGTCTTAGCCAAACGCTATATCGCATGCAAAGACATTCATTGGTTAATATTCATTGTATTGCCAGGCCGCTACACTTCACTTGCTGGATTAAGCTGCAGTCATAAATTACTTTGAACGTATGTAGCTGGATATGATACAAGGGTCTAGGACTCTTTTTAAACAATTTATGAATAACTGTTTGATTTTAATTGCACTGGTAAAGAAATTCCAGGCAGGTTTTGTTAGCATAATGCTTCCATATAACCAAGCAATTTGAGTTATTTCAAGGATTCTTACAGCATGCAAAGCAAAAGAGCTCAAATCTACAATCATATTGTCCAAGCAAATATATATAGTAATGCATATAGTAAACTGTAAAAAAACTGTAAACCAGAGGTGCCCAAAAGTAGGGCTCATGAGCCAAAGTTGGTCCACGGTAACCTTTGGTTTGGGCCACAATCTGAAAAGAGAGGTAGAATGATGGGGAAATGGTTGGGGCGAATGCGTTTGAGATCGTCATTTCCAATTTAATGTATACGCTTTTGTTTATTTGTTTAATCGAGGAGCTACAAAAAAAGCCAACTAAAATTAAATGTTTCATATGAATTAGACTTTTAAAATGTAAATACTGTCACTTGACGAATAAAAGACAATGCACAAGACATCGGGGAGCAAATCAAGGCAAAGGCAGGAGCAGCTCGACTAGTGTAATTAGTATTGAGCTTCATTGTGTTTTAATTGGGATTGTTTATGTTTTTCCTATGATAAGATGATTATAAAACATAAAAAAATATAGTGCATTGTTATTTAATATGTTTTAAAGTGACCTTTTCTAGTTATTTTTACATATTAAGCAAACAAATTTAATGACGGTTTGATTACCTCGGCCCACAGCCCTCAATCAAGATTTGGTTTTTGGCTCTTTATAAGAAAAAGTTTGGGGAACCCCTGTTGGCCATGCAGGTTGTTTGTGTGCCAGAAATTTTGTTGTTTTGTTTTATGTATTTTATAGTCTTCGGTCAGAGTTTGGCCCAAAAGGATGTTGAACACCCTTAATACTCTTTAAATGTTCAAATGCAAAGCCAGTAGACAGACAACTGAACACTAGTGTTGTGCCATTTAAATTTGTTCCTGTTTTTCCTTTAGTTTCCATTTCAGATTGAACTATATTTTTTAAGAGAAAAGCTTTGTTCATCAAGTGTATCAATAAAAATGATGCATGACAAAACCTGAAACCCTTTAATGCAATCATCTGCTTAAAAAAGATAAAAAAGTAACAGAAAAAAAACCTATACAATTTGTTGTTAGAAATCACTCTGATTCAAATACATGATCAAATATTCTAATTCAACACTGCTGTAAATAATAAAAAAAAATTGTATGGTGGTTGCCATAAAAATATGAAACAACACAACATAAATAAATGTTTAAGTAGCACCAAATTAGCATGTTAGCATTATGTGACTAATGGTTGCTGAAACAAAGTCAGCATTGCCATATCAGATATGAATTACATTTAAAATAATTAAAATTATGAAAACTATATTTTAAATTCTAATAATGTTTTAGAATATTCTCATTTAACTGCAGTGTAATTCTGATAAGAGAAATATAGCTTTGGTGGGCATAAGAGACTTATTTAAAATAATTTTATTTTCAACCCAAAACTTATTAACGGTTTGGTATATTTTGTATATCTTTAAAGGGCACCTATTTTACCCCTTTCACAAGATGTTAGATAAGCATTTGGTGTCTCCAGAATGTGTCTGTAAAGTTTCAGCTTAAAATACCCATCAGATAATTTATTATAGCCTTCAGAATCTGCCGTATTTAGTGTCTGAGTACATTCCCACATGCGTGTCTGCTTCTCATCATGCATTACAGCAGATAAACAGCAGTCAGTGATAGAGACAGACTCGGATAAAGCTGAAATACAGATCATTAGTCAAAAATACTAAGTACGTTTATTTCATGTATTAGTGGTGGAGTCAAGTTTTTCTGAAATGATGAGTCTCATGCTGTGTTCACACCAGACGTGAAACGCGCGGAAGTATCACGATATTCGCGCGAAAATAGATGCGTGAACATTTGAGTTTACTTGCTTCATTCGCGCGTCAAATCCGCTTCATTCGCGCATCAAATTCCCTTCATAACAGACACGGATTTGCGTCATGGGCAGGGCTTCTGTCTGCCCGGTGACTATCTTTGTTGCTAAATGAATAACATGGATTTTATTGGTAGAATAACTGTGTTTATTTGCTTTATAAAGGCTGAAAAACAGCGTTGATTCATTTGGAGCCGTGTCTGAGTCCACTAGATCTTTTCAAAGGTGCACCCAGCTCTGTCAGCTCATAAACTCCTCCAGAAACTTAACCTGGATGATGGAAACATTCAGCTGTGCTTCTGGCTGAGCTGAGCCCAGTTTGATGAACTGTTGTCGATATAGGCAGGATAATTTTCCCCCGGGACACCAACAACAGGCGCTACGTCATAATCACGTCCCCGCAAGAGCAAGCTCCTGATTGGTTAATGCTGCGTGAATGTTCGCAGAACATTTTTGAACTCGAGGGGTTCGTGTGATTCGCGTGTTAAGCATTCAATTCTCACCGCGGCATGAATAGACATCCTGCGTCGCGATACACGTAAATGGCGCGGCATGAATGACGTGCCATTCACGTGTATCGTGACGCAGGATGTCTATTCGCGTGTTTGCATTGACTTAACATGAAAATCACTTTCGCTTGACGCTTCTTCCGCGTCTGGTGTGAACACAGCATCACACAAATACCATTTGGAGTACACACACACACACACACACACACACACATATTAGCGTTTGCTGACACCATGCGGCCAAGGTGATTATAGTGGTTAAGAATTAGAAAGTGACTTTACTGTCTTTATTACAAAATGCTGTTTTAAAAACGGTATAAATTTATAAAGCTTATAAAAATCACAGAGAGTTGTAACATATGTTTTAATCCCAGTTTATGTGCAAAAAAATGTTCTTGTCAAAACATGGTGCCTGTCAATTAATTCGGTGGGTGGTTAAAAAAAACGCATTCCTATGTCAAGTTGTGGTGGGCATCAAAACCACTGGGATTTTAACATCAGGAAATTTAAAAAAAGAGACTTGTTGGGGTTATATATGACTGTGGACACACTATATATACAGACAGTCCTGTCCAAACTGCTTACAAAAGTTGATTGCCCTTTAAATCTTAATTCAATATGTTTATCTTCTGACATTCAAGCTCTTCTTAAATTTGCACTACCCTGGCTAGAGTTGTTCTGCCAACTAAACAAAATAGTTTAGTTTATGCATTTTTACATCTACAAAATACAAATCAGAATTATTTTGATGCAAATAAAGTTCACTTTCTAAAAGTAACTGCTGGTTTCACTTACTGTCTGAATAGTTCCATCTAAATACCAGAATGAGTGCCACTTCTCGGAGCTGTGAAAGAACCTGGGCCATTTTACCCTTGAGCAGTGCACAATGGGAGCTCTCATCATACACATGTTGTGTCGATTCACCCCGGCTGCTGCATCACAGAGGTCATGTTTCCCATCAGAATGTCCCTGTGCTCTCTGTCTCACCGTGGCCCTGGGATCGAAAGAGATTGCAGGAAGGTCATGAAGCAAGAGCGGTGTGCGCTAATAATCATGTTTCTGAGAGGACCGGCAGGGTCACTGATCTGCTGTCTAATCAGGGAGATTTCTGGAGTGGATTCTGCAGTCAGAACTCCCAGTGTCCTCTGCTTTCTCCAAATCCTCAAAGTGTAAAACATGTAACCTATTCCAGAGTGAGCCAGATTACTTTGTTGAACTTTGCTGAAAGAGCTGGAGTTAATGAACATGATCCAAAAGTATTGCAGGTTCTTCAGAGGATGCAAAATCTCTTTGGTATTTTCACTCAATTGCTTGGTTGGAACCCAAGTTTGATTCCAACACCCTTCCTCTGCCCCCGCTGGTCTTATTTTACCTTGTCATTTGGCACAGTTATTTGAAGCCGCTTCAGGAGCAACGATTTTAAAACTGGTGCAACCAGACAGGAGAAATTGGAGACTGTTTTCTTTGCATTTTTTAAATAGCTAGGTAGGAAAACTTCAATACCCATAACTGAGCTTGTGTCCATCCAAGTCCACTCCAAGTCTGCACCAATTGGAGAGTCAAATACCACCTTGTGGCTTTTTCTCTTGTATTGTTCCTGGGTGTAATAATTCAAAGACTAAACATTTAGCTGGAGTGTAGTTTTTGTGGATTGCAGTGTTGTAGACTGCCTAAAAGCTGCAAAGAATAGCACATATGAAGATAATACCATAATGGACATCTGGCTTGAAGTCTACATTTCTCAGTGTTTTAGGTCAAATGAAAGGTGAAAAAATTGAATCTCCAGTCCTGTTAGTAATTTGGGGGAAAGTGGAACACAAGGAACCTTCTGCTAAAGTCCAAAGCAAAATACAGTCATACATTGGTAAAAAGGCTTTTGCCATGTTCCATTTATATCCTAAAAGGAATTTGAGCTGAGGTGAGCAGCATTGGGGAAAAATAAAAACTCAGCATCAATAAGGTCACTTTCAAAATTTCAAAAATTAATACCAAATTGCCTTTATACAAACTATAAACCATGCTAGAGTTCATATAAACACTATGCAACATATCTATGTTTCCACTGAGCACTACAGGGCTACAGTAATTTATGGTATAATTTTTTTTTTTCCATTTTAACTTTTAAAGGTAACAAAATAAAGTTCTTTACCCCACTTTTTTGGTGTCCTTTTTGTACCAAGCACAAACAGACGGTTCTAAAATGATGTAGCTATATACTTGTTGCTAGTTCTTATCCGTTTACAGATAACCATCACTAGCATGTGCAACAAGACAAAGAAGTAACAGCACAAATACATATCCAATACAAGACACCATAATAATATAATGATGGTGTGCTGCAAAGAACTATACTCAAACAAAGCTTGTCATCTTCTTGTGACAAACAGCAACTTGCCAAAAAAATTAAAATAAAAAAACAGGATCTGCTGTATATCCTTCATTGTTGTTTACAGGGCCATTCACATGTCGCTCTAAAAATGTAAAAAGATGGACTGATTCTTCCTTCTTTTTGTGTGCACTTGCAGAACATTTATTCGTTCATTTTCTTTCAGCTTTGTCCCTTATTTATCAGGGGTCGCCACAGCGGAATGAACTGCTAACTACTCCAGCATGCTGTATGTTTTATGCAGCAGATGCCCTTCCAGCCACAACCCAGTACTGGGAAACGACATACAGGCTCACATTCACACACTCATACACTATGGCCAATTTAGTTAATCCAATTCACCTATAGCAGGGGGGAGGGAGCACCCAAAAGAAACCCACGCAAACACAAGGAGAACATGCAAACTTCACACAGAAATGCCAACTGGTCCAGCCGGGACTCGAACCAGCAACCTTTTTCTTGCTGTGAAGTGACAGTGCCTAACCGCTGAGCTACCATGCACTTGCAGCACATCTACAGAAGTAGTAGTAGTAGTTTTAGTTGTAGTATTTTTATTTAAGTTATCTATGCAATCATAAAAGACTTAGTTCTTTAAAAAACACTGACAACATAATTTTACATCAAATCTCAAAAAAATATATATTTTTATATTATTTTCAAATTGTACTTCACATTTCTTTTTCTTTTTGTCCTATTTGGTGGCAACTTACTGTAGTATATAGACCAAGAAACGAGTAAGGAAGAATACCCACACTCACTTGGAACTACATTGAAAGCACAGCAAAAATCAACCCAAGGCACTCAAAAAATGTGGAAAAAATATAGATTTTAAAATTTTTAGAGCACCTTGGACAGATTTTTGCTGTTTGTTCTGATGAATCCCATACCCAAAGAGCACCGACACATTATTTAAGCTACCCCAGAGCACTTTTTGTTTGATTTTAGACATTGAAAGCACATGATGGTTTTAATGAAAACACATCGTGATTGGTTTCAGTGATATATAATGCATAAAGTATAATAACCATCATTTATTATTTGTGAAGCTTGAACCGTGGTCTTGTTAAGAACTGTATTAGTAGCAGAGTATGAATTGGTAACACAGCATCTTATCTGCTCTTTGGAACCCAGGGTCAACAGGTTGGGAAATGTTTGTCTTTCTGGTTAAGCTACATACTGGAGGAAGAGTTCAAACCTATTAACCTGTTTTTAAAAGTAAATTATTAGGTCAGACTTTATTTTGATGGTCCGTTTGTTGAATTTAAGTTACATTGCATATACATGCCAACTAATTCTCATTAGATTACAACTAGACTGTTAGGGGTTAGGGTTAGTGTAAGTTGATATGTACTTGCAAAGTTTCTTATAGTCAGCTAAATGTCTGTTGAAGGAGCAGTATCAGCAGGTATTAAGCAGACATTCTACTAATACTCAAATGGACCATCAAAATAAAGTGTAACCAATTATTATTTTGTGAAAAGTCCACATTTCTTGCAATCCAGATATAATTAGAAACAACAACAAAAACATGTTTTTAATTAAAATATTTAAACACAAGCTGAGATTAAATGGAAAGAAAATTAAACTAATTTCTAAGACCCCCAACTGTACGGTAATGAGGAGAAAAATAACAATGTATTACTTTAATTGTAAAGTACACATATCTGTATATTTTTAACGGAGAACAGCTGAAGCGAAATAAAGGTTTCCCCTAGGACAGTAAACACTGTTAACAAAACAATGGTGCCATTACCGAGACAAACGTAGCGCTGAAGAATGCTGACACGCATCTCTCGCTGATAGATTACCTGAAATTGTATTCGATATATCAAGCAGATTTACAACAGGAACAGACAATGATTTCCTGAAGAATGGAACAAACTTTATTAAGCTGTTTCCTCCGGATAGAGGTTTGTTCAGGAATTTAAGCAATAATTGTTGTTTAGAGAGATAACGAAACAGCTGTAACGGCACATCGCTGTACATTTACAGTGATTTATCTGACGAATAGGCTTACAGAAGTGCTCCAGTGAGAGAAATGCAATGAGGCCACTGCCAGAAGGACAAATGAGAGCTTTCCTTCAATGTGATTAATCTACATGCGCACTCAACAAATCTCCATCAGCAGAGAAATAGGGCAGTTATAAAAAGTAGAAACTAGCCACGCATGGCGAAACATAGATACATTCATTTTTGTCACGTTGAAGTGAGTCTGTTTATCAGTGTTTAATTTGTCATGCGGTTTGAGGTCATATTTATGTCTTGTTTGGTGTTTGAATAGTCGCTGCCGACACAGAGGTAACCTTTAAAGTTTGAATGTGTTTTTATTTCAGTAAAAAAGTTTAAGAAATACGCCATCGTTGAGGCACTTTATTAATTATAACTTAATTATAAACACAATAAACGGAAAATTAACTGAGTTCCTTGCGGATTTGAAATAAATAAGTTTCCTGGTGCTCAATAATGGATTTAGAGTTACATGAGGGTTGTCAGCTTGGAATTAAATTGATATTTAATTTAATAGTTTTTTCGAAATTGCATTCATATCTTTTTTTTTTTTTCAAACAGGGTTCAACAGGTTTTACAGTTACTGTACATGCAACAACATAACACAGTTAATCAAATCCTCTATTAAACTCTTGTTTTACACTGTAAATTTGTGGATGATAATGGGACATTTACAAAACAAACAGTTTAAATAAAAATCTTAAATTAGGATCCTTATTAAATAAGGTTGACATTTTTCTCTGGTTTAGTTTGATTCCTTTTAAAACCAGACGTGCAATTAGTTCATGTTTACTGACTAAGAAAGCAGTCTACTTTTTTAATCAAATTTTTTGCCAAATTTTATGATATTCTGACTTTATAAGTAAATTCTGTCAATTATGAAAAACAATTATCAAGGTGCAGACAAAAATGTTGAATCAAGACAAAAAAAAATATTTAAACTGAGAAAAAATGTCAATGAGCAGATGTCAAGTAAAAAATGTACCCTATATATGTTGTTTAATGTTTAATTTTCAAACTTTTCAGGCTGCGACCCCCAAAATAACAATGCCAGTGATTTGCGTCTCCCACATTCCTCGAAAGTGGTTGTATAGATACAAATGTTGCACACAACAACAGGCCTATATACATACAAGCATATTGCCAACACAAAAAGTGCAACAGTCTAACAACCATAGGCTATGATTTATATAGAAATGTATTAATTAGTTTAATTTAATATTAACCTCATCTAATGAGACACAATGGTGGACACAATGTTTTCAGCACAAGTCTATTCTTGGTTTCATTTTGGAGACCGCCACTCAGAGATCGTCCTCAATGTTCAGTTATGGTCTGTATTTATTTTTAATGTGTTTGATTAACATAAAGGTGTCAGAAAGTTTAACCAAAGTTTAATCAATCTGCAATTGACACTAATCTAACATAAACACATAATCCTATGAAAAAAAATGTTTATGTAACTATTAACTACTACTTTTATCTTCCGTTATGCATAAAATATGCTAATTCTAATAGTTGAACATAATTTATTTGACTTTTAGAAATCACCAAGTGACCCCTTGTCATTGTTCCACAACCCCCGAGGTAGTCGCGACCCCCACTTTTGGGAACCACTGGTTTAATGTGTCATTGAATCAAATATGCATCAGATAAGAAATAAAATAATAATATTTTAGTCGCAAATAATCTTATATCATCGCTTTCCACCCTTGTGCAAAGTGCTTTGCTTTGTCTACAAACACAGGCCACACAAGAACCAGACAAAATAAAAAAAATGGCTGATATCCATTTTCTGTAATGACAGATTTAGACAGGGTCAGTTTTCTATTTGTGTTATTTATGAAGCAGAGAATGAAAGCAAGAAAGAAAGATAGAGATAGACATGGCGAGAAAGATGGCTAGAGACCAGGAGACACTCTTGCGTGGAGTGGAATATCAAATGCTGTGAGCAGAATGATTACGTATTCTTCTCAGGCTTTTGCTTAGTGAGACTGGTGGCAGAGATTTCTGATTGGTGATCAGAGATACGCCGGAGCCCATGATCGAAGCCTCCAAATTTTATACACACATACACACACACACACAAATCTGAGTATTGCAGACTGCACACAAACACACACAGACAGGAATAGTTCACTCAGAAGTGAGAATTACTCCCTTTCAGTTTCTTCTACTTCTGTTGGTATATTTCTGGGCACTGCACATAGGAAATCTTAAAGAAGCTTTACATAAATCTTTGCCAAGTGATGAACATGACCATGAACTACTGACCAATGTGACAACAGCTTAGCTTTGTTTCACACACAACTGTTTTATGACCTCAATCGATTTGAAATATATAGTGCCCAAGTCGTATAGACAGTTAGATCAATGTCACGCCATCTTTGTTCCCCTTGGCTGAAGAACACTGAACTGACTCAAGCAGAATAATTAAAATGCTGTTTAGTTTCACATCAGTGAACTTCACCATTACTGAACTGAACCAATACTGAAATTATGATTTGATCAAAATAATGAAACTATTTTCATTTAGAGCTTCTTTATCGACAAATCTTGATTATCTATTTTCACAGTTCAGTTCCTGTAGTTGATTTTATATTTAGCTTTTAAAAAAATGACATGGTTGATTAACAAAGTAAACTTTAATCTAAGATTTGCCTTTGTCACTATTAGATTAATGTACAGTATTAGTTTTCAAAAGCATGTTGTTGTTGTTATGTTATATAACCAGTAATAAATAATATTTGGTGTCCAAGATAAGGCTTTTCATTCATTTATTCGTTTTCCTTCGGCTTAGTCTCTTATTTATCAGGACTCATAATGCTGTTTTCGGCAGAGTATGTAATGTTGAACAGCTCATAAATCGCCTTAATGAAGAGCCTTATATTTAGAAATACACTACCTGACAAAAGTCTTGTCGTCAGTCTCAGCTGTAAGAACAACAAGTTTTAGTTGATCATTTGGAAAAGTAGCATAGGTAGATTTTTCAGATGAATCATCTGTTGAACTGCATCCCAATCATCACAAATACTGCAGAAGACCTATTGGAACCCGCATGGACCCAAGACTTTCACAGAATTAGTCAAGTTTGGTCAAATCATGGTTTGCGGTTACATTCGGTATGGGGCATGCGAGAGATCTGCAGAGTGGATGGCAACATCAACAGCCTGAGGTATCAAGACATTTGTGCTGCCCATTACATTACAAACTACAGAAGAGGGCAAATTCTTCAGCAGGATTGCACTCCTTCTTATACTTCAGCATCCACATCAAAGTTCCTTAAAAGCAAAAAAGGTCAAGGTGCTCCAGGATTGGCCAGCCCAGCCACCAGACATGAACATTATTGAGCATGTCTGAGGTAAGATGAAGGAGGCATTGAAGATAAATCCAAATAATCTTAATGAACTCTGGGAGTCCTGCAAGAATGCTTTGATGAGTTATTTGAGTCATTGCAGAGATATTTGGATGCAGTCCTCCAAGCTCATGGAAGTCATCCATAATATTTATTCTTTTTTCCACTACACCATGACTTTATATACTGTACATTATTTGACTTTGTCTTAGCAAAGTCAGGCCTTACTGTCCTAATTAAATAATTAAGAATCAAGGCATGATCATATTTTATTTTGGTAAAATAAGCATAATCTAGAGGCCTTTGCCTTTCATGTAAGCCACTTCTGATACCAAATGATCAACTAGAAGTCAAGTTATTTATCTGTTGTTCCTAAAATGTGGATAAGCGACAAGACTTTTGGCAGGTGGTGTAGGTACTAACTTTATTGTAAACAGCATATTTGAAGTCTAAGTGATTTTATTCTTGTAAAGCTTCAGTATAGTGCAAGTTTGGTCTCAACCATGACACCCGCTGTGAAAAATGCTGCAAGTGGATTGATACAAACTTTAAAGCAGTTCCTTTGGTAATACTGGTAGAATATCGCTTGGCTAGACAGACCTCTCAGCCAATCAGATTCGACAACCAGAACAACCTGTAGTATACGAAACACAAATTCTCTGCTGTTTTGTTCCACATACAATATTCTTAGTTTTTCCCTTAGGGTGTTGTTTGTGTTTAAATAACAGGTCAAAGCGTTAGAGGTGTGAAATGGGTGAAAAAGACGAGTTGTTTCTATTCTCCTCCTTTCCCCTCCCTCCTTTCACGTCCTTCCGACAAGCTGTGATATCGCAATAGTGGCAGTGAATGGATTTGGCACGTTTAGGCCACATCAGGAAAAAAAATGGGATTTTATGCAAATGCATTTTGACACGAGGGCGGGGGAGCACAATCAGCATGTAAACTTGGCAAAGGCACTACCGGGCCTATTTCACACTGTGAGCCTCAGATTAGCTGTATATTAATAATCCCTCTTTTTGGACAGAAATGAATGCGAAGGAGATAATGGAGGAGAGGGAGTAGGTAGAATATGCCATATTGATATTTGCATCTGAATCTGTTCTTGACATTGAATAGTCGGCATGCTAAAAGGAAGCCCATAATAGCCCAATCTCAGTGTGAGGGGAACAATTGAACAAGCTAATGAAATGATTGCAGGACCGCCTTTTTTGTGAGACCTAGCGTTAGCTCATTAGCTTGCTTGTTTATGTCACTGGGGTGGTTTGTTGGCTGAATGAATGTTTCATGACACAGACAATTACCCTGATAAAACTGTGTAAAAATAGTCTGACGAAAATATGTAAAGGATAAAGGACATGTAAAGGACAGTTAGCCTTTCATTATCAGAAAAAAACTATTATGTTCTCTTTGATCCTGCTCATTGTGTCTCTTGCGGTTTCTTGTTCTTCTGACCGATGTTTTAATGTTCTGAATGTTCTGAATGTAACTTGAGGCTCCTCACCTCTAACCGCTTACTCAAAAGATGTATTGTAATACTGAAGTCTACCAAGGCCATTTTTAGTGACTGCTCATTTTTCGAACTTGCATTTATATAACAGAACAGAAACATGTAAAGAAAGTGGGAAATGGGCAACATGGTCAGTTTTGCAGATTTAGCTGGATGAACAGTAATTGTTTAGATATAATTCAGCATAATACTGTATATTAACCAATCCATTGACATATTAATAGACAGTAATTGATATAAAATAGAGTATTCACAGAGCTGCAGTGTTGGGCAGTAACGTTGCTACAAGTAGTGATGCTACTAGCTTAATTACTTTTCTCAGTATCGTGGCGCTACTTTTTAAATCAAAAAGCTTTTTAGCATCAAACAAACTTTTTGGTCAAGTTACGCAGTAGCATCCACACAAGCAGTTACCGATCACAGATCAATAAGTGACGGCGCCAACATTCACAGAGCTGTAAGGCCGGTGTCTAACCAATGAAAGTAAATTTATATGATGGTGAGAATAATGATTTCTTATTTTTCCTGTTTTACGGTGGTCAATAACAAACTTTTTGGTGCGTTACCGCCACCTCTTGCTCTGGGGTGCGTGTCCCAAACAACGATGTAACTTGTGGCTGAACTATCATAGTATGATGCATCGGTTGGGAAAAGAACGATGTAGTGATGAGTGTTTCCCAAAACCCGTAGTTTCTCTGTCGCAGATCCATCATTTGAACCACGTTAGTTATGATGCTCTAAGCGGGGTAGAGTAACTACTTTTTTAGAGAAGAATCCCATAATTTCTTTGTGCAAATTATGTTGTTTTACACAAACACGCATTTAAAATAAAAATCCAATATTAGTTTTGCTAATAACATGCACTCGTTTTCCGTATTAATTAAAATATATGTAAATAGCACATATAGGACCAATGTTACCTTTACAAATATTATTGAGGACATAACATATTCTATTCTAAAACATAAAAATCACTTACAAAAGCTAACACGTGTTCTAATTTTATATATAAATCATATAAATAAATAAATAATGAGTCTATTTTTTAAAAAATAAATGTAATATTTATTATTTATTAGGAAATGAAAAAATACTACTTTAATAATAATATTATATTAATACTATTAATGATGATGATGATTATTATTATTATTATTATTATTATTATTATTATTATTATTATTAT
>CAIGQZ010032409.1:20786937-20809009 GCA_903798205.1 Danio tinwini
ATATATATATATATATATATATATATATATATATATATATATATATTCATCTCATTCTAACCTTAACTGCATCACAACTAGCTTTCAGTAAAAGTGTTTTGCGATAATACATGAATACAATAAGTACCTAATAGTATTTTAATTAATTAATTTATTCATTTATTTGCATATTAAACGCCTAATTACATTGTAAAAAAAATCCACACAATTCCTTCCTGTTGTCTCAACAAAAATTGATTAAATTGTTTTTACAAATTTAGGTTGGTTGAACATAAAACAATCAAGTTGTCGAAGAAATAATCTAAGAACTGTGTTGTTTTAAGTATAGTTTAAACAAGCAGCAAAAGTAATAGTTTGAGTGTAATACTTAGATCCCTAATTAAAGGGAGAAGGGTCTTTTTGTTGTTGTTTTTCTTTTTTTTTCTTTTTTTGCATCATTATTATGGGATAAGTGTTACAACCAGGATATTAGATTCTATTTGCAGAATTTGTGGCATTAATTTCTAATACACTCAAAAAAAAAAATCTGCTTTGGTTGGGTACCAAAACCCAATGCCAATATGGCACTTGTACCTATGTAACCGGTATGCACCGGACTGAATCAGCATATGAATTTTAGTGCCTAATTTCGGTGCCACTGTTGTTGCGAAAATGACGAAAGAAGCATCAAGGGGTACATCAAAGGTGCACATAAGTACACATTGTTTCACACAATCTCTTAACATTTAATCTTAAACAACTTTACTGTTACGGACACCGTCGTTGATGTTAGACATTTGTTCTTGTTCCTTAGATATTTATGGAAGGCAAAGCATGGTGCATCTGCTAAGCGACTCCCTTCAGATTCGACACGCATGATTGCATTCATCAAATTTGCTAAAAGACTAAAAAAAACTAAGCGTTCTAAAGTATGGCTATATTTTACAAGCAAGATTTCTGACGCAGCAACGTGCAGCAGCTGCTTAACAAAAACACATCAAACTTAATGAAACATTTGAGTGACAGCTTGCGACATCATCTGCCACTTTTAGTGACTACGTTTAAATGGAAATCAGTAATCTATTCATTTGCCTTAATCTGAATAAAACAATAATATGATATGAGTTACTTTTTGAATGTTCCTTTCATGATCCCGTTTTGCATGTTATAGCACATAGATTGATTAACAGCACTGCATCACCACGCTATTAATGTTTTCTCTAGAGTTTCATGTAATTTCGGGTGTTTCATTTTCGGCTTTAACTGCAGTTTGGCAGTTTCACTTTAATTCAGGAAATTTTCACTCATGCCCCCTGTCACAAACAAGATATTGGATGAGAATATGAAGTAAGGACTGATGTAAAAGTGTTGTTTTAATGGAGTTTGATACCAGACGCCGAATGGACAGAAAAAAAACATCCACATTTCACAATGCGGGTGTTTGCGTTCCTTCACTGACTTGGTAGGTTTAAAGAATAGTGTCAAACAGCCATGTGTGTATTAAGGTGTTTACATGTCTGTACTGCACTTCAATAATACCATTAAAATCAGCATACTCCACATGTCTTAATTTGATTTCTGTTCGGATTAAGGTAATCAAAAATTGCTGTTTACATGGTAGACTCCTAATCAGAGTATTGTCTTAATCCTATTAAAATTGGAGTATTGGTGTCCATGTAAATGTACTCAGTGACGACTCAAGCCCCAACTCTACAAAGAGTTCATTAATTATGATGACAGCCTTTTCACAGGTTAGTAGTATGCTAATGTAATGTTAATTACATAATGCAAGTCTTGCATTCATGCTAACAAGCGAATAATCAAAAGAAAAATATGAATGCAATTTAAATATATAAAATAAGAATTGATGTATACTTTAAACTTGTATTGTTAAATTAAAATTAATAAAATATTTTTTGTCAGATAAAAGATTTTTCCACCATAATTTTGTGGCTCAAATGTATTGGTTCAGGCACCATTTGGGCACCGTTACCGTTTTAAAAGCATTGATTTAGCACCGGTATCGAAATAACCCTAATCGATACCCAACCTTAGTCTTACCTCAAATCTGGGTCAGATATCAACAAACAGTTGGGTTAAAAAAATCATTGAAATTTCATTAAATATAAAATAATGTTGGTTCATATTTGACCCATTGTTGGATTAATACAAGCCAACAATTATATTGTAAGCAAAAAATATTATATTTTGAATGTTCCATAGGATATAATTTTGACTTTTCTCTTATGTTGTTTGCACCTTAGCTATGTGCTTCCAATGTAATTAATACAAGCAAAGTATAAACATGTAAACCTTTCCAAAACATCCTGTGTAAATGATTTTCTGGGGTTATTGACTTTTTGTCACAAGTCATGTCTACAGAGCTTTACTTATATTGAACCCAATGTATTCCTTTAAGCAAATGAACACTTCAACTAATACTGTATTTTTTTCCCAATGTTGAAAATGGTAATTTCTTGGCCATCCAGAGCTCACTGCCTGAAAACCCCAGTTTGAATCAAACCTTAATAAACAAGTGCCCAGAAACTGTCACTGCAATGTTACACAGTCTCCTTCAGCGCAGGGTCAAAGCCTTCAATTACTGCTCGATAACAGTGCAAGTAAACCTGCAATTGTGAGCGTGAAGGAAAGAAGAGCGCAGTGATGAGGTTACAAGAGTGCAAGCGGCCAGATTAAGATGTGGTCGGGTCAGTGCAAGGGTTGCATTCACCTTCTTACCCCTTAACTATGCAGTGAGACCTATTATTCAACCAATAAACCAAGGCCTGATGTTGAGTAATAGAAAACAGGAACACTATCCAAAGGAGGATTTAAAGGCATGGTAAAATTGCAAAGTAAATCTGACACTGTTGCCTTCAAAAGCACTTTTGATATAAAAGAGTTTTTGATTTGGAGAGATCACCGTGGCAAGATTTTCCATAGAGAGCTCAAAGAAATCCTTTTTATTTTTTCCTCTGAAATTTCATATTCCTTTGGTGAAATTATTCCTTTAATCCATAGAAAGTGCAGGAGGTTAATTTGCAATGCTTTGTGTTTTGTAATCAACACCCTTCGTTAGCATAAGCTCCTGCAGGGTGTAAAGATCTCCAAGAGATTGTGGGAAATGCTTAGACAGAGAGTGCTTTGTAGATAAAGAGAAACACCATTAACGTCAGTAATGCAAGCATCTGTAAATCAAACAGTTACATTTAGCTGGCATTTGTCTCTGTTTGGAGGACAAGGACAACCGACTAATGACTTCTACGCTACTGTATGACCTATGCAGGTTTTTTAGTCTTAAGCCCAAATGTATTAAAACAAATGTTATTCTTAAAGGTGCAATATAAGTTTTTAAAAAAGACTCTCCTAAAGCATGTAAATACCATAATATGGTTGCAGATGTTAAAGGATGTTAAGTGAACATACTTGTATATCTGAAAAGCAGTGCTGAAGTCAGTTGTTCTCCTTTGAAAATGTGTTTTCATGTCGGAATGTGTGTCTTTGTTTTGGTCTGTGTAACTGCTTCCACTAGATGTTTACCTAATTATATTTTGGCACCCTGGGTTACCTTGATGAAATCACCCCATATACCCTTTTCACTATTCCCTACATTAGTCCACTAATGTAGTCCACTTGAAGGAGTAAGTGAATTGGAGTAGTCAGTACACCAGTTTGTTTGTGCTTTGCTGTTTGATTAACCCCTCAGAGTGGTTAGATTTTCAACTACTTCTGTGATAGTTATTTAACACAGTGGTCCCCAACCTTTTTGTCACTGTGGAACAGTCAACGATGGGTTGCTGATCCATTCCTTGGGAGTTCCTGGGTCCTTCACTGGACCTTTTCCCCTTCGCTAAGAAATATTCCAAAGATGTCTGTTTCTTACTAATTTTGCTAGCTTGTGGGTTAAATTTAGCTGCTCAAGTGACCAAGATGTAAGTGAGGGAATACGGTCATTTTTCCAAAATAAAAGATTTTTCTAAATAAATGATTTAGATAATAAATAAAATGAAAATAATTAATGATTTCTTGTGCTGCCAACTGATCTACTGACCGGTACTGGTCTGCAGCCTGGTAGTTAAGGACCACTGATTTAAGACTTAGCAAGCTGTCTATTAGTAATGAAACAAAGAAATTTGATTTCTGTCATGTCAAATGCTACTTTAATTAAAAAATATTTTATTTAAAAATATACACCAATAGGATTGTGCTTTAGATTCCATCTGGGGTCAAATCCAGTAATGAATCTGGCTCATATATACATTATATGCAACGTTATAGGACTTTCTAGCTGTTGAGTGTACATGGGTTGTAGACTCATTCTTGCTGTGTGTTGTGGGATTGATTGAGCGAACTTCATAACGTCCACTATGGTTTCGGACACCACTAACAATGGCTGCTCCCTCAAATAGTGTGCTATTTGAGGGTATAGATGGCAATTTCGAATACAGCTAGTGTATTTCACTTTGTAATAAAAGCTGCCTCAATGTGTGCAGTCATGACATGAAAACTTTTGCAACCTCTAAAATGAGACATCGCATGAGGTGGTTTTAAATCTTTTGATGCATAAAATTACACTAGTGTGATCAGCCCTGGCTGGTCCTTGGAAAGTGCAATCACATGTATGTGATTAGAAAGTTTAGTGTATCATGTCATCAGCTGCTACATTCAAATCTACTTTCTCCAATGGCTTGTGCTGTATCAGATAAAAAAGCTTGTCATAAATCACAATTTTTTTGTGTTTTTTAAGCAAACAATGTTTATTTTAGGTTTCAGAAATTTAAATACATATAAATACTAGCAAAACATAACAGAAATAGGTTGTAAAAGTACATACTGATGTCTATAAAGATGGCTTAAATAATAATTTTACACATAATATGAAGACATGTTTTATTCACTTGAGATACACACTGTTAACGTTACTAGAATATTTACTCTATTCTTATTCCAGTAAAACAGCCACCTACTTTCATATAATCGGGAGAGGTTAATGAATTAACATGTTGTAAATCCAGCCGCTATGATCGCTCCTGTTTGTGTCATCAATCTAGCAATCTGCTTGTGCGTCCAGTCGGAGCAAAAATGTTCAATTTGGACTGTTGACACCTTGTGGACAAACCAAATTTCAAATCAATTTAAAGCATATGTGTGAGCTGTGCAAACATTACAGAATTCAAGTCTTCTGGTAAATTTTGATCACTATAAACAAACTCTTGCATTTGCATAAACAAATAAACACATTTTGGGTTTTAATTTCTTTATCTGACAAGTTCTCATTAGTAAGTCACATATATGTTTGGAGTGAGGCTATTGGAGATTGAGTACTTCTTAGTGCCTTAATTATGCAGGTCACTTTTGTAATACTGTATGGTAGCAGAATATTTACACTGCATTTCATAGTATATTCCCGGTATTTTATAAAGTTTTAGCCCCATTAGTATTGCATTTAGCTGCTACTTGCACAAAGCAGTTAAAAATACAACTTTGCAAACTCAGTTCTCACAGTTTACAAAACTGACAGCCCTTTTGACAGCCGTTTTCAGAGGGTTTTACACTTCAGTTTTTTTCTCCCCCCCAGTTTACTCTGACTCTCATTTTGTACCCTGAAGCAGCAGCTGTTCAACTGCAGTGCATTACAGAGACAGTGTGACTCCTGCGCCTCACGGCAACTGTGACTCATACCAAAACTATCACTGTTTGTTGTTTAGCTGCAAACTATAAATCACGTCCCTATAGCTCACACACAAAATGAGCAGAGTCACACTTTAGCTCACCTGCAAATTTAACTCATCTAACTTGCAAAAGTTGTGTATGTGTTTTCCTGCTGCACTGTTGCATAAAATAGTGGACCTGTAGTTTCAGTGTTTGTGGTTTGCTGACACTTATTGGCCTGGATGTATGTAATGTAATGTGTATTCATATAGGGCATTTATTGTGTATGGCCATACACCCAAAATACTTCACAATCATGAATGGGGGGTCTCTTGACACCACCAACAGTGTGCAGTATCCACTAAGATGATACGATGACAGCCACAGGACAACAGCACCAGTGTGCTCATCACAAACCAGATATACTGTAGGTGGAGTGGAGAGACAATGATAGATCCAATTCGGTGGATGGGGATGATTGGGAGGCCATGATTGGTAAAAGCCTATGGAGGGAATTTGGTTACACCCATACTCTTTACTAGTGCCATAGAATTTTCAATTACCACAGAGAGTCAGGACCTCAATTTAATGCCTCATCCGAAAGACGGCACTCACTGACAGTATAGTGTCCTCTTCACTTTACTGGGGCATTAGGACTCAAACAGCCCCTGCTGGCCTCACTAACACTACTTCCAACAACAACTTAGTTTTCCAATTTGGTCTCCTATCCAGATACTGACCATGCTTAGCTTCAGTGAGTAACCAGTATTGGGCTGCAGGGTGATATGGTGTATAATTTGCCATGATTAGTAATTTAGTATGATTTGTATCATTTACTTATTCCTTATTTTCTTTAATCCAATATGTACTTTGCTTGAATTAACAAAATAAATTTAGTAAAATGTAAAAAACATGTTAAAATGTTAATGTAAAAAAACTAAATAACATGTTTATTTTATAGTTTAAATTTTGTATATTTACAATATATCACAATTTTTTGTTTAATTTTATTCAAATATGGTTTGAATAAAATATTTTATAAGAAACTATTTACAGTTTATTATTTACAGTTCTAAACTGCTTAGTAATGTTTATTAATGTAGAGTTAACTCTTTACAGATAATTAATTCACTATTTGCTAATGCTTTATAAATTGTTCTTAGTGTGCAGTTATCAGAAAATGTTACCCAAAAATCTTTTTACAAGACTGATGCAGCTTCTGATGACTGATGCAGAAATCTCATGTGATTTATTTTTAATCATATTTCTGTTTGCCACTCAGCAGCTAAGTTCTATTAATTCCTCTGTGCGTAAAACTTTTTAATTAGCAAAACTGACTAAGTGCACCTTTTAGATGACCAGCGCTGGTGCAGCTATTCTTTAGCATGCCGTAAAGTTCATACACAAGGAACTCTGGCCTTATTGTAGCAGCACAGACTTGGCACAGCACTGCTGATAAGACACATTTTCATTAAATTCGAAATCGATTCAGTTATTATTAAACCTCTTTTCATTTATTCTCTCCCATTTCTCAGTAGCTGCAGTGCACATCCCATCCTAGCACAGATCAATGTGTTTTGGGTAGAGTGTATAGTCTCAGAAGGCCAGCACAGGTTAACTGCATGAATTTCACCAAGTAAATGCTGGCCTTTAAAGAGACTGTAGTTTGAGTTGCCAATTGCTTATTCGTTTTAAGTGTCTGGGTTGCAATAAGGTGATGGTATTTGTTGGGAAGTATGCGGAAGTCTTGTAGAGAATGGCATTGATTCAGAGACGCTCATGGAAATCTCAAAGCAGAGGGTTAGCATGAATAATTGACGCCTGTGCTGTTAAATGCCTTGGGAAGCGGCACTTATTTAACATGATGTGTTGTGGGATATCACAAGAGGCTTGTATTTGGGTTGTATTAAAAATACATGCGCTTTTGCAAACTGGGTACAATTCTTTCGGTGAGGTGAGCTTCTCCAACTCGATGTATTATTGACTACCCATTCTCATTCGGAAAAACATGCCTCTATACTAACGTTTTTTGGCAGTAATCCAAAAATATACAAAACATTTGTTGCAGTTTTCAGTGGAAATGAACATTACAGGCATTAAAAGACAACAACTTTTGGCCCTTTTCATATTATGATTATGGGATGGTTCCTTGTACAATACTACATGATTTCAGCTTAAAATACTTGGTGTTTTATTCTGTTTCATTCATCCACTTTTGATTTTTAGCTTTAGTTTTGTTAGAGGTTGCAATGATGCCATTACCAATTTCCCTGAGCTAGGTCATTTTTATTGCATTTGAGAAACATCAAATGCCAAATGTGGAATAAAAGAGCGCTACTCATTTAGACTGCTGGCTATGTGGATGGTTTGTTCACATTTCTCCATGTATATATAGACCCTTAAAGTGCCAGTTGACTTTGATTTACATTTTAGGAAAAGTTTAATTTTTATGTTAACTGTCCCTAAAAGCCATTTCATTTTTGTGCATATACAGTTGAATGTAGAATTATTAGCCCCTCTTTGATTTTTTTTTTATATTTCCCAAATTATGTTAAACAGAGCAAGGAAATTTTCACAGTATGTCCTATAATATTTTTTTCCTCTGGAGAAAGTCTTATTTGTTTTATTTCAGCTAGAATAAAAGCAGTTGTTCATTTTTCAAAAAACATTTTAAGGTCTAAATTATTAGCCCTTATATATTTTAAATATATAAGCTATATATTTTTTCGCTAGTCCACAGAACAAACCATTATTATACAACTTGCCTACTTACCCTAACCTGCCTAGTTAATTACCTAGTTAAGCCTTTAAAAGTCACTTTAAGCTGTATAGAAGTGTCTTGAAAAATATCTAGTCAAATAGTATTTACTGTCATCATGGCAAAGATAAAATAGATCAGTTATTAGAAATAAGTTATTAGAACTATTATGTTTAGAAATGTGTTAAAAATCCTCTCTCAGTTAAGCAGTAATTAGGAAAAAAAATAAAGAGGGAGGCTAATAATTCAGGGGGCTAGCAATCCTGACTTCAACTGTATATGTAACCAGAGTTATTTTAGTATCACTTAATAACTTTTAAAGTTTGTTTTAATAGTTTGCATTAATATGTCAGCATCTGTTTTATCAGTTTTCGAGAATAATTATCAGATTTTTGAGCATCATGTACTGGACATTTCACCATGAAACTGCTATGAAACATGCTATAAGCTATGTATTATTGTCACAGCTGGCTTTTAAGCAGCAATAAAAATAAGGACCATATGCAACCATCACAGGCGAAATAACATTTATTTTAACATAACAATAACAAAAATATTATAAAGTAAATGAAAATAAGAGTAAGAGCCAAACGATCAACACAGTTTAACCAAGCTCCATGCCAAGGCAACCGGTCAAAACCCTAGTCTCCTACGAGCACACCAAACACTATTTATATCCATGTCCCAATGAGCGGCACCTGTGTACCAATCACGTCACCTTCAACCTGTAACTAAAACACACGCAATCACCACTGATAGGCTGGGACACCACACACACACACACACAGCCCATAGGCTGGGACGTCACAATTATATACATTTTTGCAAAAATGTTATGGCATATTTTCCATGTCTGTGAGTTTACTCTTGAGAATATGCATGCATGGTAAGAATGTCTGTCAATTAACAGGTTACACATTTCATGATTCACAAGTTGTTGTTGTTGTTGTTTTTTTGTTGTTGTTGTTGTTTTTTTTCTTCATTTATTTACAGATATGAATTGCATTATGGGACCTTGGCTTCTGCTCTGTCGACTTTTGGTGTTAAATATTCAGCTTTGCAGTTTAACAAAGTTACTTTTACTGACATTTCAGTACTTTAAAATAAATATATTGTGTGATAAATAATAAATAAACATTTAAGTCATTGCAAGTACTTGCAGTTTGTTACCAGGCCATTGTACAATAATTACACAGACAGACAATATATCATTTCAAACTATGAAAAAAGGTCAATAAATAATTTTCTAACTTTTCAAAATCAAACATCTTTGGAGGAAAGATCAATGTCTCATAATGCAATTAATTTAAAAGCATAAAAAACATGAATCCGCTGTCCATTTATGGATATTTTTACAGTGTACAGTGTACATTTTTTATTTAAAATAAAAGTGTACTCTGTATTGACATTAATGATTCCATGAAAAACCTTTAATGTCCATGGTTAAGTTATTCACACAAAGAAATAAGTTGTTCTTTTAAGTTCTTTTATGGCACTATACTGACAAAACCTCTTTTAGAAGAGATGACATGTCAAGAGATCTTCTATAGAAACCTTGAAGAAGGCTTGGAGAAAGCCGGTTTTTAGGACTTCTTTCATAAGCAAGTTTTCAGGATTTCTTTCAAAAAACTTCTTTCTTTTAGTCACCCTTATTGCTTATTCACAGTTCCCTCATTTCCTCCCGCTGTCCCGCCTGTTTGATTCATGTATGTTTTAGATTTTTGCTTTCCATAAACAATCTCCCACAGGCCGTGACACATAATTCAGAGTGATGAAGAGGGACATAGGTTGCCACAGGGAATGAGTCTGTTGTCATTATTAATTACACATTGGTGAGAATAGTTGGTTTCACAGCTCATAATTATTAACCAGGGACACTATGGGGTGTAATTATGCCATAAACATGAGGTCTTATCAACATTACTCTCTCACAGCGCTTTATATCCCCCTGCCAGGCATTGTATTAATGTTCTGTCACAGCTGGCTTATTTCTACAGCTTTACCTACATGTTTGCTGAACGTTTGGGGAATGTTATGGCAGAACCACAGGGGGTGTATTTTTACATTAGTGGGACTGTGTCTGGTTGCGCATTATATTTGCAAGAGAAAAACATGTCCAGTGGTGTGAAGATGAGCAGGTTGTCGGTTTGTTCTGTAGTAGTAAGTTTAAACAGGATTAGGTTTACCAAAAAATGAAAATTCTGTCATCATTACTCACCCTTTATTTGTTTCAAACCTTTATGCTTTTCATTTTTCTTTTAAGCACACTACAAGATATGGTGAACATAGCTTTAAATCTTTAACCATTGACTACCATATAATTAGTTTTTCCTACTATGGAAATCAGTGGTTTTCAGCTCTTTTTTAAAATACATTCTTTGGTGTGTAACATAAGAAAGAAACTTCTAAAGGTTTAGATTCACTTGAGAGTAGGTAAATAGTGTGTAAAGTTTCATTTTTGGGTGAACTATCTCGTTATTATTTAGTTGTTATTAGTTGTTATATTGCAAATACATACACTTCTGAACTACTTCCATTCAACAAAGAATCTTTAAAAATGAATTAATTACCATAAAATAATAACAAATCTGTCTTGAGCCCTGAATTAGCATATTATCATGATTTCTGAAACTTGTTTAACTGTGATTAACTGTGCATTTATTGTGGATTCAGTTTAATTCAATATTATTATAAAATATACATTTATATCAATTTACTTGTGTAATTCACAAAACCTTTGAACATAAGATTTATTTCCACATTTGGAGTAACAACTTCAAGGTGCAGTATGTAAGTTTGACACCCAGTGCTTGAACTAGGTATTGCACTCCTGGATCAAAACAAACCCAAACGCAGGTTGCCAGATTGATGACAGGAGCGAGTGACTTCTAAATAAAATTCTTCTATTTCTCACAGCTGAACAACAGAAACCAGTGATCACCTCAGGCAAACCTTGTGTGCTTTATTCAGTGCTAAATGCTAACAATGTGAGTTTGAATGCCATTTTACATGACATTTATTGCCATATACTGAAAGCAGCAGCAGATAGTTCACCTCAGATCTTGAAAATACAATAAACCATTTGAAATTGAACTTTAGAACTAAACACATATGAGTGATTCAGCATCTACATTTTATGATGTTAAAGAGGGGTAACATGTATTAAACATATTCTAAACCTTACCGTTTCATAAGTGAGTGCATATTCTGTGCTTCTGAATGGCTGTATTTAAATTTCTGTCATGTTTCGTCTGATGCAAACAGCCAAATTGCTCATCACTGCGTATTTGTCACGAAGCGTGTTGTTAGGACATGCGGTTACAATGTAACCTGCTCACCTCATGTTTACGTTCTGAATATTTATATCATTTGCTAATTAATAACCTCATGTAGAACATTTTTGGTCACAGATGCATGCTTTCAGAGCCTTTCTGAATGAATAAATAAAATACGCTGTTTTCCAGCAAAGCAACCCAGGGTGCTGAATTATAATTGGCTAAACTGGCATTGGGCAGGTTTAATTTACCTAAACAAAGACAGTGTTCCGGCACAAAAAAAAAAAATAATAAATAAATAAAAAAAAAATTTAAAGCAGAATATCTGACTTCAGCATTGTTTTTCAGTTAAACAAGTATGTTCACTTAGGATGTTTCTTAAATATCTGCACACATATTATGCTTTAGAAGAGTCAAAAACTTACATACAGCACCTTTAATTGAGAATAGTGCTGAACTTGATATCAATAAGACTGATTGTCATTGGCAATTATCTCCCCCTTTTTCAGTTGAACTTTTTCTGTTGAACACAAAAGAAGATACTTTGAAGAAACCTAAAAAGCTGTAACCATTTACTTCCATTGTATTTGTTTTTTTTCCATTATGGATGTCAATAGTTACAGGTTTTTAGCTTTCTTCAAAATACTTTTTTTAGTCTTTTACACACTTTAGTGTAAAAAAAGAAACTCATAAGGCTTTGAAACCTCTTGAGAGTGAGTAAATAGTATTTCTTTCCACATATTTACAGTGCTCAGCATATATGAGTACACCCCCACAAATCTCTCATCTAAATTAATGTTTTTCTATAGGATGATTTACAATATTATATGTGTGCATATACATCAGTCATGTACATGAGTGATATACATCAGTTTAATCCGTGATGAAGTCAAATCTGGAGCTAATCTAACAAAATTACTTACAATAATTGTGCAAAAATTAGTAGCCCAAATGTATATGTTAGTAAAAAAATATTAAATAACATTTTCAAAAATAAAGAGAAAACACAAAATATGTTGTAGTTTGTAATTTATTTTTGCTATATTTTGCATGAATTTTAATGTATTATCTTTCCATTTCTGACTAAAATAGTATTTTAATAAATATATATATTTTTTAATTAAAGGTGCAGTAGGTGATTGTCTTCAGAAACATTTTTTTGTTGTGCTGGTTGAAAGTCTCTTCACATTTCAATAGTATTGATTAAATTAAAGGATCTAAATGTATTTATATGTATTTTATATTCTGAGTGAGGCATAAAACAAAAAAATGTTCATCCAATTTAATAGAGTCGGGCTGACATCTCTCGTAATTCTGATAAGTAGCTCAAACTGTGTCAGCAAATGCAGATTTGAACTAATGCACAGCCGTTTATGCACAGATCCGCCGTTTATGCATAGACGCGATGCACGTTCATGAGAGAAAGAGAGAGAGCGTGCGGTACATAGGTATTGGAGTTACCTTTGCACGCTGAAGGAAGGACGACACCATGGCTGAGGATTTCTTTTAGACAGGTAACGTTCTGTTTTAAAACCATTTTAGCTTCACGCAAAGCTGATGTAGATGTTGTTGTTACAAATGGGTTATATGCACAGAAGTGTTGTTCAGTCACTGAAATCTTCCAGTGATAGATTGATATGACTATTTTTAGTTTCATAAGGGACCTTTTACAGCATCGACAATGTAGATTTTATTTAGTTTAACAACAAAACACAAGTAAATAGCCCTATTCCGCCTAGCCTGCTTTACTAGGGTGAAGTTGGTTTTATATTCACATTGGTTCATTTTTGAACAATGAAGACCGGTGATGCGTCGTCACCTCGGAAGAACGAACTTGGGAGACCGCGGAGCAGAGAACGCGTCCTGTGAGAAATGAGATGCTGCGTTCTTCCTGAAGGTCACGTAACCTTCACGCATCTTTAACCAAAAAGCATTTAAACATTACAGCATTCATACAATGATTTATTGTTTTTCCCCTTTTCACAATATATACTACGCATAAAGACTTTACAAATATACGTTGCACAATACAAATAAAAGATTTTAATAGCAATTTAATGTGTTCCTTCCTTTATTAAGATTTTCATGGTAATGTTTATATTCACCGTTTTATTTAAAGAAACTGCTGAGATAAATAAGTTATATCTCTGAACTTTAATAATAAACCTATGTAAAATGCTGCACAAATGCAGTCGCAACGACTTTTGGGACTTCTAGAGCGAGATTTGTGCTCAAGTCTGCATCCACGCATCCTCGATATCAAGAACACATACGGGAAGTTTCACACGTCCTCTGTTCTTGCGGTTTTGAGTACACTGTAAAAAATAAAAAAAGTTAACTTAAAACTTTAAAGCAACCGGCTGCAAAGAAATGTTGAGTTTATTAAGCTTCACTGGTTGAAGTTGTGCCAATTTTATTTATTTTTTTAAACAACTTTAACCACTGAAGCTTAATAAACTCAAAATTTCTTTGCAGCCAGTTGCTTTAAAGTTTTAAGTTAACTCAAATTTTATTCTTTGAAGAAATTAAGAAATCCAAATTCAAAGTCTCCTCAACTGATTTTTTTACTTTCATTGAACAAGCAGTTCCAAACATGCAGTTAAATCATTTTTACGAGTAAATTCAACTCTGAGCTCAAAAATATGTCCACATAGCGTACAACTTTAAACTGAGTTAACAATTAATAAGTTGGATTTTTTACAGTGTATTGGAACTGAACTTTGGCAGTTGATGATGGCGTTACACGAGGACGCAAGACCGCTGAAGAATGCATACTGTAAAACAGCCAGAGATTTATGCTAACCGGTTAGCATTTTAAAAGATCTCCTACTGCACCTTTAACTAAAATGGAACTGTTATTATGAAACAAAAATAACATATCGCACTTTGTTAAAGGCCACATAAAATAAAATATAGATATTTAAGATGTTAGATTTAGTCTGTTAGTTTTAAAGTTATATAAGCTGGTGCATCTAAAACAGTGACAAAATTTGCGTTTCGAAAATATAAAACTGATATAAACATCTAAAGCTTGCAGGTTGTCCTCCTAAATCGATCAACTTTTTTTTCATGTCACTTCATATTTTCTCATGAAATCTTATTCAAATGCTTTTCGTATCTGTTCCGCCCACGCTAAAATGCTTCTCATTTGCTTTTACTTTGATGTGTTTGATCTCAACAACTCTAACTGACAGAGCTGTGTTAAAAACAACACTATTGGCTGTTTTTGTTAAAGGGGAGGAGCTATCCTATGCTCCACCCTCTCTTCATTTTTTCAGTTGAGATTAGGTCAAACATCAAACAAAAATTTGCATTTCAAAGCACTTTATGCAACTTTTAACACATATCAATCATTTAAACAACAGCAGGGGAATCAGAACTTTAGCATTGAAAGTATTTACAGTTTTTATTGCACCATGAACCTATATAATGGGAAGATGCACTGAACAAAGCCTGCATAATTGTCCTTTCTCTTTTTGTTGTGTCTGGCACTTCTCTGCACCAATTAATCCATTAAACCATCATATTGATCAACTTCCCTTCGACTTGCCATTTCAGCCATTGATCAACATGTTTCTCTCACACTCATTTCTTCATCTGACACATAGTCTGTTCCCACCACCGTACACTTTCATGGATCAGTAATTCAGATCCATTTGATCCAAGGCTCCACCCACTCCCTTTATTAAAGCACCCCACCTGTTCCAAAGAGCTTCAGAGAGCGTTTCGAAGTCCCATGGGTCATTTTATAAATAGATTTTCTCGCAGAAAGCCATACCTGATGGTGTGAGGAGCTACAGAAGCTCGGGGTGACTCACTGATGCTTTGTTTCAGTGCATCTTTCTCTGCTTCTGGGCGACTGATGGGCTGATACGGGTGTCAGAAGTGAGATCTGCCTGTCTGCCTCATGATTCACAGCGGACCTGGCCCTCCGCTCAGTCTCGCTCCCCTGAGACGCAGCGGACTGAGAGATGGTAAATAAAAGAGGAGGTGTCGTGCCGGAGATAACGTAGGTTTTTACTGCTAATATCCGTCTGACGGAGGGAGGCTGGAGCGGTTAATAAAACAGAGAAATGAAACTGTCACGGTATCTCAGTGCTGCTGGTGGCTCTGATGCTTTCTCTTTCTCTCTTCCAGTTCTAATACTCATTTGTTATTGGTGATCTGCAGAACAGCCAAAGGACAATTTATCTTGTGTGTGTGTGTGGTATGAACTTATTATATGCATACAGACAACATGGAAAAATAATGAAATTGAGGTGGAATATATTAATAAATTACTACTACTTTTACTACCCGCACTACTACTACTACTACTACTACTACTACTACTACTACTACTAATAATAATAATAATAATAATAATAATAATAATAATAATAATAGTAATAATTCATACATTTAAATTTTAATAACCACAATAAGTATACATAAACATAAAAGACAACATGAGATTAAAAATGTAGGCAGAATCTGGAAAGGTACTTGATATACTGTATATGCACATGTAGCTATAATATGTAAGGTTGTACAGTTGTAAGGTACTACTGCTACTTCTCATTCATTCATTTTCCTTCGGCTTAGTCTTTAGTTATTTATCAGCGGTCGCCAAAGCGGAATGAACCACCAACTATTCCGGCATATGTTTTACGCAGTTGATGCCCTTCCAGATGCAACCCAATACTAGGAAACACCCATACACTCTCGCTATTTACACACATACACTCACATTTTTTTTGTTCATCCAATTCACATATACAGCATGTCTTTGGACTGAAAAACCATAGCACTCGGAGGAAACCCATACGAACACAGGGAAAACGTGCAAACTCCACACAGTAATGACGACTGGCCCAGCCGGAACTCGAACCAGTGACCTTTTTGCTGTGAGGCGACAGTGCTAACCATTGAGCCACCATGCTGCCCTGCTACTTCTGAAATGTAATTATAATAAGGTTATAATAAGGTTAACAGTATTAACAATTCACAAAAGCAACAACAATAATAATAATAATCATGATCAATGTATATAATAGTTGCTGTTTGTTGTTATTCTTGTTATTTTATTATATATAGTTGTATTTGTGGCATCAGTTCTTATTGTATTTTTCTAAATATTGATATATTATGATAATATACTCATTTATATACATCAATACATTTAAGTTAAATAAATAAGAAGAACAGTATTTAGAACAATTGTAAAAAATAAATATTAGTTTTAGTTTTGCATTAAAATATTGTTGTTATTATCATTTATTTATGTATTTATTGCTACTGTTCTAAATATTTGAAAAAGACATTTCTTCATGTAATAACTGATAAATAGACATTGTGATGGGCAAAATACATTGGCATTATATATGACCCTTTTCCCTCGTCTTAAAATGTTTATTGTGGTGCATTTTTTTTACATTACTCAAGCATCTAGCATCTATCATCTTTTTTTTTTTCTTTTTGAGCATTATACACTCCTGATGATGAATAGTAAAGCTGAAAGTGTCTTCTTTCCAAACATACATGAACTGTGAATGTAGACCAAATTATTCAGCAACTGTTACTGTTTTAGTTTGGCAAGGTAATTTTTGAGAAAGTGCCCCTGATGGTGAGAGAAGGACACCAATGTTTTCTCAAAAACCTTTTGCAGAAATCTCATTTTGCATGCTATTTTCAGCAAATCTAAAATATAAACTCATGAGACACTTGGCTTTCAAGGCATTTTTTCTAGGTTACTACATGACTGATTTCATGTGTTTATGGAAAACAAATAAACACAGTACTTTTTTTTTTCTTTTTCTTTTTTGCTTAAAATAATGTATAACTTTTTATTTTGCTTTTTCTTTTTGCATGAAACTTTCTAGATGGACCAGTAAAGCTCAAAGGGCTCTATTTTAAGGACGGAAATATACGCTCTGCGCCATGTCATATGGCTTAACAAAGTTGTGCTTATTCTCTTAATGAGTTTTGGGTGTGTTTTGAGCATAACTTTCATTAAACCAATCAGAGTCTCGTCTCCCATTCACTTTAAGAGTCAGTTGTGCTGTGCCATGCCGCATTTGTTATTTACATGATTTACAATGCTTCACTAGTGAGAAAACAGTTAAACCATCTGCGGTGCGAGGATAAAGAACTAGCCCCCTCCATTTGGCCTTTTTACTTTCTTTTTACTTTTACTCTTTACTTCTTTACTTTCTTGGATAAGGAAACTGTGTTGTACACACTCCACTGAAGACATCCATTAGCCTACATATTTATATTTGTTTGCTAAGCACAATGGTTTGTTTCAAAACTATTTATAAATTCAGTTTTAATTTCCAAAACAACAATTATGAAGTGTGGTCAAAAAACTGTGTATTAAACAATGTGTAAGCATTTGGACCTGCATAGGCATATAACTAATGCGCTCTGTGCTGGACTTTAGACCTGCTTTTAGAAGTTTGATGGCATGGTCTATTTCAGTTCTTCAAAATAGCAACACATCAAAAAGCACCTTAAGACACCTCATTTTTAGACCAGCACATTCATGAGTCCACAAAGTGGTGCAAATGTATTTGCTATTTAAACAATGTGGCGCGAAACGTAAAAATTAGGGTTGTGCTGGTCTGAAAATAACAACAAATTGTGCCAAACAGTGTCTTCTTTCCAATGATAGCTATGTAAGTGTAAATCCCCATAAGGCAGTGCTGGCTAACAGGTTAATACATTACAGCAATGTTTTAAATATATGTATTATCAGTGTATTACATATTAAGTATGCTTACATTTTCTAAATCCAATTTTTTTTGTCATTGCTTAATCATAATTACCAAAGAATTTCTATGCACGGTGGAATAAAAGGCATGAAAAATCCAGCAGAGGGCAGATGATAAAGCAAAGTCTGTGTTTCAGAGAAATTGATTGATGATGTTAATTGACAATGTTAACGATTCAAGCAAACTTTAAAATAATAATTCAATTACTACATGTGATGTGGGTCACTTGTAATGGGTTATCCTTGAAGCTAGTAGTTTTTCCCCTCTTTTATTATGATTTCTACTGTATGCATCACTTTAATTTAGTGCCTCATACTGGGGCTCTGAATCCTCATGACACAAAATTATGTGGAGAGTTTTTTTTCATGGCCTGTGAGGAAGTAAGATGGATGAATGTGGCCTCGCGCGTCACTTGTCGCTGTGCATCAGCGTTTCGGATGGCCGTCAGAGACTCACAGCCGCTCTCCTTCACTCTCCTCTCTCTCTATTAGCCTGATGGATTGACCATTTGTCCTGAACACTGGCCCAAAAAGCCGCACACGCTACAAGCAAGCCAAGCATCCATTTATGGCTTCAAAGTCCATTTAGGGTAGCGGAGCTCTTTAGTTATTCAGCACCACATCGGGTTACCTATGGGTTAAACAGACATTCTGTTACACTGATGGGTGAATGTCAGGAGGACAGGAACAGTATGCCGTATAACTTTGTCAAGTAGTTCTTTAGCACAGTAAGAGACACTTATGCAGGGGTGACAGTAATAACGTCTAGCGAGTCTTCAACTGAGTGCCATTTCAGAGACTGTTTTATTGCAATGGAGGTAAAGTGTGTATTGATGCAATAACATGAGAACATTTGTTACCCCTTGGTTTTGACCTCGTGGGGTGATTTTTATAATGTTTCTCAGTCATTTTACAGTACACGGTTCACATGTTCAACACAGATTTCAGGGCACTTACAGGTTTTATGTAACATTATGTAGGGCAGATTTATATACAGTTGATGGCAAAAGTATTAGCCATCCTGTGCTATATATATATATATATATATATATATATATATATATATATATATATATATATATATATATATTTCTCAAGTGATATTTAACAAATTAAGAAAATGTTAACAGTATTTCCTCCATTATTTTTTCTTCTTGAGAAAATCTTATAAATTTTATTTTAGCTAGAATAAAAGCAGTTTTAATTTTTTTAACCCTTTAACTGCCCCACCGAGAAAAACAAAATTGTATTGCATTTCTCAATTCCTAATGTTGCTAGTTAACACACTCAATGCATTTTTTTCAACACATCCCATAATTTCTAAAATATCAACCTCTACCAAATGGTAGAAATGTTGGTTAATGGTAAAAGTACCGGAATTAATAATTATACAGTGCTCAGCATATATAAGTACACCCCTTACAAATCTATCTTTTAAATTCATATTTTTAATAGAAAGCTTTACAATATTATATTTGTACATATACAGTACATTAGATTAGTCAGTACTGAAGCCAAAGCTGGAGCTTATCTATCAAAATATCTTACGATAACGGTCCAAAAACCAGTACAACCAAAATTATATGTTATAAAAAATATTAAATACAAATTTAAAAATACAGAAAAATCAAGAAAAGCAAAAAACTTGGAAAAAATTATGTTGAAATGTTGTAGGTGGTAATTTTTTTTCCAGTATTTAGCTTGCATTTAATTGTATTATCTTTTAATTTCTAAATATGTTTGTTGACTAAAATATTATTTTAATAAACATATCTGTCTAATAAATTTGTTTTTTTAAATGCACCAAAATACCTTGCTTATATTCACTGAGGAATGGATAAAAAATGTATTTTCAATATGGGGTGTACTCAGTTATGCTGAGCACTGTACTATAAAAAATATCTGAAAATATGAAGTGTAAGACCAATTTATTTAAAAACATCATCAAAATAAAACATTTTTGAACGCTGAATAATGTCTCTTTTTTGTAAGTTTGCCATAAAATATGTCAGATTCTCATTTAACATGTTTTCCTGTTGTTGTTTTTTTACAATAAAACCAAAATCAAGTGTAATAGTGCAACAGGATTATGTTCATTTGATTTTTTTTAATATATATATATAAACCAACAATGTTGTGTAATGTAAACCATTATTTGAAGCAGTCATTGTTTAAATGACTTTAACAGTCATTATTTAAAACAGTCAAAAAATGGTCAACCATTTGGTAGAGCATGCAGTTAAAGGTTAAAACCATTTTAAGGTCATTATTATTAGCCCCCATTAAGCAATTTGTTTTTCGATTTGGCTAAAGAACAAACCATTGTTATACAATGACTTGCCTAAATATCTTAACTTGTCTAGTTAACCTAGTTAACCTAGTTAAATCTTTAAATAGTTCTTTAGGCTGAATACTAGTATCTTGAATATGTCTTGTAAGTGGTCGGAGGGGTCCAATTCCGCGGCTTGTAACAGTGTATGTGACAAATAAAGGCTCATCATCATCATCCAAATACTTATTATTAAAACTATTCTGTTTAGAAATGTGTGGAAAAATATATATCTGTTAAACAGAAATTGGGGGAAATATAAGAGAATTTAAATTTACAGGAGGGCTAATAATTCTGACTTCAACTGCATATACAGTATGCAAATATAAACACAAACATACAGTGGTGCTTAAAATGTTGTGTACCCCTTGTAGAGTCTGTTCACATTTGAGGGATTTTTACCAAATATGAGAGCATACCTATTGCATGTTTTTTATACCACACTGAGTAAGATATTTTACATCAAAGATGTAGTTCACTAAACACATAGCTGAAATTATTCAAATAATCCCCTGGACAATTGTAATAACCCTTGGTTATTAATACTGTGTGTAGTTACCTTACGGTACGGTGTGCGTGTGTGTGTGTGTGTGTGTGTGTGTGTGTGTGTGTGTGTGTGTGTGTGTGTGTGTGTGTGTGTGTTATATATATATATGTGTGTGTGTGTGTGTGTGTGTGTGTGTGTGTGTGTGTGTGTGTTCGTGTGTGTTTTGTTTGTTTGTTGTTTTGCTTTGGTTTGTTTTGATTGTTCATGATGCTCTTGTTTGTTCTAAACTGTTAAACTGCTGTTCTTCTGACAAAATTCCTCAGTTTTCCTCTTTTCAGAAACTCTTTTCAGAAATGATTGTATGATGTAAGATTTGTCTTTTTCACTTTTTTATCTATATAAGGATGATTCAAACTCAAACACAACTAGAGACACAAACACAACTTTAAAAAAAAAATTCAAGGTACATTGCCCTTCATTTGTTTTCTGGAAACATGCAAGTATTCCATCATTTCCGAAGGTCAGTACAAAATGGGGGAAAAAAGATGTTTCAATAAAATAAGAACATTTTGCATGTCCAGTTTAAAAGTTTTCACCCCCTTAATGTCTCGTGTTTCTTTCTGGAGTGTCAGTGAGCATTTAAACCATAAATAGTTGTGTTTAATTGTACTCACTGGGAAAAGAAGGATCTCACAATTATACAGTCCCTGCTGGAAAGGGTTCAAACCTGCAGAAGACGATGGAAAATCTGCAGCACACAGAAGATAGAAGAACAGCAGAGGATTAACAGTTCAAAACAAACCAAAGACTCATGAACAACCATCACATGCCAGAAAAAAAA
>CAIGQZ010032409.1:20819009-20830093 GCA_903798205.1 Danio tinwini
GATAGATAGATAGATAGATAGATAGATAGATAGATAGATAGATAGAACAATGGACAATGTTGTTGTTGTTGTTGTTGTTTTGTTTTTTGTTCGCTCTATCATTTTTAAAATACTAGCATTATGGCTGTCTTTCTGTGAGAGTAGATAATGAATAAAATCTGTTTGTAAGACCCACTGTGTCCCATTTACCGAAAATCACACATTATCCCACTGTTAAAAAAAACATCAGTAACCCATGACATCTTGCTTTCAAAACATGTTTTGTGCCAGTGCTGTAGCATTCAAATTATTTTAGGGTTAAAAGATCAAGTCAAAATATCTAATAACAGTTTTAGCTAGCAAGCATAATTGCGCCACAGTACATTACTCACAGTTTGATGCTCTTGTGCTTTGGATAGCAAGTACAACGTTTAGGATTTTTTTATTATTATAGCTAACTTTATAAAATGTAGTTTAACATGAGCTACTTGAATAGATATTTTTTTAGATTTGTGATCCATCTGAGTGTGTTCATTGAATATTTCTCAAGTCATTCTGATTAATATGTTTTCCAAATGATCATCTGTTTTGACTAGTCATACTGTGATTCCTAATCCTGGTGCAAATACCAGAAAAGTAAGCACAAAATCCTGCTCTCAGCATTTGACCTGTTTTCCAGTAAGAGAGCCCTGCATGTGAATGCTGTAATCAGATCTTAACACCCCCCTGCTGCTTCAGACTAGTAATATGAGGCTTTCTTCTGTGATACTCTGCATCTAAATGGGCTTGTGAAGCTCTGTGTGGTGTGCAGTTGAACTTCTGCCAGTATGGTGGATATTCAGCAGGGTTAGATAATCAGAGATAAAAGTAAACATGTTTTCTTGTTTTATTTTTCATTTCTCTTTATGGTCCTATTTTCATTGGTTGTCGCTGCATAATTAACAGCATGTTCAGTACTTTGTCAGCTCATATCAGAGAAAATGCCCAGTTTCTGTCAGTCTGAAAGGCCTTTTTAATTTCTACTGTACATCCCCAAGGTGTATTGCAAAAGATGTTGTTTTAACAAAGGGATGGTTAAAGTTAAAATTCAGTGATCCTTTGCTTACCCTCTGCATGTTTGATATCCATTTAAGTCTTCATTGTCAATACTAAAGAAGGAAAAAAGGTAAACTGCAGACATTTACTGCATATTTTCTTTCTACTATGAAAGTGAATGGTTAGTAATTAGTACCTTCTTCATCATACTGTACACTCACCGACCACTTTATCAGGTACACCTTGCTAGTACCGGGTTGGACCCACTTTTGCCTTCAGTGCTTCTTTAATCCTTTTTGGTATAGATTCAACAAGGTGCTGGAAATATTCCTGAGATTTTAGTCCATATTGACATTATAGCATTATGCAGTTGCTGCAGATTTGTCGTCTGCACATCCATGATGCAAAGCTCCCATTCCACCACATCCCAAGGGTGCTCTATTGGTTTAAGATCTGGTGACTGTGGAGGCCATTTGAGCACACTGAACTCATTGTCATGTTTTAGAAACCAGTCTGAGATGATTTGCGCTTTATGACATGGCGCGTTCAAATTTTTTTCAATATTTCTGTGACTAAATATTTTCTATGGATTCCTTGTTGAATAGAAAGAAAAATGTTTCAAATCTAAACTATTATATTACACGCAAAAAATATATTTGTTGTTTGTTTAAACCACATGAGCTGAAACAACACAAGTCTTGATGTTTTTTTGTCAGCATAATTGTTTTATGTTCAATCCACTTAAATTCGTAAAAAATAATAAGTTAACTTAATTTCTGCATGTTGTCCCAACATATATTGATTGTGTGGAAGCCAACATTGTTTACAATGTATTATTTATAACTAAATACAAACAAAACATGTAGAGTGTGACATCATATCCTGTAAGCCATGGACAGTGGTCTTTATCCATATTACATACACTCCCAGAAATAAAGTTACAAGAACTGTCATTGGGGTGGTACCTTTTTAAAAGGTACACATTTGTACTACAAAGGTATATATTATTACCGTGTTTGTACTTTTTATGTTTGTACTTTTGAGATACTAATATGTGGTATGCCCTTTAGTTACAAATGTGTATCTTTTGAAAAGATACCACCCCAGCGACAGCTCTCGTACTCTTTTTTTTTTGAGAGTGTAGCTTAGTCTAGTGTGACTAGTTGTGTTTCCATCCAAAGATGCAAATTACATTTACTGAAATTTGTTCAGTAAAAGTGTTACCATCGAAGTTTATGCACATTTTGTCTTATAAAATAAAACATTAATCCTATTCATTATACATTATTTCAGGAGTTCACATTTAGCTGATGATTGATTATAAAGCTTGTTGGCATGCTGTCCCGGAAGAGAGCCCTGAGCTCATAAGATCCTCGAGCTCGGGGCTCCCTCCCGTTTGCAAGGTGAGAGAGGAGTTTGAGCTCAGGTAGATCTCGAGAACTCCCCTTCTGTAGATAATGAACAGATAGTGATTGCTCTTAAGAGGTAACTACTTACTAGGAACATGTCTATGGTGCCAATTTAGATTAGTCAATTAACTTAAGTTGCATGTTTTTGGATGGTGGGAAGAAACCAGGGAACCCGGGGAAAACCTACGTGAGCACGGGGAGAACATGTAAACTCTGCACAGAAACATCGGCTGGCTTGGTAAGGACTAGAACTAGAGATGTTCTTGCTGTGAGGCAACAGTGCTAACCACTGGGGGTGGCCACCCATCTAGGAAAGGAAGAGAAATAGGGGTGGAAGGGGGGATTCTTTAAAACAAAGATGGCTGTTATATGGAACTTAGAGTATTTTATAGTGGCTTAGGGGTCGTCTGATTGGTAAATCATAAATTGAATAATGCAAGACCGGCTGCAAGCAATCATAAGCACGTGATCCTCTCGAAATTAGTTTATAAATAAACTTCACTTATGCGCATTTTCCAAACTGATGCGCACCTTGGCATTTCCATCAACCATTTTTTTTTAATGTGCATATCCAAAATGTGCATACAAATAGTTAGATGAAAACATAGCTACTGACTGCTTGGTAAGTGGACAAAGGCATCCACTAAACTTTCAAATTTCATTGAAGTCCTAATTACTTCAGGAATAACAAACTAATCAGGTTTTGCATACTTAATCTCTCACTCCTCTCCATGATGATGATCTCATCTCTTTAGACTTAACCTTATGCACCCTTCTGATTGGCCAGCCATTCCCTCTGAAATCAATCCGGCCATCAGCGGCAACAAAAACAAACATTTCCTATAACCCGATCCTGCACCACAGGGCCAGTCTGCGCTTCATCCAATCAGTGCCCAGGATGATTGGCATAACGTTCAATACCCAAGAGGCCTTCTTCATCCCCCACGAGTCCCTGCTCCACAAATCACACACAGGACAGCGAGTATTCGGTGACTTTGCTGCATATCACAGCTCTTAGAAGGGCGCGCTCAATCAGCGTCATTATCCTCCCCTCGCTGGAAGGAGGGCGGCCATTTTAACTGCACTGATTATGCTAATCTGGTGACAGGGGACCACCCTCGGTTGATGTAGTGGCTTATTAATATTTACTGACAGCGTCCCGGCATGGGGGAGAGTGTGACATAGCGCTGGATCTGCTGGGAGTGTCGACACACTGCCACGCTTGTGTTTACATCCCGTCCTTTCTGATGTTCTACAAACTGTTCAATTACAGCTACCAAGATGAAAACAGTTGTGCGTTTAGACTGTTGTAATGTTGTTGAAAGCATTCGTTTGATCAGTTTGACATAAAATCATAGAACTGTTAAAGGTTTGTGGATTCTATTTTAAATATATATTTTAAGATGTGATCTATGTGAAAGTAAAGCAGATCTTTTCAACTTAGGTTTGAATGGTTTATTGATTCATAATTGTTCATGTTATTGGCATTGTTCAAAATGTGAAGCTTTTGCTGCTAGATATTTATTTGGGAACTGGTTGACATTTTAGCATTTTAGCATTTTAGCATTTTGATAGACAGAATACTGATGTTTGTTGTTAGTTGCTGATATTGAATATGTGATTCATTTATTGAAAGGTTTTTTATATTTTTAATTAGGTTTTATTTTATTTTAAATTTGTGTACATTTGTGTATTTATTTGTTAGTTTTTTATTATTATTTTGTTATAAGCAGGTGTCATTTTTCAATTTTACTTTTAATGCATGTAGCTAAAAGTACATGAGTACTTTTACTCTGTTTTCTCTTAGCTGCCCTGGCAACATTTACAGTTATTATTAGCCTCCCAGATTTTTTTTTTCCCAAATGATTTTTAACAGAGCAACAAAATTTTCACAGTATGTCTGATATTTTTTCTTTCGGAAAAGTGTAATTTGTTTCATTTCAGCTAGAATAAAAGCTGTTTAAAAAAATTTAAAACCATTTTAAAAAACATTTTAACCATTTTAAAATTGTTAGCCCCTTTAAGCTATATTTTTTTCGATAGTCTACAGAACAAACCATCACTATACAATAACTTGCCTAATTACCCCAACCTGCCTAGTTAACCTAATTAAACTAGTTAGGCCTTTAAATGTCACTTTAAACTGTAAAGAAGTGTCTTTAAAATATTTTTAAAATATTATTTACTGTCATCATGGCAAAGATAAAAAAAAAATTGTTATTAGAAATGAGTTATTAAAACTATTATGTTTAGAAATGTGTTGAAAAAAATCTCTCCTTTAAACAGAAATTGGGGGAAAAATAAACAGGGGGGCTAATAATTCTGACTTCAACTGTATAGTTTTTGAGTATTTCAATACAATATCAATTTGTAAAATTTAAATAAATATAAATAACTTTAATTTTAGTTAGAAATAAGAACATTTAATTATTGATAATAGTTCTTATTAAAATCATAATTTCTTTATTATTTGTGTGGAAACTGTGATACACAGGCTCTTTGGATGAACCGAAATACAAACAGCTACAAAGATGAAAACAGTTGTGCGTTTAGATTGTTGTAATGTTGTTGAAAGTATTCATCTGGTTTGTTTGACATAAAATATTAGAATCGTTAAAGGTTTCTATTATAAACATATATTTAAGATGTGATTTATTTATATGAAACTAGAGCAGATCTTTGCAACTTTGGTTTTTTAGGGTTTAATTATTCACAATTGTTAATATATGTAATAGAAATTGAAAAACTGCAATTAATTATAGAAATTGAAATAGATAATTGAAATAGAAATTAGTTGATGACATCAAATTATTAAAAGAAGACCTTTAAACATTAAGTAAGTTAAAAAATCTTAGTTTTATGTTTTTGTTTGTTTTTTGTGTGTGCACCAGACTTTGAATGCTACTAAAAAAGTTTGTTTATAAGTTTAATAAAATTTTAATGTTCTTTTTAAAAATATTTTGTTTGTTTGTTTACCCCAAACTTTGAATGCTAGTGTGTCATGGTTTTAATTATGATAATTATTTAAAATTGATTGATCAAATCATCATATTAGAAATGTCGAAGCCTTGAATTTGGTAATGTGATGTATTATTTATTTATTTATTTTTATTTATTTTTTTTATTTATTTATTTATTTTTTTTATTTATTTTTTTATTTTTATTTATTTATTTTTTTTATTTATTCATTTATTTAGTCTGTTTTTTGCCAGCTGTTGTGCTGCCACCTATAGGACACACTGATCACTGCACTGCACACTGTAAGAGTCGATATCATTGGCTAGAGACACTAAAAAGAATAAAATGGATTGAAATTCAAACAAGTGTCCTATAAACAATACCTGCTAAGAACAGTGGATTCAACAAGGAATTCGATATTTAAGAAGTATATAACAAGTAAAATATCCAAAGGACCATGTGACACTGAAAACTGAAGTAATCATGCTGAAAATTCAACTTTATTCACAGCAATATATTATTATGCATTCTGTGTTCCAATTTTCTACAGCCTAACACTTTTTTTAACTGTATTTTCCTCAAATAAGCGACTTTTCTAAAATGCATAAAAAATCGTAGTCATTCCACACTTTAGACTGGTCATGTATATGTTTGTGATTGAGGATGGCAGGAGAAAGCTTTGAGGGGTCTTTGCTGCACAGATGTGGAAGTGAGTTGAAGGGGATAAAGGAATGTATCGGTGTGACAGGTTTCATTTTTGAGGAGGGCTGAAGCGATAGACCGCCAGTGGGGTGTGAGGAAGAAGATTGAAGAGCGAAGAGAGAAATGTATTTATTTGTGTCGGCGCTACACAAGCGTGGTGAGCTTGCCTCACTGTTTGTTTGGGGCTGACAAATAGCACAGTCCTCCTGGCACAGACTGATTGACAGTGTTGAAGACTGTGTGAGACATCAGCAGTGTGTCTACAGAGGAGACAGCTTAAGTCAATCTGTCTTCAACACTAGAAGAAGGAAATGCGACACAAGATTGTGTTCTGTGGGTGTTAAAGGGTCAGTACACTTTTACTTTTGTTTACTTAGATTTATTATCTTTTCAAAATATATGTAGTGATTAATCGTAGTATGTATTAATATTTTGGTGACACTAAAATTTATTCCTAATAGTTACCCAAATGGTAATGTAGGTGTCACAGTGGGACAGTGGGTAGCATGATCGCCTCAGAGCAAGAAGGTCGCTGGTTTGAGCCCGGCTGAGTTAGTTAGCATTTCTGTGTGGAGTTTGCATGCTCTCCCAGTGTTTGCATGGGTTTCATCCGGGTACTCCGGTTTCGCCCACAATCCAAAGACATGCGCTATAGGTGATTTGGGTAAGCTAAATTGCCTGTATGTGTATGTGTGTGAATGTGAGAGTGTATGGGTGTTTCCCAGTGATGGGTTGCAGTTGGAACGGCATCGCTGTGTAAAACATATGCTGGATAAGTTTGCGGTTCATTCCGCTGTGGTGACCTCTAAATAATTAAGAGACTTAAAAAACCCACGCGAACATGAGGAGAACATGCAAACTCCACACAGAAATGCCAACTGACCCAGCCGAGGCTTGAACCAGTGACCTTCTTGCTATGAGGCGATTGTGCTATTCACTGTGCCACTGTGACGCCCTAAGATTTAGTCATCTTAGATAATGTTTATTTCAACATTTGTTTTGTTCATTTCAACATATATTTTTTATTTAGATTTTATTTATACAGTATTTCAATATATCAATGCAGTTTTAGTTAACAATATTAACATTGAACCTATTTGCTTAATTATTCATTCATGCATTCGTTCATTTATTTATTTATTTATTTATTTATTTATTTATTTATATTTTTATTTTTTTAATATTACTTTTTTATTTGTGTATGTAATTTTATTTTTTTGCTACTAAAGCACCCAATACTTTGATATATATATATATATATATATATATATACTGGGCATTTATTGCTGTCCTTTTAATACTGTACTTTTATTCCCTATATCGTTTCAGCATCGATATCGCAAGAGCACAAAGATATGCAATGTCCAGTCTGAATTATAGTTGACCAGTAGCTACAGAATTGTATTTAATTACTGTATTTATAAGGAGTTTATATGATTCATGTAAACATTTATTACTTAGAATTTTTGTCTTGTTTCTAGTCCAAAGATTATATCAGCACTGGCAGATAATTTCCCTAAAACAAGCGAAATCTCTTAATTTTCACTTATTTCTTCTGACGGTAAAAACTAAAGAATATTTTTACTTGGTCTTAGACTTTTTTAATATTTGGACAATAAACAAGACAAAACAAAATAGGAAAAGCATTTTTTGCATTGTGATTATTCAATTTCTGTACCCAAATACTGTTAGACTCTCCTGAAAACTCTCAAAAAGTGCTATTTAAACCATCTTTTAAAACTGTATTTATATCACAATATTTATCAAAGAAAAATTAAATATCGCAATATCAGATATTTCCAATATCGTTAGAGTATCCTAACAGTGAATTCCAAAACTAAATGAACTAAGATTATATTTTGTGGTTGTTAACCTCTTTACAAGTGAAATGAACCCCTTTTCCTGCTTATGTAATTGACTATACTTCCCTGTTATTCAAACACAGCCATTTTGCACAGCCAGCACCACATTGCGTCAAGTTCACGAAACAGTTTACTCTCAAATAGGCCAAAGAAACTATAAGGTCAGACTCCAGTAAAAAAGGGAACTTGAAAAAAGTCTTCAGACCAGTCAGAAATCATCCTTTGGGAGGCCCATGTATGGTCTCTTTAAATCACTCTTTTGTTGTCGTAGTTTTCTCCGCTAATGTTTGCCCTTCTGTCAGATTAATATCACATGGGGAGGAAAAGCAGCTCTCATCAAACATTAAAAAAAGTGAAGTCTGCATTTAATTAACACAGCAGGACCCAGACAGCAGGGAGAAAGAAAACAATTAACATTTCCAACACGTCTCTCCCTCCGCATTTCACGTTTAATCTCATTTGAATCTGAATTCACTCCAGAAGGAAAGTAAACAGCCTGTTGTCAGACATCTCTCTGGAATTGTTTATATTAAAAGCTAAACATTTAAAAAAAAATATTCATAACGAATGAAAAGTTGTTGGACTCAAAGTTCGTTAGCCTGAAAAAGCACATTTAGTCACAGCTATATCCGCATTATGGATGGTTAGCATGCTTTTGCAGCTTCAGGTCACTCCATAGAAGAGACAAATTTTCCCTGCATTCAGAACTTGATTGACTTCAGTATGAGCAGCCATTTTTACATTCAGGCAGTGAGTTAAAGCAGATAAGACTCGTCCCTTTCCGTACTGGCCGCCATTGTCATCTTGAAGAGTTGAATTCAACTCATTCACATCTTCCTTATTTAAGCAGGTCAGCCAGTGTCAAGTCAATTCCGCCATGATAATAAATTCTCACGGACTCGACGGAGAGTCTGATTCAATTTCAGCACAATGAAATCTTAACCTACAAACCCCAGCAGGTTCCTCGATGAGAAGAAGTTCATGCTCAATTCTCCTTTGGCTCTATTTATGAGAGTTTCACAAGAGCCTGACCCTTTTCCTTTGCCGCTCGAATCTATTTTGCCGACTTGCTTGAAACCTAATTAGATAGAGCTTTTGGGAAAACGCTTGTCCCCAGATGATTTTTTTGGTGGGTTCGGTTTGCTCCGAAGAATTTGATTTGAGCGGATTCCCAAAGGTTCAAACTACATCTAGTTTCCACTAACTTCCATGTGTAGCAAAGTGTCTCGGTTATCGGTATCTTACACCTTGGTCATTTCTATTTCCTCTGAGAGATGTAAGCAGGCGGGGAGGACAGAAAGAGATCTTTCAGTAGTCATTTTCTCTGACATTTCGGGTGCAGGGGAATGCAGAGGAAGAGACAGGGGGGAGAAAGAGAGAGAGAGAGCGCAATGTAGCCGTCCTCTCTCTAGCACTTCATTTAGGACTGTGGTCTGATCCAGTCTTATCTCAGGGGAGAGAGAGAGCTGTGCAAATGCCCAATAGCATCCAGGAGTTCCTTCAGACAAGGTGGACAGGTTCAGACTGTGAAAGAAGATGTCTTAGTGGAACCACATTTCTAGAGGAACCACTTAAAGAGGGGGAGTTCACATAAATATCAAAATTTACACAAATTTTGGAAGTGCTTACAAACGTTTTTCTACCGCTAAACATAAGACGATATTTTGAGAAAAGCTGGAAAACTGTAACCATTGACTTCCATATTGGAAAAACAAATAGGAAGGAAGTCAATGAATACAGGTTTCCAACATTTTTCAAATTATTTTATTTTGTGTTCTACAGCAAAGTAAATCATAATTAAATTAGGACAGAATTTTCATGTTTTGGTGTACTTTTAATATGAAAGGTTGTGATGCATATCTGTCAACCCTCCAGTTTTTCCCAGGATTCTTCCGAATTTTACAATTGCATCCTGCTATTATTCCATAAAGGTATTGTTCTGTATTCCTCCCGTATTTTTTTGATTTCTATGAAGGGTGGCAATAAACATTAAAGAGCTGATCCTCCCTACATGCAACTCATGCTGTCGAACCACCAGGGGATGCCCCTTGCTCTTAAATGTGAATTTGTTCTGTGCTTTCGTTTTATATAGGCATGAAAACACTTTGAAATTAATATAAAAATGGTGGGATTCCCTTTCTTTCTATTTTGCTGTTGCTCCTGTTATGCAATCCTTAAAACAGTGAATTCATGTATCGGTGTATCCCTTATTTTCATTGACAGTTATGCTGAGATGTGGAAAGACATATTTTTATACGAATGTCTAAAGTATAAGATTGAGTGAATGTTGTTATTAGGAAAATGTATGGGGTTTTTCTTTTTTTTTTTTTTTTTTTTGGTGTGTAAATTTGTTTAGTCTGGCTTAACTTGTGTACTCCAACTAATTTTACAAAACGATTACATATGTCAAAGAAAGGTCTCATTTAATGATTTGCTAAAATTAAATGATATGTTTACCCATTAAATACAGAATTGATTTAAAAAATTTACTATTTGTTTACAAAGCAGTCAATAACCTTGCTCCTCAGTATCTTACAGACTTGCTTTGTCTGTACACTACCTCCCGATCATTGAGATCTTATGATCTCAACTTACTCACCGTGCCCAGAACACGCCTTAAAAAATGAGGTGATCGAGCGTTTGCTGTTGATGGTCCTAAACTCTGGAACAGGCTACCAATTCACATTAGACTTTCCCTCTCCATTTCTGTGTTTAAGTCTGGTTTGAAGACCTATCTATTTTCTCTCGCTTTTAATACTCCTTGATTAATGCTTTTTTTTTTTTTGTTAAATGTTTATTTTATTTTCTGCTTCTCTGTCTTTAGTACTCCTATGTACAGCACTTTGGTCAACCTTGGTTGTTTTTAAATGTGCTTTTTAAATAAATATTGTATTGTATTGTAAAAGTGAATTTCACTAAAATATGCAGTGGAAACAGAAGTTCCCATGTGCTAAATAAATTCTTGTTAATTAATTATCAAAACAAGTATTTCTCATTTGAAATTTCAACACTGTATCATCAGAAATTATTACACTATTAAAGGAATAGGTAACCCAAAACTGAAATTTCTGTCAGCAGCTACTCAAACTTGTTCCAAACCTTTATGAGTTTCTTTATTCTGTTGAACATTAAAGAAGAT
>CAIGQZ010032409.1:20830493-20840676 GCA_903798205.1 Danio tinwini
ATATATATATATATATATATATATATTTCTGCAGTTGTTGAAAAAATACATTATTATTCTCTGACATATTATCAACTAGTCATTGTACAGATGAAAAATATCTGTGATTTTACTATAAACTGATGATAACAAACCTATGAATAGTAGACATAATGAATGTTTTACCAAGCAACCAATTAGGCAACAATAATAATGTGGAGCTGTTTAATGTTAAATAGATGCAAAATGGATCCAGTGTGTGTTCAGTGATAATCAGTAAGTCTCTGACAGGCACGTGGGAACGGTGGGTGGGAAGAACTCTCATTAAAGGCACAGGCAACAAAACAGCTACAATGTGGTCAGAGCAGAAAATTTCAATATTCTGAAAGGTAGCATAAATGATCTGATGGGTGTTTTGAGCTGAAACTTTACAGACACATTCTGAAGACACAAAAGAGTTTTTTTTTTACAGTGTAGTATGCTAGCTAGCATTCCTAATGTTTACTTGTGTACACCTGTGTTTTTAACTTTGCGAACCCTTTATAGGGCACTCATTGTTTGTTTCTTTTGCACAGTACAGTCACTTCAGACTGATTGAGTTTGACTGGTTCATTAAGAGTAACCTCTTCCAAACATGAGAATCACCCCAGTGGCAGTGAGGAAGTGTGTAGAGCGTCATAGTGAAGCGTTAAATGACTGGTGTGGAGCCACTCAGCCTGAGGGCTCTGCACTGCTGCCTGCTTAATTACCGCAAACTCATTTCTTCCACACTGGCATTATGTTCAGAATGGCGAACACACCACGGAATTACAGTAAAGCAGAGATGTATGTCGGCACCTTAGGCCTTCATTGATTTCAGACTGTTTTTTCATTGGTTTGAGGTCCTGCATGAGCACATATTATGAGGTGGACCCCATGCACTTTGCATTATGGCTTTTGGTTATCATTAACAAAATTTCTTACCGATATGTCTAGGTCATTATTTTTTGTTTTTGGCACATTTTGATATTTTAGGGCATTACTTATTTACTTTGGCACTGGCTGCACATGTGTGGCTTGCTCTCTCTATTTGCACATCTAATTGCTTTGGCAGCTCGTCTCTACAATTCCTTTCCACGCTCTTCCATTTCTGCACACTGCCATTGCAAAGCACTTATTGTGTTTTCGCTTCTTCAAACAGACATGTTTCATGCCAGAAAGTCGGTATTTGCCTTAAATCGTAGTTTGACGTGTCAATAGTGTCTTTGTTTGTTTTCGTTTCATTATCTCTACTCGTAAATTGGTGAAAAAAATGGTGTTCTCTAGTTTTGCTTCAATGACTGTTGATTCATATCGGTTTAATTAGATTATTTGGCTGACAGACAGTTAGGTTTAATCAGAGAACTGACTCTCGTGTGAGTGTGAAGTAATTAATTGCTTTAATTACATTTAGTTCCAGTCTTGGCTCTGAGGGAAATGTCAGAGATAACCTGCATGCTATCATGACCCAAACTAGGAGATCTCGGGCAAGAGATAAAGCACACAGGTGAGAGCGTATCTGAATGGCTAGAGAGAGAAATAAGGCCACAAAACACTACAAGCGATATCAAAGAACAAACTGGTTTTTTTTTCATACAAACTGTATTTCAAACAAAATGGGGTGAAAAGCAAATCAGGAGTTAGTTTCAGGAGCTTAAAGAAAGTGAATGCTTAAAAAATGCTAACTTTGTGGTCAGGTAAACACCTGGTGAAAATTATGTGCTCTTGGGTTCTGCCTTCTTCATACGTCCACAAGTAAAAAGCACAGCAGAGCTGCTTTAAATTGAACTGAAGGGTAATTTGAATAAACTCAATTCAAATTATTTTTTGTTTGTTACTTTAAGGAGGGATTCACAATAAAACTAATTATTTAATTATATAACTGAAATAAATAACCAAAAATTTTTAACTTAGCAAACATTAGTATAAAAAATGAAAGCATTGATCAAATTTGTATTGAGAATGGGATTAAAACATCTAGGCTCATTGAAAATACACACCTTAGCCTACATTTTTGCAAAATGTAAAATATGTTGCTTTGGGTACATTTTATTGAGGATGACAAATCCTCTAGAGGGCGATGTCAACATTTTTGCAAATTTGTAATATGTTACTTAGGTTACGTTTTGCTCTATGTTTCAGATATGTGTCCTTCTTGTACATGTCCAGAAGTAGGCAGGGCTTGCCATACAGATTGCCTTTAGGGAATGACTAAACTAAACCCCTTCTCTCAAGCCAAACAATAGTGTTTTCAAAACCACACGTAAGGAAAAAGTATGGTACTATGTAGTTTTATCTTGATTTTACCTTGTTTTTTTTATCTCTTTTGTGGAACCATGTTCACTGGACCTTAGCCCTCTGCATCACAAGTACAAAAGTTGTTCATATGAAGATAGAAAAGTGGGGCAAGCATATTCAATTACAAACCATAGACACTGTTAAGCAGCTTTGTAGTATTTATTTGGTGTTCTGCAAAAAACTGGAAATAATTCTTTATTTGTCGATAAAATCAATGTAAATATCATTAATATGAAAAGGAACAATAGTTGCTGCCACCAAACTGCTTGTAGCTTTCATTTTATCTAGAAACTGCAGTCAAACATAATTAATATATTTAAAATTAATAATGACAAAATAATTTGTTCATTTTGCTTCGGCTTATTTCCTGATTATCACGGGTCACCACGGCGAAATGAACCGCCAACTATTCCGCTATTTGTTTTATGCAGCGGATGCTTATCCAGGCGCAACCCAGTACTGGGAAACACCCATGCACTCTCGCATTCACACATGCATTCATACACTAAGGCCAATTTTGTTTTACCCAATTCATCTATAGCACATGTCTTTGGACTGTGGGGGAAACCAGAGCACCCGGAGGAAACCCACGTGAACATGGGGAGAACATGCAAACTCCACACAGAAATGCCAACTGGCCCAGCCGGGACTTGAACCAGCAACCTTCTTGCTGTGAGATGATAGTGCTAACCACTGAGCCACCGTGATGCCCCTTTAAAAAATATTAAAAATAAGTAAATGTGTAAATAAATGAATAAAAATGTGCTATAGTGAGTAAACAAGGAATGTAAGTAGTAACTAAATATTTTGTAAATAATATATTAGACCCATTTGTAACATATCATATACATTAGAAATAATTAATAGTCTTTATATAAGAAACTAAACAGATGCCTTGTATGTTTTAGGGGGTTCCTCACACAAGGGTGATCATATTTGGGGGTTTAATGACATCTAAAATATTAAAGACCCCTGAGCTAATACACAGTCATGTTCTTGATTAACCCTACAGCATGTCATCACGGCTCCTTATGCCTCTCCATTCTGTTGGTGTCAATCTAACAAGCACTTGACAAATTATTCAGCTCCGGTTAAGCCCAGATATGATCAGCTGCTCCTCAATCTTGACTGATCTTTCAGTGTTGTTATGACCTGCAGTGTATTTGTCATTTTTAGATTTTGAGATGTTTTTGGGTGGATTCCAAGCAGTCTATTTAAACCCTTGAAGGGCACTTTAGGAAGGAGATGCCATTTCTTAGAGCGTTTCAAATGAAAGTGAACATTCCAGAAGTCAATTAATAAACATATTTCAGAAGAAAAGAGTTTGTAATATGACCCAAGATTAATTCATGTTCAAGTTGACTCTCGTTTTACATTGTTACCTTTAAGTTAAGATTTTAGTTTTGCATTTCATGTAAGTTTAAATAACTTTCATAAATAGTAAATGTCTTTAATAATAGATCACGTAACTATGTAAATGTAACTTTACCTGCAGGGTTCAAAAAAGAGATCAAGTTTAAAAAGTACACACGCATGCCATATATTTTCCTAATTAAAGTCTTAATTATAAAATGCATATTTTGTTTTAATGATAATTAACAGAAATAACAACAAGATAGGTTATTACTGCATATTGTTGTCATGGTAACCTCCCAGGTAAAGATAATGTTGAAATTATGTTGCCGTTCGTTACTATTGGTCATAACAATTGAAACAGGCTCAACATTTGCTGTCTCATTAAGACATTTATTTGATAACACACTGTAAAACAATAGTGGTTGCCTTCAATTTTTAAGTTGAATCAAATTAATCTAATGAGTCATTTGAACTAACATTACATTCAACTGACTTGAAACAGCATAACTTACAATATTAAGTTAGAATATGATTAACTTAGTTTAATAAGTTACAATGGACTAAAAACATGTTGTCATGACTCAGTGATCATATAATTTTTTACAGTGCAGTAAAGGTAAACTGTAATTATGTGGAAAATGTTTACATATTAAAATATAAATGTATTCCTGGTAAAGTTAAAGCATAATTGTGTCAGTTATTAATTTTTATTTTATTTTAAAATAAATACAAAATAAACAATCTTCTTCTGTTTTATCATAGTTTAATAGTATCCTAGTTATCCTAGTATAATTGTTTTGCTGGAAAAAGGAATATATTTTTTACTACGTTTGTCTTTTTTCTTTTCATTAAACAATTGTATTGGTATTGCTGAAGGTGATATATTAACCAAACTTCTTATTTTGAGTGTGATATGCCTTGCATACTAATGAAGCATTTTTGCAGAAGTAGATGAAGCTAATAGAAATGCAAAGGCCTGAATGTCTCAAATTTACTTGAGCTCTGCAGCTAAGCTTCCTGTGAGCAGAGATGGATTGAAACTGAACACAGAATATTTGCAGTTGAGAAATCTTATGCCTTTAGCGTTGTGCAGAGAAAATTTCTAGAAAAGAGGACATATGTATGGGTGCGGCTGATGAAGGACTGGAGAATGATTGACAGGTGACGAATTCCACTAAACTCTACTTGTTATTATCAGCTGTGTATAAAAGCGGGAGTCAGGAAATGTAAATTGTTGTGCATCTCCTGAATGTAATTCTTGAATTGCATTGAGGATACCAGAATTTATTGACCTATTCATTTGTTTCCAATAAATTACTAATATTTTTGACATCGAAGAAAACTCTATCCTGCCTTTTTTTTGAACACGCATGGAATTGATTAAATATTCCAACAGTTTCATGCATTACAACAACAGCATTTAATAGATTTTTATTAATATTTACAAGTCATTGTTATTTTTCAGAGTAAAATTATTTATTGTAAGAAATAAAGACAATATTACTAAAGTTTAACTTTAAGATGTTATCAGGTGCACATGCGTTAAATATCTATTCAGCAACAGCACCTGCAGATAAAGCTATTTTCTCTCTATCAAAAGAACATTAGTAGTGTCTGACATCATCTATTTATAGCTGCCATTTATAGGCCGGTTTGTCTTTTTAGGGCTTGTTTGTACTTGCCTATCAATGCTACATGGCTGTGTGAAAAATTTACAAGATCAATGTTTATAGTCATGAATTATGTATTTTGCCATAGTGAAATTTTCTTGAGGTGATTTTTTTTGCTTCAGGATAAAATCAAACGCATGGAAATGTGTTCCAGAATTGCAAGTCTCCTGAAATACAGCAGCAAACATCCTCACAATCTTCCATGAATGTGGAATACGAGCACTTTGATTACAGTTGGTAAAGTGCTCGCTGTAATAACACCTTCAAATCATTTTTACACAATATTAAGTGTCATTCCATTCATTAGCTTGCGACATCAAATATATAATATTGTTTGAACAGTCCGATAAGTGAAAAAAGTTAATGAGAAGGCTTGTTTTTTTTCACAGTAGTCTTGGGGAGTAATTATATTCCTGTTGCTGTGGGCAGCGGCTCTCATACATTCAGACTTGTCTCCATCCAGATGACTAGCTCCAGCCCCACTGTGCTGTAATTAATCATTACGCCAGATGCCTGTGCTTCCCCCATGAGCTCCGTCAGTGTGTGTTTCGCTGTGTGCTCGCCGGTGCATACGTGTGTCCGGTTTGCTCTTGACTCTTGCATGCTGACATAAAACAAAATCATAAAAAAAGAACTTGAATTGGTCATTCTTGGAAGCATGGGAGTCATTAGGCCATTTTTAGATGAGCTTTTGCTCCTAATTTCTACTTAGCCGCCATTAAAATATAGTGAATAGCTCTATCAACTGTACACGAGTTTGTGATCGCCTCTGTCCCGCTTTAAATTTCATAAATGGTGGCATATTTATGGACATAGTAACAGAGAGGAAGATGTGATCGATATTTTTATGTTTATCGATATATTACTACAAAATGAAGAGTTCAGATGTAAAAACCTCTAGGTTCCATCTGAAATTCTTCTCTAAAATTTGTGCTTTTCTCAGCCTCAATGTTTATATTCTTGGCAATAAGAGTAAAATCACTGCAACTACACACAACAGCCTGAGATAAATGCTAATTTGAGATGAAAATGAACATTTCAGATGGCACTTGGAGGTTTTTGCATCTAAATCAAAGAATCTAGAATTCACAAGACGTGTCAGTCGTATAGTTTTGAATGGGGAAAGTGTAACGGTCAATATGGTGAGTGAAGCCTACTAGTACAGGAGCCAAATTATCAATCGCTATAGACTGATGTTTCTCTAGGAAGAAGCACGGATCAGACGTGTGCTTTAATGACAGTTTGGCTGTCTTTTGAATTTGTAATCTGTATGAAATTGAACGCAAGGTACAGTCCGTTATATCAAATGCACATCACATGACAGCAACTACTCAAATGCCTACAAACTTGTAAACAAGGAGTCGCTGTCATTTTTGAAGGAAGATTCACCATCAAGACCAAGTTGTGGATAACTTCAGAAGACCAGTGCAATCAGATAAAGCAATATCCAATGGATGATAATAGGTAGAATGGCAATAAATAAGGTTGATGTTGTGATCTTGTTCCTTTCTTGTGCGCACGCGCATTAGCTTGGGCAACCTGAAAATATACAGATTTTGTGGCATATACAGACATGTGGCATATATACTGTACAGTCATGCACTTAATTGTTTAAATACAGGCACATTTTTATTATGCTTCGAATTGTGCAAATTGAAGTTGTGAATTGAACATTTCTATTAGTTTTGCAAAAAAATAGACTTCACTTGGAATTGATACAGTGAGTGCTACAAGAATCCTTACTGCAGATTAAAAATAAGTGTCTGGAAATTCAGAATCCACAGTGTTGGAGCCATGTTTACTATTTATTTTCATTTGGAGTTGTAAGAGCTTGATTAGCTGGTTCAGGTGTGTTTGATTAGGGTTGGAGCCAAGGGCGTTGCTAGACATAAAGCTCTACTGGGGCTTATATATATAAATACTAATAAAATTATTATTGTTATTATACAATTATCATTCTAAATAATCCTAAATGTAACTGGAAAATAATGTAGACAAAACTGGAGTGATATGCTAAGATCATTTAAAAAATATTTAGCATGAATAATAATTTCAATTGAATTATATTTTATAGGCAATTCTATAGAATACAAACAAGATGTTTAATTATCTGTTGTCTTAGACTAGACACATGGCAGAGAATTAGGTTTATTAAGTTTTACCTCCCTGACTGCATCCCTCCTTTGTGCTTCATACAAAAAATCTATAAGGAGGCGTGCTTAGTAAGATCACCATCATATTGTTTAAACTTTAGTTTTGTTGACTTGCGAAACTCACTGCGTGCCATCACCTCCACATAAAAGACTGTTAATGCCCATTTTACAAACACATGAGCTGTGCGTGTGCAGTGGGTATTTTTTTCGGTGTGCTTGTTCACTAGCACCGGGAGAAGTGCAGCGCATCTCAGGGTCCAGCAGGAGCGGTGTGTGAGGCGCACGGGTATGGTTTTCTGCGCACATGCAGAGATGCGTCAGTTTGATTTTTGATTAAACTACAATGCTTTCACAAGCGTTGGTTCGGTTGCACATAAAGAATAACGTCTTTATTCCTTGATTACCCCTCTTAATACATACACTTGCATATGAAGTAAATCATATCTCAATGCATTTACTGGGGCACTGGCATTTTTTACTGGGGCACGTGCCCCAGTAAATTGGGTCTAGCGATGCCCCTGGTTGGAACTAAACTCTCCAGGACACCGGCCCTAGGACCGAGTTTGGACACCCCTGTTCTAGAACAATTGAAAAAACGAGCGCACTTCTGCATCGCAGAATGAACTCAATAGGTGTGAAAGGAGAAATGTTTAAAAGTATATACCACCTCTAACGGGACGGGGGCGCTGCTGCGAGAACACTCAGTTTTTTGACTGCACATTGAGCTATGGCAAGGTGCCTTCATTGGGGACTTGGAGACTGCACCCCCTAAAATGAAAATGAGTTTGTCCTCTTTCTTGCACATTAGTGCACATTGGACTTCAGCTTTCTCATTCATGCCGTATGCTGGACTCACCTTTTTTTATAGAGTCACAAATTCATTGTCCACTTTTAACGAGGAATCTGGACCTCCTGCTGTCTGCTCCAGGTGAATGACTCTGTAGGTAGAAGAATATTGTGATTTCATCTGATTCTGAGCAGGTTTAAAAAGAAAAACTCACCCTCATGTCATCTCAAATCCTTTTTTGCATGAAACAAAAAGGGTAGTTTAGTGCGGTCGTGCTGCTTTTCTCCATGAAGTATAAGTGAGTGAGGGACAGCTGTGGTTGCTAGGGAAGCCACATATGGCATTTTATTCTGAAAAGCATGGACTTCAAATGAATAACAGATTCTGCAGAATAGCAGAAAAAGTATTTTTAAGACTCAAAAGATTTAAGATAAAGATTTAAGATTACTTTTAGATTATCAACCAGCTATAAAGTGATGTTATTTTTATTGATTTTGTTGTTATTTTTAAAAGAAAAATATTATTAATTACTGATTATAAGTGTGATTGTGTTGTAGTTATTATTAAGTAAAGTATGAGTATAACTCATGAATTGCATTAATAACCATCAATGGTTAAAAATATAATAATAATAATAATAATAATAATAATAATAATAATAATAATACATTTATTTTATTTTATTTTTATTTACTTAATCATTCAAATCATATTTATTATGGAGGAATTTAATTAGACTAAAATCTAGTATTGCAAACCAAAAATTGGGCACTTAAAGTGTAAACTTAAATAAAAAAGTAGAAAAACACATTATTAATGCAACATTCTTATTAATATTATTATGCATTAATCAAAACATTAATAAATGAGGATTATTGATGACTCAACAATAACAATGTATTTTAATATATCTTTTTCTATAATACAATTCTGCAGTGATATATATGGCAAAAAGTACTTTTTTATTGCCTTAACAGTGAAATAAAGGAACATAAACAAAGGAGGCTGAAAAAGATGACAATGATTTTTAACTGGCACTATTTAGGTGTTTTTTTGCATCTGAACTCTTAGCTAATATGAGCATTATCACACGAGTAGCTGTGCGATATGGCTGTATATTGGCACCGGTGCAAGGTATGTGTGCCTTATCCTTGGTGTCCTACCTGTGACTATATAAGGCCATATCGCACTGCTATGAGTCACGCTGAGTCTCAAAAACCTTTTGTATGAGGAACTACTTTCTTTCACCGTTCATTCACATCTGCAGCTGACGTCAGAACAGCAGACACCATTGCTACTTCACCAACGTCACTTTAGAACTAGCATTTGTATTCTCTAGCGTAATGTCTAAAGTGATGACAAAACAGGTGCTTGCTGACATTTTAAGATTATAAGGCTGATCGGCATGAAATATTATCAGTCTAGAAACATTTCCCAGCATCTCTCTGTTGCAATTGGGAGATCACAATAATTTACCCCAATAATCACCAGAACCCCTTCTTCTCATCACATCACCCCTGTCCTGCAGCAGCTTCACAGGTTACCTGTTTAATTTTGAATTTATTTAAAAATTTTGATGTTAACATTCAAAGCCATCCACAATCTCGCCCCTTTATATTTGTCTGCCCTCATTCACATTGCTGCTCCCTCTCTCACCCTGAGATGTTCTTCCTCCCTCCACTTGTCTGTTCCCTCTGCTTGTCTATCGTCTATGGGCAATAGAGCATTTAGCCGCTCTGCTCCCCGGCTTTAGAACTCACTACCACCTGCCATCAGAAACATTGACTCCCTCACATTATTCAAATCAAAACTCAAAACCCACCTATTTAAGATGGCTTTTAATACTTAATTTGTATCTGCACTATTGTTGTGTTTATTTTTTTTATATTATTTTTCTTGTTTTATTGCTCTTGTTTTACTGT
>CAIGQZ010032409.1:20840956-20865539 GCA_903798205.1 Danio tinwini
TATTATTATTATTATTATTATTATTATTATTATTATTATTATTATTATTATTATTATTATTATTATTATTATTATAACAACAAAGCAAAGCAAACAATGCCAGAAACACTCCCAGACTGGTGAAAATACAGCACAACATACAAGAGAGATTGACTTACCTGTTTTATAATGATTTGATCAGCTGTAGTTTAAAATTATGCTGAGTTTTTCTGACTTATTAACTGATCTCTGTTGCCATCTTGTGGTGGAATGTCAACCGTCTTTGCTCTGCTCAGTATAACAGGCTGATGGATGCTGACGTGCTGTATCTCTGAAATTATAAATATTTAAAATAGCCACTGTCCTTATAAATAAACTGCATAGTTGCAATCTAAAAAGGCCCCAAAAGTACATTATGTTGTCCAACAGCTGCAATTTTTCAAACTGTTGTGAGTCTATTGATGTGATGTCACCCTAAGGGCATACAGAAGTGTGTTGAGAGGCTGTACAAGTGCTGTTATTACGGGAATATCGCACGGCTATCAGCCAATCAGATTCGAGTACCAGACAGAACTGTTGTAAAAATATGTATATACAGATTTAAATAGGTTAGAGTTACTAAAATGGGCATTTTATATATTTCTGATCCACAAATAGGGCAATGCGATTACAGCTAATGTGTTGACATGACAGTTAAAAAAATACATGCAGTTACTCTTCACCGTTCACTTTCATTATGTGGATAAGAGCAGTAGTTTGTAAATTCCTCAAGATTTCCTATTCCACACTATTAGATTAGTGAACCACATACAACAGCACCACAGGGTCCGCATACAAATAAACTACATTACCACTGGGTGCAGTTCATTCTTAGTGGATTCCTCTCTGAGAGTGAAATGCAACGCAAGAACAGTCCACGTATGTATTAAAAAAAAGAAATATGAAAAGAAAAGAAAAGCCAGATCAAAGCTTTGTCTGTCTTGTGTCCTTTTCTTTTCCTCAGTTTTTTTTCTACCAGGTGCTGGATGTTCCAGTCTGGCTATAGCCTGATTGAAGTGATTGGGAGGGGGCTTATAGAAGTCTCCCTGTACCCTCTCATCTCTCCCGCTTGCAAAGACAGTTTTTTGTGCCGCCTGTGGTTTGGTGTGATTTCTGTGGCAGGAACATGTGAAGCACTCTTGTTGTACCTGCAGTCCGTGTGCTGAATTTCTGATTGCTAGCTCTCTCTCATCTTTGCCTGTTTCTGTTTCCTTTGTTTTCCAGGTGCCCTCCAGGTGTCAATCTCGCTGAAAAAGGTGGAGCTGAGTGTCGGGGAGTCCAAGTTTTTCACATGCACAGGTCAGTTCTCTGATGAATATGAGAGAGATGCATGAATGCACACAATTTAAGTAGTGCTGAGTCGAGGAGTCATTTATTTAGGTTGAACTGTCGTAAGCAGTATTGTAGGTAAGTAAGTGCGAAGACTAAAGGCTTTCTTTATGATCTGGACAGTGTGTGTGTGTGTGTGTGTGTGTGTGTGTGTGTGTGTGTGTGTGTGCGTGTGCGTGTGTGTGTGCACATGTTTGAATATATTTTTTTTCTTTGACTGGCAGCTGTTTTTTTAATATCGATTGTTTTTCAGATTAGCGTCTAGGGATCTTCAGGGTTGCCTGGAGGAAATTTTTCCAGATGTGTTTTTAATGGCTTTCAGATTTACCACGCTTGCCTAAAATATTGATCAGTTATGTTTATTTTATTATGTTTATCGCAGTTATTGAATTTAAGATGATTGCAGTTTTATTCCGCTTTTCACAGACTGATCTGCAGTTACCTTGGTCAGAATCAATAATCACATTAATTATTTTATTTTTATATGGAGAGCTTTAGTCTATATGAAATGAATAAAATTAAATGTCCATTTTAATATTTACTGTTTTGAAATCAAAAGTTCTTTAAACAAATATAAACAAGCAAGGAAAACCAATGATCATAATCATTTTATTAAATATCATTAACAAAGTATGATACAGTAAATTCATATATATTTATAACGGACTGCACTGTAAAAAAATATCACTAAATTAGCAGGTTTTTTTTGTATTTTATAATTTCATGTATTTATTTTATGTATTTCATGTTTTTTTCACAGTTTATTTATGCATTTGAATTGCATTATTTGATTTGGATCTTTCTTTCAAAAACATTTAGGGTCCTAGCATAAACCCGGCGCAATAAGGCGCAAGACGTGTTTGCCGTGATTTGTTGCTATTTTAAGACCAGAACAATCTTAATTTTTACGTTTTGTGCCCTGTTGTTTATATAGCAATTTGTGGACTAATGGGTGTGCTAGTCTAAAAAGGAGGTGTGTTATGTTGCATTGTTGGCACGTTGCTATTTTGAGTAACTGAAATAGACTGCACCACTGATCAACTGAAAGCTGATCTAAAGTCCAGCACAGAGTGCATTAGTTATGCGAAATGCTTACACATTGCTTAATAGACAAAGGATGTGCAGCAATACACAAATATCTTTACAAATGAAATTAAAATTATTATTTTCTAAATAAATATAAAAACCACTACTGCCTTCTTCTACCCCCTTCTTCATGTCAAGGGTCTTTTTCAGTTTATTCATGACAATCTGCATTTGTATGACGTTATTATTATTAGCAGTATTATTTATTATATGCATATTTATATTTCAAGATTTCCCACTTAGATATGCTTAGCATTTAAGCAGGTTTGACATGCTGTCCCGGGAGAGAACCCTGAGCTCGGAGATACTTGAGCTCAAGGCTCCCGCCCGGTCAATAAGCATATCAGGGGATCCGAGATCAGGTAGGTCTCGAGAGCTCCCCCTAGAAAATGGAGGAGAAGGAGGAGATGGGGTGGAAGGGGGGATTCTTCCAAAACAAAGATAAAGCAGTAGCAAGAAAATGATCCATATATAGTAAACTTGGATCGCTCTGATTGGATTATTACTGATTACAGATGAGAAGCCAGACGTGCTCAATCATATCACGTGCTCCTCTCGAAATTAGTTTGTGAAACTTCACTTGTTTTGATAAAAACAAGTTTAGATTTGTCCACCTGTCGGTTTTTGGAGACGTATCCGTCACCATATGGGGCGTGTGTTTGGACATAACCTTTTGACCACACATCATTATTATTGTTCATTTATTCGTTTGCTGGAAATTAAAACTGAATTTAGAAATAGTTTTTAAAACAAATCTTTGCGCTTAACAAACTAAATTAATTATGTAGGCTAATGGATGTCTTCAGTGGAGTGCGTACAACACCGTTTCCTTATCCACGAAAGTACTGGAGTTAAGTGTAAAAGTAAAGTAAAGAGAAAGTAAAGAGGCCCAATTAAGGAGGCTTGTTCTTTATCTTTGCACTGCAGATCCTCTGTTTAACTCGCTACTGAAGCGTTCAACTTTTCCACATACAAAGTCCACCATGTAAATAGCAAATGCGCCATGACACGACCCAATTGACTCTTAAAGGGAATGGGAGACGAGACTCTGATTGGTTTAATGCATGTTATGCTTAAAACACACCCATACCTTATTAAGAGAATAAGTACAGCCCTGTTAGACCATGTGCAAAGACACAAAGTACATTTTTCTGTCCTTAAAATAGCAAAAGTGATTTCTGACATGGCCTTAATGCTTTTGAGCCATGTGCTTTAGACTTTGCGCCTAGATCGTTAAAATAGAGCCCTTAAGTTTGAAAAGTTAAAAAAATGGCTTTTATTAGCATTTTTAATAGTTTAAAGTGATACATTGTCTGGGTTGGTGTTGTATATTATGGTACAAAAGCCTTGTAATAAACTGCCAGTACATTTTCTGTTATTTTACTTATTTCTTATCATCTTTTTTATGTTACTTATTTCTCTCTGTAGAGTTGAATTGTCAACATCAAAATTCGAGAGAGCAGAGATCAAGGTCCCATAATGCAATTCACAACTGTAAATAAACAGAAAATATTTATAAATAATAATATACCATTAATTAACAGATATTTTTTACAATGTTTTATTTGACTTACTTCATTATGTTAGTATATGTATGTGTACATGTGTTTAGGTGTGTATTGTAATGTGTGTGATAAAATATTTTATTTATTAATTTAGGGCTTATATTTCAGTTCAGTTATTTTTAGACTTTCTGTTCATCAAATATGTTTGAAAAAATTGTTTCTGTAGTAATAGTATCAAGATTTTTCTTTCTTGATCACCAAATAAATTACATTTTAAAATATATTTAAGTACAGTAGAAACCAGATATTTTAAATTGCAACTTTTTTCATAATTTCTTTAAACTTAAGAGACTTTAATTAAACAAGAGATATTGAGAAGCAAAAAAACCTAATGCCAGAACAGATTTACAGATTCATATTACAGTTATGAATTTATAATATTTTTTTTTTACGCATTGCCTAAATAAATCTAAATACATAATTTATAGATGGGATTGTCATATTCAGATGTCCTTGACATAAAATATCTGAACCCCCTTCTACAAATCACCAGCTTTGTTTGTAGTCTAACCACTAAATCATCAGCAATCCCTTACTCTAAGTTACTTATCATTCAAAACCAGTCAAGTGTTGTCTGTAAAGCACAGCACCTATAAGCCTGTCTCTCCTTGCACACTGCAGGCAAGGTTGAGCTTGGACAGCGAGCTGCAGAAATGAGTATGGATATCCATGTGCGCAGGGGTAGATTATGTCGGGCAGGTTTTGCGGTGAAGTTGACTGTTGTTTTTCTTTTCCACATGGTTGAGCTGCTGTAGCTGGGTTGCAGGGCTTTGCTGCGTTGAGCTCCAGGCTCGACCTGACAGCAGGCTTTAAACAGGGTGATGCATGCTGACCCCTGCTGGACGCCTGCCAGACTGCGGCAGCTCATTTGCACACCTGCTGAGAAACTGGTGGTAAAGAGGGCAAGCATATGCCCTTCAGACCTGCAGGTCAGGTAGCAGAGGCAAACCATACTCTAAATCAGAATTGTAAAGTTAAATTAAGTTAAATGAGTTCAATTCACGCAAATATTTTAAAAGTTCATTGCACTTAAAGATACAACACACTGTAAAAAAATGCTGAATTCAATAGTATCTGGATGCAACCTTTATGATGCAAGCTGAGACTGTATCTCTCAGTGATGCAATGTCAGACACAATGCACTCAATGGAGCTAGTGACGCCACTGTGAGGGGTAGGGTTAGGGGTGGGGTTAGGTTAGCAGGGCTCACAAATTACAGGGCTACTAATTTTTTAGTCAGGCTACCAAAATGCAATGCTTTTTACATTCTCTGACAAAGTGGATAATTATGTATGTGTTGTGCTGCTGATACGGCAACAATAAATCCACTTGTTGATAATAGAGGAGAAAAGCCCCAATATTATCAACTACCTCCCAAATAGCATAACAGTCTTTCTGTTAGTTTAATCGCTTGTTCTGTACTAAATGCGTGGCACTAAAGCTAACAAACACTCGTCACTCACTCAGAGATAGCACAGACATAAGATTCAGATACAGAAATAGCCTAAGCTAAGTTTTATGATCATATATTTCCTATTTATTATTGGGTCTCCAGCAGCAGCATAAACAGAACAGCCTGATTCATTCTATTACAGCTCCAAATAATGACTGATTACATTTATTCAGGGACAATAAAAAATAATAATAAACAAAAAACTTTAATAAACTATTCAGAACACATTATTTTCTTACCTCAGAATTGTAAAGAACTGTACAGTTTAATAGGACATGTCTTTTTTTGGGTTTGTAAACAAGTCGTTTGACATCATGAGGCCTGTCTAAGCTGTGCGAGATTAAAAATATATTTATTTATGCAATTATTCAATATTTAGATCAAGATAAATTGGTTAGTCATTCAGACTGTAATGAAAACACGTTAATTTTTAAACTAGCGTGCAGAACAGACACATGTGCTTAAGACAGAAAGAATACATGTTATAAGTTAATAAGGATAAGTTAATGTTATTTGACTACTTTTCGCAGTTATTCTACAGAATCTGTAAACAATTGGTAGTCCCCCTGTAAAGGGAAATGTCCGTTTAAGTTTGTTGAAATCAGACACACATATCGCTCCGGTTACTAAGGTAACCCTCGTTCCCCGAGGGGGGGAACGGAAATGCTATGTGGAAACTTCCACTATGGGGGATTTCACTCAGAAAGCCAATCATCTGAAAGAGTATGTAAACGGGCCAATGAAATGCCAATGAGTTGGCAGCTTCAGCTTGCGCACCTGATGCTCGTTGCAATCAATTTGCTATAAGAGCACAGCACGCGCAAAGCCAAGCATCATTTTTAGCGGAAGAGACTTTCACCTCAACAGCTAAGGGGCAATCATTATGGCGAAGGAACATAGCATTTCCGTTCCCCCCCTCGGGGAACGAGGGTTACCTTAGTAACCGGAGCGTTCCCCTTCGGGAGGGGAACTTCAATGCTATGTGGAAACTTCCACTATGGGGAAATGTTTGGAAAACGCCATAATGATTGAACCTTACCTTCGCCCCCGATGAGAGGTTTGCCAGGCAAAAGAGAGCGTGAGCGCACCTGCGTCACCAGAGGCGCGGTCTTCCAACGTGTTCCCTGGCCCTTACTTATCCCACTTCAACAGAAGATTTACGGATTTAGATATATTTTTCGGGAGCCGCAGATGCGTCTAGAACACTTTCTAGGAATTTAATACGACAGTACGTTGGGGAGCGTGCAGTCCCGATAGGGAGGACGCTGCGGAGGCCACCTGCTACCCAAGTGGGGAGACTAGTGGCGAGAGAGCATATGGACTAGCCCTAAGAAGGGGGAGTACGCATATGAATATAAGATGGTTAGCGGTAAGGGAAGACACGGGTCCGCCTGTGAGGGGGGACTGCACCGTGGCAGTATAAGCATATGGGATCGCCTTGTGGGGATCGCACATAGCGGGCACCTATACCCAGAACGTGGGCTGACCAGCGGGCAGACCAATAACGTAACGGGCCAGCACCTGACTTCTCCGCTGAGTCAGATGCTGGGGGCCTCGGAGGAGTATCTGCAGGGTTCGCCAGCGGGGAACTTTACTGACAGAGTGAAAAAGCGCACGTATCTCCGTGTTAGAGAGAATGGCGCAGCAAGCATTTTACAACACCTAACTGAATTTCCCATTTACCGCAAGGAAATCGGCTCCCCTCAAGATTAATAAATCTCGCAAGGTGTCGCCCAGCCCGCAGCTCTACAGTGTCTGTTAGAGAGGCGCCGCGTGCTAACGCCCAAGGATGCGTGCTTCGAGGAGCGCGCTCTCATTCCTGGGGGACACAGCTCGCCCTGGCTCAGATGAGCGAGGGAGATGGCATTCACGGTTCAGTGGATATGTTCCAACCTCTGTTTTGGATACGGCACTTCCCTTCTGCCGATCACTGTAACAGATAAAAGAGCTGAGTATGGTCCGTATAATACGCAAAGCGCGAAGGACGCAGCAAATAAAGGGGCTGGGTCTGCCTCCTCCGTTGGCAGCGCTTGCAGGTTCACTACATAGCTGAAAGAATGCTGTAGGAACCTAGAGCACCTAGGTGGGCGGGGGTCTCAGGTAAACGTGAGAGTGGGCCGGCCCAACACGCTGGCACATTTCGCTGACCGAAAATGCCCCCAGTTACCCACCCATTTGGCCGATGCGAACGCGACCAGCAGAGCTGTCTACCTGGACAGAAATCTTAAGATACTGAGTCGAGTGATCGAGCAGACCTCTCCTAAAAGAGATCTCCAAGTGGGTATGAGAGGGAAACAGGAATAATTAATATTCATGTCTCGCGCCTCTGAGAACTGGATGCTGAGACGATACTTCCCAGCGCGCCGCCATCACCGCATCCTTAGAGCGGGGTAGAACGTAACGCCAACCCCTCGGAGTGGAGGGGACAGCCTTAGCTCCAGTCAACTGAAGGAGGATAGCATCACTCTGATCTGGCATGTTCGGGGTTTCCTTCTCGGGGAAAAAGTTAACCACACAGCGAATAGACTCCACTTCAGGGCGTGGGCATGCCTCGTAGAGGGTGCGCAGCCTGAGTGACAGTGTTAACCACCTAATCGGTAGGTCACCTAAGTCCTCCGCACTCCATCTATGAACCGCACGTGAGGCATAGATCTGGGTGCGGGTGCCAAACGGTGCCTGTCCCCTGTTTCCAGGGGATGTGCCAGGGAGGGGCCATCACGAGGAGAGTAAAAAGCAGGTCCGATTGGGCCAGAGAGGCGCAGTACGAGAGCTGTTCCTCGACCTCCCTGACTTTACACAGTATCTGTGCGAGTAGGCTCAATGGAGAAATGCGTATTACGCACGCGCCGGGGCCAGCTGTAAGCCAGTGGACTTTACAGGGTTCGCCAAGTGGGGAACTCAAGCGAGAGCGCACAAATCTCTGAGTTAGAGAGAAAGGCGCAGCCCATAACAGCTGGCCAATCGGGGGTGGAGTCCCCATTTTCCCAGGCGAAACTGCCGTGAGAGCGGATGGCTGCACGGTTGAGCTCGGTGGGGAAAAATGGAATGCATCGATTGCGCCGCGTATGACTCCGGGGGAGCAGACGGCGGGCGAGCTGAGACATGCGGCGAGAGCGGATACCCCCATGCGGTTGATATACGCCACCGCCACCGTACTGTCCGTCCTGACCAGCACGTGTTGTCGCTCCAGCACCGATAAAAAGGCGGAGAGCGAGGAACACTTCCAACAGCTCTAGGCGATTGATATGCTAATGCAACTGGGTTCCTTTCCACAAGCCCGTGCTGCATGCCCGCAACACACGGCCCCCCAGCCCGTGCTGGAAAGAATCTGTCAAATCGACAATATTTCTGGACGCCTGTCCTAGAGGCACTCAGGCCTGTAGGAACGAGGGATCGTTCCAGGGGCTGAGGGCGCGGCGACACAGCGTAGTGACAGTCACCCGGTGTGTGCTCGCGTGCCATGCGCGTCTGGGGACTCGATCGTGAAGCCAGTGCTGAAGTGGTCTCATATGGAGCAATCCGAGCGGCGTGAGCTTGGTGAAGACCCGCGGAGACAGAAAGAACCCGAAGGGGAGGACTTGTACTGCCAGGCTCGATCTTAACGCAGACCGCGGAAACTGACGGTGGCGTGGAGTATGGAGACATGAAGTACGCGTCCTTCAGGTCTATTGCTGCAGACCAATCCCGAGGACGAACGCACCAGAGGATGCGCTTCTGCATAAGCATTTTGAACGGCAGCTTGTGCAGACAGCGGTTCAAAACGCGCAGATCTGGAATTGGCCATAGCCCACTGCTCTTTTTGGTACGATAAAGTACAGGCTGTAAACCCGCTCTCCATCTCGGCTGGAGGGATTGGTTAGATTGCATCCTTCGCCAGGAGGACAGCAATCTTCTCTCGCAAGACAGGGGCGGGCACAGGGCTGACCCTGGTGAGAAACACACCCGTGAACTTGGGAGGCCGTTCGCGAATTGAATCGCGTAGCCGAGTCTGATCGTGCATATGAGCCACCGCAAAGGGCTGGCCCGCGCTAACCAGGCAGGCAGAGCTCTCGCTAATGACTGCATCACTACGATCGTTGACGTACCAGCAGTGGGGCAGCGCGGAGTAGGAGTGCTGATCCGGGGAGCGCTGGGGTCCCGCGGAAGAGCTGGAGGCGAGAGATTCACTCACCTTACACCCAGACTCCGGAGGGGAGAGCTGGAGGTGTGAGAGAAAGGAGACGGTCCTCCCAGACGTCGTGAGCCACTGGCGAAGTGCACCGATCCTGCGAGCTGAAAGGCTTTTCATCGCATCCCAGACTGGCAGTATTCGGGCTATTACATCCAGGAAAGGGAAAAATGCTCTCTCTGAGGAGCCCGACCCCCCACCGGGGAGAGAGCAGGTTCCCTCTTCTCCAAATGGCCCGTCTCAGGAGCGCTTCGCGGTCCGTTAACCGGACTTAACGGCACTCTGGGACGGGGAGCGCTGGTTGCCTGTGAGGTGCTCGGCGCTGCCGCTGGCCAGAGGCGCAGGCGGGGGCGGAGCAGCACTCGTAGACGGGCGCTCTCAGCGACAAGCAGTGGATGTGGATGGTTCGGCGGGGGGGAGCGGTCTTACATCCCCGCCGATGGATGGTCCATTGTATCCGACTGCACCGGCGTGAATTCCTGGGTGAATCCACCAACGGTGTCGCCGAACAGGCCAGACTGGTATATGGGGGAGTCAAGAAAGTGAACTTTGTCGACTCCGCGCATATTTCTGCCAGGTTTAGCCCGAGGTGGCGCTCCTGGACCACTAACGTGGCCATCGTCCTTCCCGGGGCACACGCAGCGGACTTGAGGTCCGTGGAGCTCAGTCGGGTGCGGTGCGGGGCTTGTAACAAGCCTGGGTCGGAACCACCCTCGTGCAGCTGGGCCAGCGCGCGCGCATGGACCCTGGCGTGCAGGGTGGAAGCAGCGTGGTCCGCGGCTGTGTGGGCTCTGGCTCGGGAGGCAGAGGACCAACACGCTTTGGACGGGAGTTGAGGCTGATTCCAGCAGAAGGAGGCACCACGCGGGCCCGTGATGGCACTCTCAATCTGGGGAATCGACTCATACTCCCTGGCTGCTCCACCATCAAGGGTGGTGAGGCGGAGGCGCACGCAGATCAGGCAGAGAAAGATGCCCTCAAAACTGCGTGAGCCCACTGTGCACTTCCGGGAAGAAAGGGATGGGAGGCTGGAAGGTCTTGCCTTTTAATCCTCCACATACACCCATCTAGTCGGTCCGGCCGCGGGGCTGGGGGATAAACCATCTCCAGACCCACGACCGAAACAGCCCGGTAAAGCACGGTTATCATGCCTGTTTCAAGATCGGCCGCCGCCGCGCTCGCTCCCGAGGGGAGGGAGCGGAGGGGCAAAAATCTTTTATCAGAGCATGACAGCCCAGCCTCCGATGCAGCGGTGGACATCTGAGCCTCGGTGTCATCAAGTGAGAGGGCGGCCATCCGAAGATGGAGCGCTTCTCTCACTCGAAGCTTGGATGGAGCGCGTGGAGGAGCGAGAGGTCCACAAGCCCGAGGGCGGCAGATTTACTCTCACTGTAACCCTCAGATCTGCCCGAGTGCGCACCGCGGAGCGGGGGACAACTGGGGTGGGTGGCACTTTTGTAAGAGCGAACCGCGATCTTAACTGCGCAACAGACATGCCACCGAGTGATGGCATGCACTGCCCGCGAGCACTGCATTAACATGCTGGACCCCCAGACATGAAACGCAGTGCTCGTGCCCATCATCCGAGGACAGGAAACCACCGCATCCAGAAACGCACAGTCGGAGCGACGTCTTGAAAAAGACGTGCTGCACGACCGTGTTGCTCTTTTAGGAAATTCGCAACAATACATACCGCTCTGGAGGACCGGACCCAAAGGACGCCAGGCAAGGGAGAAACCCAGCTCGACCGTCTGCCACTGCGTGTCACACACTCTGGACCGGGAGATCGCTCTCGTTCACTCTCTGTCTGAAACTCAGCTGGAGGAACCCTCATCGACTCTCTCAGAAGGCTGTTGAAGTCTCTGAAGTGAAAATGATGCTTGGCTTTGCGCGTGCTGTGCTCTTATAGCAAATTGATTGCAACGAGCATCAGGTGCGCAAGCTGAAGCTGCCAACTCATTGGCATTTCATTGGCCCGTTTACATACTCTTTCAGATGATTGGCTTTCTGAGTGAAATCCCCCATAGTGGAAGTTTCCACATAGCATTGAAGTTCCCCTCCCGAAGGGGAACTACAATTCCTTGACTTTTACTAAGCGTGCATATTTGTGTATATTTCCTCCTACCATTGCTATTTTATTGAATTACAGAACAAAAAAAGAGTTCTGATTATTTCTACCTAGAACTACCATAGCGGTCAAATGAGCACATGCATTTCAGTGCTTGTAACTTTTCCCTGTGACATTAAATATATGTGCCTCTGTTGCCTAGCAACTTCCTGCTAACAAAAACATAACTTTTTGTTGGCAAAAACATATTTTTACTTTAGATATGTCTTTCAAAACAGCATATTCAGTGCCGCAAAAAAAGCATTCTCCCCTGCTTGTGAAGTGAAAATTAAATTAAGGCCAGACATTCGAGGGGTTGTCTATGTTAGTAGCCAACTATACATTTATAGGCTGTATTACCAAAAAGATTGTATTTTTAGCAGGCAGACATTCATTCATTCATTTTCTTTTCGGCTTAGTCCCTTTATTTATCTGGGTTCGCCACAGCGGAATGAACCGCCAACTTATTCAGCATATGTTTTACGCAGCGGATGCCCTTCCAGCTGCAATCCATCTCTGGGCAACATCCATACACACTCATACACTACGGACAATTCAGCCTACCCAATTCACCTGCACTGCATGTCTTTGGACTCTGGGGGAAACCAGAGCTCCCAGAGGAAACCCACACGAATGCAGGGAGAACATGCAAACTCCACACAGAGGCTCGAACCAGCGACCTTCTTGCTGTGAGGCGACAGCACTACCTACTGCGCCATTAAATATAATTATGACATGAGAATATGATGTCTTATATGAGAACGGTCAGAATGACCACAAAGATAATTCTATTAGTTAAATAATTCTGGTAGCATTATTGACATCCAAGTTCATGCTTGTTAACATAGTTAATGCACCGTGAGTTAACATAAACTAACAATGAACAACTGTATTTTCATTAACTAACGTTAAGTAACATGAACAAATACTGTAGTAAATGTATTGTTCATTGTTTGTTCATGTTAGTAAATGCTCTAATTAACATTAACTAATGAACCTTATTGTAAAGTGTGACCAGTAGTTCGAACAAACAGCAAATGTCATTTTTTTGTATGTAGGTGATTGTCTTCAGAAACTTATGCTGGTTGAGAAATATGCTATGCTGGTTGAAAGTCTTTTCATATCCAGATAACAATTACTAAATAAAGCGGTCCAGCTGTATTTACATGTATTTTAATACTATGTGGAAGGTGTAGGGCCAAGAAAAGCTAGTGCATTCAAAACTTTCCCACTGAACATTACAATTAGCTATCCTACCTGCCTGTCAAAATATTTGTTGCATACCTCTGTGCACCCTGTTTGCACTGAAAGGATTAAGTGATTGGTGCGTTCACAGACTCGCTTCAGACAGCAAATATCTAAATTTTTTTAATCATCATTTAAATTATTCAGTAATATATAACAATTTTTATTATATAAACTGTTTGACTTGAGCGTCCTAACGGTTCTAAAACAAGATTCAGTTTTTTTAAATTTCAAGTTTAATGAAGTTTCCTGTATCTTTTTTTCATATTACAAAATATAAAGCATCAAACAATGCTTATTCATAATGCAAATTCTTCACCGTTTATTTTACAGTTGAAGTCAGAATTATTAGCCCCCCTTTGATTTTTTTTGTATTATTTAAACATCTCGCAAATGGTTTAAGAGAGCAAGGAAATTTTCACAGTATGTCTGATAATATTTTTTTTCTTTTGGATAAAGTCTTATTTGTCTTATTTTGGGTAAAATAAAAGCAGTAAAAATTTAAACACCATTTTAAGGACAAAATTATTAGCCCCTTTATGCACATTGTTTTTTCTCGATAGTCTACAGAACAAACTACTGTTATACCTGTTATGCAATAACTTGCCTAATTACCCTTACCTGCCTAGTTAACCTAATTAACCTAGTTAAACCTTTAAATGTCACTTTAAGCTGTACAGAAGTGTCTTGAAATTTTTCTAGTAAAATATAATTTACTGTCATCATGGCAAAGATAAAATAATCCAGTTATTAGAAATGAGTTATTAGAACTATTATGTGTAGAAATGTGTTGAAAAAATCTGCTCTCTGTTAAACAGAAAACGTGGAAAAAATAAACAGGGTGGCTGATAATTCAGGGGGGGCTTTAATACTGACTTCAACTGTATATGTAATTGGACTTGATCACCCCAATGGCTGATTCAGTCTTTCCAAATATCAAGTGGTGAAAAGTGGTGAAAGTTCCTGTTTTTTTTTTTAATATATCTCAAATAATTAGTCTCAACTTTTTTCCAACTTCACACATCCCTTAACGTGACTGACAGTATTCTCATTACTGGTGAAAGTGAGTTAAGTGTCTTGTTCAAGGGCACAGTGTTGATAGCTCACTGATCCAAAAGCTCAAACCTTTTGGCTGCCATCTCATTTTTTTAACCACTACGCCTTACGATAAGTCTTAATTAACAAGTGAAGACAACTGAAACTAAAAATTAAAAAGGATGAATGTTTTAATAACCAGCGATGTCCTGAGCCCTTAAACCTCTAATATCTCATTCAAACTCCTCTGTGGTCCAACATCCACAGAGCGGGTTTAGATTACGCCTCGTTGTCCTCTCCTTGAACCCATTGTGTCTCTCAGATCAGCCTCTGCTCCTTCACTGATAACCCCCTGCCCGCACTTAGAGTCTCTCCCCTGGCAGAGCTGCATCACGGGCCCGCTTGCGTCCTCAGGTCTGTCCGTCTGCCTGGAGCCGCAGTCTCACGCTCCCCCATAGCGCAGCCGAAGGGCCCCCGTTGTGCAGCTGATTGATGCTTTGAGCAGAGAAGTGCTGCACCATGCTGATGCTTTTTATGACCTTCCAGAAAAGCAGGATTTACTGCGCCAAGCACCTTGGTACCAAATGTGGGTCCGGCCAGCCGTTCTCTGCAGGGCAGAGCACATGACGGCTTTTGTTTATCACATTTTCTGTGTGTGTGTGTGTGTGTGTGTGTGTGTGTGTGTGTGTGTGTGTGTTTGTGTGTGTGTGTGTGTAAGAGACAAAGAGAGAGTGTTTGCCACTACCAGAGGCTTAAGAGATATCCTTAAAGGCAAAGTTCTGCACCACTAGCAGCACCGAATGGAATGGCAGTGGAACGTGTCCATTTGTTTCCCTTTGGATGGGAACATCCTGTGTGAAAGACTATGCAATATTTTCAAGCAGTGCAGGCACATGTTATAAACAAGTGTGCATGATGCAGAATGAATTGTGTTTCAGAAAGATTTAAACGTGGAATGTTTCAAATCATCTGACAGAGGAATGTTGATTCAAAATAGCATATCAATTGATGCATTAATTTTTCAGTAATATCAAGTAGTTTTTGCAAGATACCAATTTCAACTGAAACGGGAAACTTTTTTTCATGTTTTTGGTACATTCATGAATATGTGAAGTTTCAAAAATGGGTTTTAGAGCAGTGGTTCCCAAAGTAGGGGTTGGGACCCTCTGGGGGATCGTGGGAAAATGTGGGGGGGGGTCGCTTGGTGATTTAAAAACATCAAATAAACTTGATTAAACTATTAGAATTACCCTATTTTATCCATAAATAGGCCCATACGGAATCTGCGGGCACAGAAATCTGCAGATTTTTTGCCCATCATTCAGTCTATTTATTCACTTCTGTAAATGTGTGTAAATTTATATTTATTAAGATTTTTTATTAAATTCAGTAGTATTATTGACTAATAACAAAATGTTCATATAATTTATTTACAATACAGTTTGTTACAATACAATAATATTCTCTCTTTTAGTAGAGATATTATATGATAGACTTGCTTTGTTTACCAAATAAGTGGATCAAATTTGATTTGCATTGTAAACACTAAATAAATGTTTTCATAAAATGTTATATATTAAATAAAATAAAATTTAATATATTAAGTTTTTAGTTACAATACTCCCAAAATCCTTCCACATAAATCTGCAGATTTTTTACAAAATTCTCGGCAGAAATAGCTAAAATGTCTGCAGATTCCACAGGCCCTATCCATAGCCTACAGAATATAAAAACAGTATTTACTAGTTACATTAAAACAACAACAACATGCAAATAAAAAGCCCATCAGCCTTCTGAATATTTATTTTTCCTTTGGATTGTGACCCCTGGGGTGTTTACATTATTTCAATAATATTAAGTGTAATATTTAATATTATCAATGTCAGTTGCAGCAGATTGATTTTACAGCACCATGCTAAACATTGACACTTTTACAGCTCTCAAGTCCATTAATATTTTTTAGTTTTTTAAAGATTAAAAAAATCATACACGACTGAACATAGAGGATGATCCTCAACAGCGTCCTATTGCACCAGATTGCACATCACACACTACCTGATTGGTGGAGAGGAGACAGAGTGATGAAGCCAGTTATGATATGGGGATGGTTAGGAGACCATGATGGACAGAAGCCAGCAGTTTGGCCAGGATGCCGGGGTTAAGCCCCTACTCTTTTTTGAAGGACATCCTAGGATTTTTAATGACCTCAGAGTCAGTACCTCAATTTAACATCAGAGAGCCAGGATCTCGTTTATCGTCTCATCCAAAAGACGCACTCACTATACACTCTCAGTAATAAAGGTACGCAAGCTGTCACTGGGGTGGTACCGTTTCAAAAGGTACACATTTGTACCTTAAAGGTCCATATTAATACCTCAAGGGTACACATTCATACTTATAAAGTACAAAAGTGTTCCTCTTAAAGTTTTTAGGTACTAACATATACTTTTGAGGTACCAATATGGACCCTTTAAGTACAAATGTGTACTTTTTGAAAAGGTACCACCCCAGTGACAGCTTGCATACCTTTATTTCTGAGAGTGTACAGTACCATTCACTATACTGGGGTGTTAGGACCCCCTGAGTGCCCCCTGCTGGCCTCACTAACACCACTACACCTAACACCTAACTTTCTCATGTGGTCTTTCATTCAGGTACTGACCAGGGGCAGGCCTGCTTAGCTTCAGTGGGCGACCATGTGAGAGTTGTAGAGAGCTACAGTAGTTGCCAACTAAGAATTAGTTCAGCTACTGTAGCTTCTATGACTGTCTGCTGTGAAAGCTTCTAATGCCATTGAAGAGTATTTTATATTTCTCAAAGAACCGTTAATTAAACAGTTCTTAAAAGGACAAACATTCCTTAGTATAAAGATACATTAAAAACTCTAAAGCATGCTGTTACACAACAAAATTTTTAGGCATTTTTAATGCCTTCTGTGAAATGGAAAGATTCTGTGGATATTATTCTGTCTACAGTACATGATGTCAATAAAGAAACTTTTTTCCTCATAATAAAGATTAAATATCAAAGCAGCGATTACCTCTAGTTTTACTGGAAAGATTTTAGCATACAGGAATATTTTATCAGTAATAGGAATCGGATCGAGCAACCAAACACAGTAGAGGAATCAGACTACTGGATCAGGATATTGGAAACAATATTTTCACATATTTGCTCGAAAGTTGTCAATATACTGTGCAGGGAAACTGTATATTCTGAATAAATGGCAAAAAGTATGCTCTGGTGGCTTGTAATGCTTCTTTCAAACTGCCATTGTGAATACAATAGAAAATGACTGTGATTTAAGAAATAAGTAATTTCTTTTATGCATGCCCCTAAATGTAGCTCAGAGAAAAATTGCACTGTGCACTGTAATTTTTGAAATTTGAATGTATTTACTACTACAATGTAGAGACAGGTTTACTAACAGTTTGTGACAGTGTAATCTCTGTTAAATCAATAAATGCAGTCAAACATTAGTGGCAAATAGCCTTGGACACAGTGATATGTAACTGACTATAATACATTTACATTAGTGGGAGTTTCCTTTAAATATGCAACGGTTATGGGATGAGACGATTTAGCTTGAAGTTTTTATTTGCATTTTACACTATTTTTAATGCATTTCTTAGCCAATTTTGCACTTGTGTTAATTATTACAGGACATGCACCTTTTCATTATCACTTTACTTCTTTGCAACCTAATTTTCATTGGTTTATCACTGCGTTAGACATTATGTGTTGGACATTATGTGTTAATTGGCACATTGTCAGTTGATCACTTGTAAAACATTCCAGTTATATATGTGCATTTTTTGGATAGTATTTTCATACTGATTTGCCCTTTTTAGTAACTGTAACCTTCAAAGTCTTACTTTGATCATTATTTAGAAAAAAACACAAAGCCTGGTCCTATTAAAGTCATCTGAACTACATTTTGTATGTCTCACTATGGCAATGCTTTTGTGTTTGTAGTGATCGGGGAGCCTGTGAAATTGGAGTGGTTTAACCCGCAGGGGGAGCGGATGGTCGCGTCTCCACGGGTGGCATTGCACAATGAAGGTATTCGTTCCAGGCTCACCCTCTACAATGCCAAAATAGAAGACGCTGGCATCTACCGGTGCCAGGCCACTGATGCACAGGGAGAGACACAGGAGGCCACTGTGGTGCTTGAGATCTATCGTGAGTATCCAAAACACACAAACAAATCTGCTATTATACACATTACTTTTTTAAGTCTCTTTAAGTCCACTATTGTGGATGTGAGCAAATTTAAATCATTAATTTCAGAGGAAAAAATGTCACCACAATGTACAGTATTGTAACAAATTGTCTTTTAATAAATTCATTGATTTGTGTGTAATGTTTAATGATTAGAATTTAAGCTTTTTCAATCAAAATTTTCTACAAAACTTGTGGGGGAAAAATAATAGTCACACTTTTTTTACTGTACAATTCACGCTATTAACAAAGCATTAACATACCATTAACTTAGATTTTTAGCTCAATTAACTACTAATTAGCTGCTATTTAAAAGTTAGTAAGGTAGTAGTTGGGTTTAGCTATTGAGTAGGGTTTGAGATGTAAAGTAAGATCATACTTTATTAGTGTTAATAAACAGTTGATATCTTAATAACCGGCTGGTAATAAGCCGGTAGTAGCCCAAATGGTGTGAATTGTTACTTACCTGAAAGTGTTACCAAAATAATAAGTAACTAGGATGCAATGAGTAATCTAAATACAACCAAAAATTGTTGAATTATCTTAATTTATCAAATGATTTAGTGGTTTTCACATACTTTAATAAAAAAAAAATATTGACCTCAAACCGGTGGTAGTATAGAAATATATAAATGGTAGCATGCAATCAATATATGTAAATAAATACACAAATACTTTCAGAGAGTTTTCAGAGAGACTTATGGGAGACATGGCTTTGACCCACTGTGGCTGTTAGCACATTAATTTGCAGTGCTAGATAATACTATCCTAATACTGAAAATAATTATTAACAGTTCATACGGAATATTACTCAATCTGTTCATCAGATAGACTTGTTGTCACTTGCTAATGTATTAATCATTAATCACCACAGCCATATCACCCTGCAGACCGGTTACTCAATGAAGCTAAGCAGTGCTGAGCCTGGTCAATACCTGGATGGGAGACCACATGGGAAAACTAGGTTGCTGTTGGAAGTGGTGTTAGTGAGGCCACTAGGGGGTGCTCAACCTGCAGGTCCTAATGCCCCAGTAAAGTGAAAGGCACACTATACTGTCAGTGGGTGCTGTCTTTCGGATGAGATATTAAACAGAGGCCCTGACTCTCTGTGGTCATTAAAAATCCCATGGAAAAAGAGCAGGGGTGTAACCCCGGTGTCCTGGCCAAACTCCTTCTATCGGCCCTTACCCATCATGGCCTCTCAATCATCCTTGTCTATTGAATTGGCTCTATCACTGTCTCTGCACTCCACTAATAAATGGTGTGTGGAGAGCGCACTGGTGCCGTTGTCCTGTGGCTGCTGTCACTTCATCCAAGTGGATCCTGCACACTGGTGGTGGTGTGGAGAGACCTCCCTCATGACTGCAAAGTATTTTGGGTGTATGGCCATGCACGATAAATGTGCTATAAAAATACACATTCCATTACATTACATAACGAATGGTTTAGTTCTTCATGATTCATACAGTAACACATCTGTGCATTATTATACATACTGCAGAAATGATACATACTGTATAATGTTCAGTACTCATACTGTAAAGTGTTACCAAAACTGCTTACTAACTACAAACTTTTGAACTATATTTTGGTGCTATACATAAACAGAATCAGGACAAAAATGAGGTCAGCAAATGGCATGAGACAGGAATTTAGCATTGCCTCTATGAACACCAGAGCACAATATATCTTTTCACATGAACCTTGCAGTGTTTAGATCCATACTGCTTGTGTTTGGTGACACAACCAGTTATAGTACTTTCAAAATATGGATTGCAAATCACCTGAGATTTGGCACTGTGGGGCTCTTCAGCATGAAAGGCAAGCAGCTTTTCTCCCTCCTGTTCATGGCACTCGAGACACAAAATCCACCCAGGGGATTCAAGGCTTCCTGGCACGCTGGTGGTCTCTGAGCAGTGGGGATGCTGTCCCTCTCAAAGTCCTATCACTGTCAGAGCCCACACACTCACATCTGTGCTGGGAGATGCAGAGATAATTGTCTCTTTCGCTCTGGTTTATAAATCAGCAGAGAACAGTTTTTCATTAGGGCAAATACAGTTATGACAGTTTGATTTGCGTTTCAGATAACCTACGGCACCTGAAAATTCTTAGTTTCTCTGGATCTATGATTTATAGTAATGTGTTTGAGTAAAATGTAATTTTAGTTTTGCTCTGCAAACTTGTAATGACAGGGGACATATTTTTTTTTAAATGTTAGGGTTTCAAACTGTCTGTATTCATTTTTAGACAACATAATACCAATGTTTTAACTTCAGTTGTGTAAAAAAAAAAAAAAAAAAACTTATTTCCAGATTACCCAGATTTTAAATACCAACAAATGAGAAAAATTATTATTCTGACCATTTTACTAGCAAAAATAAGTTTAAATTTGTAATTGATTTTTGGAAGAAATATTATCATAGAATAGAATAAAACAAATATATAAATATGTTATTTTAACCCATACCTGATCAATAATTCTAATAAATCCAATGGGGTGTGGGGGTGGGGGGTGGTTGTTGCAGGGAGCGTGTCTGAGAGCCATGGAAATAGAGCTAGGCCGGTGGCTTGAACGCTAATGATTGTCACCCTTGTGCCACACTGGTCTTGAGTCCCATGTGAGAACAGAGATTTTCTTATTATGAGGAGGTAAAAATATCAGAATCAGAACCGGTTTTATTGCTAAGTGTGCTTTACACACGCAAGGTATTTGTTTTGGCTACAGAAGCTTCCAGTGTACATAAAGTGACAAGTGACAACATGAAAAAAAATATGAAAAAATATGACAAACATTAAACAGAGGTGCAGTTAGACAAAAGAGCTCTGCATGATGAATTGTTTGTAGAGATTTGTTATAAATATATAAGTTATAAGGTGCTGTGTATAAATGTGTATGAAAAAGTATTGCACATGTTTATTGCACAATAGGGGAATATTTAACTGTTCATGATGTAGATGGCCTGATTATAATGGCAATAGTAGATGGCCATGAGGTAGATAGCCTGAGGAAATATCTATGTTAGTTATCATTGGAAAGCCCATAATATTTACGTGGTCAGGTGAAGCCTGTCTTATCCAATCACATATTGGCTTTTGGTCATTTTTTTACTACTGTAGAGGCAGCATTAGCTGTTATGTTTTTCAGGCAATTCATGATTCAGTGCAAAGACCGTTACTTATATACACTTGTGATGATTGACTGACCCACCTGACTAATCAGGTTCCTCCCAAACTTACGTTAGGAACTTAATATAATTTCAGACTTGCTTTCAGTAGACTTTGGAGAGGAACTCTGGATGCATAATAGGAGGAGTGACGACGAAGATGAGAAAGAACCTGGTGTGGGACACTTTTATTTACATTTAAATAAACGCGTGGGGGTAGCCCCTCATGAACAGCTACTGCCTAGACCTGGCACTCTTCTCTTCCTCTGTCATCACTCCTCTTTTTATCCTTCCACACTCCTTTGTGAGAATCAAGACCAAAATGGTGCTCCACTCTCATGGCTCTTGACAACCACCCTCCCCCCCCCCCCCCCCCCCCCCCCCTCCCCTGAAGGTGTTGAATATGAGGTCTTGATATGAGCTGTCATAGAAGGTACACTCAAGGGTTTCCTCAGAAGTTACTTATATGTTTTTGTCTGAAATGACATAAATCATTTCAGTTTCACTCATGGTTGAAATCGATACAAAGAAAATGCACCTCAGGATGTTCCCCTCCATCTGTCCTCATCCATCCTCTTTGGAGATTAAACTTGATGCAAACTTTAAGGCTTGAATTATCATACATTTACATTAAAATGTATACACCATATTACAAGGATGCATGCTCTTACATGTCCCCGCTATAAAAGCAATTTGAGAGTACTGTATATTGATGCAAATTACAATGGAACAACATCTTGGCACAACTATTTAGGAATCCATTACATTGCAAAGGACATTATGTGTGTTAGCACAAAAAAAAAAAACTCCACCGTTGGAAATGCTGCCATTGATATAGCTGTTTTGATTTTCCCTCTGAATAGAGGACATCCAAAAGCTTTCAAAGAGAGAGCCTCACAATGCGGGGGAAAATGGACGTGTTCCATCTGAAGATGTTTGACAAATCTGTTGATGTAAAGCTAAATGTAATTCCCCAACAACGAGACAGCTGCCGGCAGACGACACGGAGCAAAGCAGCTTCAATGAGGGGGAAAAAGCAACAGGGATAGAAAAAGCATTTCACTAAGAAAAGGGAGAATAGCTGTGTTGTGGTCACAGCTAAATTGAATGTGTCTCACATTGTTGCATTAAAGGAATAGTTCAGAACTTTCTTCTGTGGAATAAAAAGGAGAAGTTTTACAGATTGTAGATTCCATGTGTTGCTTGTTGGTTTTGTTCTGTTTTGTTAGTCCGTTTGTTCACTTCTTTGGCGATTCACTACAGTGTGTTTTATGCTGCGCTACTCCAGTGATCTCTTGTGTGCTTCTTTGTTGATTTATTGTTAAAAGGACTGGTTTTGCAGCTCACAAATCATGACACTGTGCACTTCTAATCAATTGGGATACAAAGCTTTTCAAGTCAAAGAAAAGCTATTTGAAAAAAATGTTAAAAGACTTGTTCGTTTGACTTGTGCAACATATACCAACTCTTTTGAAGTCCTACTATTTAATATCATATGCAAGAAGGAGAATGAGGGTTAGTTCACCCAAAAATTTTAATTATGTAATTAATTGCTCATATTTAAGACATTCATCTTTGAAACACAAATTATTTTTACAAACTACAAAATATTTTAGATGTTCTGCATCAGATAAAGGCTGATTTATACCTCTGTGTCAAGTGATCAACGTGACCCATGGTGCCTGCCTTGCATGTAGTCGTGCATTTACATTCTGTGTGCTGTTTGTGTTGCTTTGCAATAACACATCTAAAGCAATAGCTGGCAGTTTTTATGTTCCTCTGGGTCGTGTTCTTTTGCGGGTGTTTTGTTTTTTTCTGAACGCTACCTTAAGTAGCTAAAACTCACTCATTCAGAGTCGACCACTGGCAGATGGGCAACAAAATTAATCATAAGATAAACACAAAACAACAGTTTCCATCTAGTGCTAGTTCATGGGACTCAACACTTGTAAACACTCGCTCCACAAGATTGCACGGCTCTCGGTCTGCTCCACACTGCTTACAGTTACTAAGTTGACCAATCACTGAGCTTGCACTATGCATCATTGCAATGTGTAGTTACATTTTTTGAGAGGTGCGCTTCGGCATCAGCCACGGCGAGTAGGGGTGCCCCTGTGTAAACTCTGGCCTCCCTATGGCCACCCCAATATGATTTTGCTGTTGATATTATCAATTTAAATGTATTTATGTAAATTCAATATATTTCAATAAATCAATCAATTAATAAATAAATAAGCAAATAAATAAATAGATAAATAAATAAAATGCAGCCACTAAATTATTGTGGACTGATTGGTGCCACTAAAGTAGCTGATTCACTGCCCCTCCCCGATCGTCGTTGACAGCACGCGTACACCTTTAATAGCAAGTTTTTAAGAAACAACAACGGGTATGTATGCCATACGTTTATGTCTTTACTAAGTAACTATTTTTTGTTCTCTGTTATCTTTTCTAGTTAATTACTAAACGTGTTAACGTTATTTAACAGGGCTCAGAATTAGGCAATTTATGTTTGCATTGTTTAATGTTTATGCTTTTCTACAGAATGTTCGCTTTTGCTGATTACTACACATTATGCGCATGCTGTTATACAATGACAATTTTACTATAAATCCTTATGTGAGCATGAGCTAAATAGTGGGTTCATGAGATTTTACTGTTTTTATAAAATAATTATGATTTTTGAAAAAAAAAGTGTTTTATCTAATTAAAAAGCACAAATCCCCCAAAAAATAAATAAATGCATTTTAAAATCAGCTTTTCATTATCTAGATTGATTAGCACCTCAATTTTTTGCTGATTGACTTACAAGGACCAAAAATCCCAATGATTTTGTGGATGGATATTATATAGGGTCTGCATAGTGATTGTGTATGTATATAGTAATGCCTTTTCAGTTTGTTCATTTGTCTGTTTTATTAATTAATTCATTAATCTTCATAAATTTTACACATGGCATATACTGCACTCTAAGAAGTAAGCTGTCACTGGGGTGGTACCTTTTCAGAAGGTACAAGTTTGTACTTAAAGGGTCATAGTGGTACTTCAAAAGTATATATTAGTACCAAAAAAAATTTAAGAGAAACATTTTTCTACTTTTCAGGTACTAGTATGTACCCTTGAGGTATTAATATGCACCTTGTAGGTACACATTTTGTGCCTTTAGAAAAGGTACCACTCTAGTGACAGCTC
>CAIGQZ010032409.1:20876768-20887995 GCA_903798205.1 Danio tinwini
TGTGTGTGTGTGTGTGTGTGTGTGTGTGTGTGTGTGTGTGTGTGTGTTTCCTGCACAGTGAATGTATGTGCCGCATGCCAATCGTAAAGGCATAGTTCATTCACAAATTACTCTTTGATCATTTACTTACCTTCAAGTCAGTCCAAATCATGGCTTTCTTTCCTACCTCAAAACTCAAAAGAAAAATTATCCAGACTGTGCTTGTTACTCCTTAGGCTTGCATTTTTACCACTTTTACATATGTTTAGCCATTTTATATTAATTTCCCACATGCAACACCTCTCACACTTTTTAAAAATTAATATAAACCATTTTATTCATTTAAAAAGCTCACAAGATTGCAATTATTGGCACCTTGGAAGCCATAGAAACAAGTTGGCATGTAAGTTTGTTGTTCACAATTTTAGCCAAAGTAATATTACATCAACCAAATCCATTGCTGTTGTTAATTTTAACAAAACTGCCATCCACAGAAATGTTGTGCATTATATTTAAAAGGCTGCTTTGCGCCGAATACACCTGGAGTGTCGCCATGTCCACTTATTTAAAGTGACAATTATTAAGCATTTTTGGGTTTAAATCTGTCCAGTTTATGGTGATAATAAAGTAGGCAGGTGCAGGTTGCAATGAATTGGAATGCAGCTGATTTATGCTTAAGACACACTCAACACACACTGAAAAAACTATCAAGCAGTACTTCATTCAATTAAAAATGTATCTTTCATTTCAGTTTAATATTTATTTGTTTAATTTTTCAAGTAATTTATTTGAAGTTCAAAACATAGTTAAACATAAATGTTTTTGATTAAATGCTCAACTACTCAAATATTTGTTATGACCATTGTAAACCAGAAGATCAATATGCTTTGTACTTTTATGGACTTAAAAAAAAATTGTTTAAGGCCAATGATTTACTTTTTTTATTGGCTGAAGTGATCAAATGTAGATGTGAAACCATTATCCTGTTTTTTTTATTTTATTTTATTTATTTATTTATTTATTTATTTTGATGAATGAACATTTCATGGGAATTGTTGTTTTAATTAAAATGGTGCTGTATGTAAGTTTTTGACTTGTCTAAAGCATAAAAATACCATAATATGTGTGCAGATATTTAAGAAACATCCTAAGTGAACATACTAGTTTAACTGAAAAACAATGTTAAAGTCAGATATTCTGCTTTAAAAATGTTTTTTTTTCTGTGCCGGAACACTGTCTTTGTTTAGGTCAATTTAACCTGCACAATGCCAGTTTAGCCAATTATAATTTAGCACCCCGGGTTGCCTTGTTGGAAAACAGCGTATTTCATTCATTCATTCAGAAAGGCTCTCAAATCATGCGTCCGTGACCTAAAATGGACCTCCGGTAGACAGTATCAGATGACAAAATGAGAAAGATTCAGTTTCACATGAGGTTATTAATTAGCAAATTATATAAATATTAACACTTAAACATTAGGTGAGCAGGTTACATTGTAACTGCGTGTCCAAACAACACGCTTCGTGACGAGATACGCAGTAATGAGCAATTTGGCTGTTTGCACCAGACGAAACACAACAACATTTTTAATACAGCCATTCAGAAGCACAGAACAATCACTCACTCACGAAACTGTAAGGTTTAGAATATGATTAATATATGTTACCCCTCTTTAACATCATTAAATGTAGATGCTGAATCACTCATATGTGTTTAGTTCTAAAGTTCAAATTTAAACGGTTTATTGTATTTTCAAGATCTGAGATGAACTATCTGCTGCTACTTTCAGTTTATGGCAATAAATGTCATGTAAAATGGCATTCAAACTCACATTGTAAGCATTTAGCACTGAATAAAGCACATGAGGTTTACCTGAGGTGATCACTGTCATAGGTTTCTGTTGTTCAGCTGTGGGAAAAAGAAGCCGTTTCTAAAATATCAATTTAAGGTGTTGGTTAGAACCAAAACTCCTTTTAATATGGAAAATATTCCCTCTATTGCGTGTCGTTGCTTTTATTTAGAACAGTTTAAATCACTTGCTCCTGTACTCAAACTGGCAACCCGCGCTTGCTTTTGTTTTGAACCAGGAATGCAATACCTAGTTCAACCACTGGGTGTCAAACTTATACTGCACCTTTAAAGCTATATCTTCTTGTTTAGAACAAAAGGAGAATTTAAATCAATTGACTTCAACAAGACAAATATGCTTTGTTACAGGTTATATAAAATTGTTCTCATGGAGATAGAAAATATTGTTTAAGCCAAATTATTTATTTGTCATTGGGTCAAGTGATAACATTTGAATGTAAACCATTACTGTATTTTTTCCTATAAGTTTTTTTCCAGTGCAGACTCATTGATACCTGCTTCAGCTTACATCTTTGTGAAATCACAAAACTGTACATCTAACTGCAGTTTTTAGATAAAATTACATGCATAAATTAAATACAAATTACCAATGAATAAAGTTGGTGGATTTCAAATGAGCCTGGGCTGTGTGATAAACTGTGTGTGTTTTGTTAGCAAGATCTGGCAACACCAGTAAGTCAAGATGTACTTGAGGAAAGATGTACAGAAGAAAGAGACACTCTGCATTTAGATATGTCATTAAAAAGTGTAGTTCACTTTTGTTCTGTACACCCTGAGTGGAAATAAAATCTGTTGCCACTACTTGCAATTTTCACTCTCATAAATTAGAGAACAGGAATATGTTGATGTAAATGATATAATTTACAATAGTTTTTTCAAAGAGTCAGCTTACTCTATTTATACGTTCACCTTCACCCTCATAATTCAGCCAATAATGTCAGTTCTGTTTTCATGTACTACAGTGCTTAATGAAAATTTGTGGCCGCAAAATCACACTTAAGCTGATGCACTTGGGGTTTGTTTACCACAGAGAGAGGACGATGTGAAGAACAGGTAATAAAGTTGTAAATGAGGTTCGGTTCGTTGCACAGAACGATCATTTTGCTTTCTAAGATCTTAGTCTATCATCAGGAACTGGAGTTAGTAATTATGATTTGCATACATACGTTTTTGTTTTGTTTTGTTTAGTTTTTTTATCCCAAAGTGATGTCACACACAAGCTATTTATTTGTTTTATTCTTACATGGCGAACACAAACAGTTGTGTGTGCTGCGTTTCTGTAGATCCAATGAATGTTTGTATTCACAGAGTGAGTGCTCTGCTTGAGAATGTTTACAGAGTGACAGTGCTGTAAAACTACTGTAGCCTGTATAATGATGAATGTAATTGAAGAGGAAATCTGATAATTACTAATTATACCAGTGAAAATTATCTATCAAATATGTAGTCTATGACAGAGTGCAAGCATATAGGTCTACCATGATTAATTCATCTTCAGAAATATGAATAGTTGTATTATAGTGTCATCAATTGGCCTGTGCATTGAGGACCAGAACTAAATTATAGTTTATTCAAATCCACCACACTGAGTCTATACTAAAGTTAGCATTTTAATCAACAGTAGACATTATTATTATTATTATTATTATTATTATTATTATTATTATTATTATTATTATTATTATTATTATTATTATTATTATTATTACCATATGTGTAATTATATTGTTTGATATGTTTGCATTTTTGTAGCATACAATATTGAGATGATATGGTATCGTATATGGTATTGAAACGTGAGTGTATCATTACACACCTAGTAAATAGATGTCAAATGTGACCCTGGACCACAAAATGATTGTTAAATTTGTAGGAAAAAGTCATAATTCATTGTCAATCAAAATTATGTTTTTTTAAATACCAGAAATCATTAGTAAGTAAAGATTACGTTCCATGAAATCATTATACACTATCTGACAAAATTCTTGTCGTTGGTGCCAGTTGTAAGAGTAACAAATAATAACTTGACTTCTAGTTGATCATTTGGAAAATGGCAGAAGGTAGATTTTTCTGATGAATCATCTGTTCTGCATCCCAATCACCACAAATACTGCAGAAGACCTATTGAAACCCGCATGGACCCAAGATTCTCACAGAAATCAGTCAAGTTTGGTAAAGGAAAAATCATGGTTTGGGGTTACATTCAGTATGGGAGCGTGCGAGGGATCTGCAGAGTGGATGGCAACATCAAAAGCCTGAGGCATCAAGACATTTGTGCTGCCCATTACATTACAAACCACAGGAGAGGACAAATTCCTCAGCAGGACAGCGCTCCTTCTCATACGTCAGACTCCACATCAAAATTTCTAAAAATAAAGAAGGTCATGATGCTCCAGAATTGGCTATCCCAGTAATCAGACATGAACATTATTGCGCTTATCTGAGGGTAAGATGACAGATAAGGAATTGAGCTTATGAGAGTCATACAAAATATTAATTCTTTTTCCACTGCACCATGACTTTATATTCTATACTGTACAATATTTCTGTTAAGTGACATGACTTTTGTCTCAGCAAAGTCAGACCTTACTGTCCTAATTAAATAATCAAAAATCCAGGCATGATCATATTTTATTTTGGTAAAATACACCTTACATATAAGCCCCTTCTAAAACCAAATGATCAACTAGAAGTCTGTATTTAAATAAAAGTTAAAAGTTATTATTTGTTGTTCCTAAAACTTGGATAGGCGACAAGACTTTTGTCAAGTAGTGTACAGTATATGTAAACTTTTTTTAGATTTTTTACCCTCCAGATTTCAAATTATTGTATCTCAGGCAAATATTGTCCCATATCTAACATACCATACATTAATGCATTAATGGAAAGCTTCTTTATCAGCTGGTGTATTTAGCATCGGTACAATAACTGTTTGATACAATATGTGCATTGCTAAATAGACTATTCAGTAGAAAGTGTGTTTGTGGAGCATCAATATAAAGTGTCTATTAATACTCTGAATACGAGATGGCATGCAGCTGCAAATTTACTTATAAAGTGAATGAGCTGACATTCATTCTATATGTGAATGAATGACAAAAGGAGAATTTATCCACAAATCATTCTGCTTTGAGACTGAATCTATCCTGAACTCTCTCTTGGTTTATTTGGCTCAACTACAAAATCATGAAAAATAGCAATGTTCAATTTTAACTTCAGTTTCCTTCTCAAATAAAGCCTTCATTGGACTTCAAAAACGATTTAATATGGTGTGCAATCATAAAGGTCAATTACACGCTACTTTTATTCTGGTTCTTGTGTTTCGCAGAAGACAGAAAGTCAAGTGTGAAACAGCTTGATTAGTTAACTGTCGCTTAAACTGTGAAAGAAATAGGACCAAATTCAGAGGAAAGATAAAAACCGACAAGTCTGCCGTACCCCGTGTGTGATCTTTGAGCTGCCCACTCATACAGACACCCTCATTACCAGCAGCTCAATTGTAGGACTGCCTCGAAGGTTGGAACTGTTTAACCCTGGAGAATGGTCAAAGCTTTCTAGTTTGAATAGAGGTTTGAGATTGAACCCCAGCTGTAATGATGATGATCCCCATCAGGACCTCAACGGCTGTCATCTCGTCAACAAAAATACACTTATTTCTGCTTCAGAGTGCCCTTGCAGGACTAATGCGTGCCAGCGATGCACTGAAGACAAATGGCAAATGGCGAAACAATCGTGGCATTAATTTGAACTCGGCTGTCAGCAGTTTGGGTTTACCTAATGAATGACCCATAATGTGCAAGGGGAAAAGCAAATAGTGTGTGCGTTTATGATTTCTAATAGAGGATGAGAGCGATGTGTTAATATACTGCCAAGTCAGGCTGAAAGTGACCATGAATAAAACATCCATTTAATCTAATCTTTTTACCCCGGCGCACACTCCATTAAATTGTGTTATGTCTTTAAACCAGTCACAATTCAAAATGATGCCTTTTCCTAGACAGGATGGTTCCATCCATTCCCTAAACCAGAAAATTGGAAAGGGGAACAAGAATGTGCTGTATTTAAAATCAGTGTATAGGAAGTTTGCAGAAGAGCGTCACTGCCTATTATTGAAACTATTTGAACGCTGCTCCCTCTCAGGTGAATTACCTCATTCTGAAGGGCATGGCAGAGTAATTTCTGAATGAGCCAAAATTGGGTTAGGTTCAGTCTGAAATTACTTTATCACCTTTCAGTTCTCTGCAGAGATGGAAATATAAAAATTTTCACTCAAATCAAAGCACATACCTGTAATAGACTGCGGCAATGAAAATGGCTAGCTGCGTGACCTTGGAGTGCACATATAGAGTGTTAATAGACACGTACATACTTTCAGCAGTAATACCTTTCACAAGCTATGGCTTGTTGTTTACTAGATACCCAGCATTATCACTTGCCACAATTATGTTGTTAGAAAATTGTGTTTTACATAAATAAAGTTTTCTATTGCATGCAAAAAATACTTAAATTGATTTCTGTGAGAATATTGTACTAAAATGTACGAATGACATTATAGAAATGAATACAAATTAGCCAATAATTTTAAAAAAGTTTCTATTTTGAGACTGTATGCAGTTGTGCTCTTTTTTTCTCTACAGGAGTCTTTCACACACAGACAACTGTGTGATCCTCAACTGAAAATTCAATTGAATCAAATTTATTTATTTAGCAGGGACATGCACAACAATACATTAACCTTGAAAGGGAAAGATGTGTTGTGCCAGGTTTTAGCAAGGTTGCTATTTTCTACCTGCAGTACCTAGACAGGTAAATCTTAAAACAATCAAAGCAAAAATAATAATAATAAAATACATTTTAAAAATAAAATAAAATTGCCCATTTAAAACATACAGACTCAATCACATAGGGCCCTATCATACACCTGGCGCAATAAGGCGCAAGATGTGTTTGGCGTGATTTTTTGCTATTTTTAGACCAGCACAACCCTAATTTTTTATGTTTTGCACCATGTTGTTTAAACAGAAAATCCATTTGCGCCACTTTGTGGACTCGTGTGTGCTGGTTTAAAAAGGAGGTGCGTTAAGGCACATTGTTGGCGCGTTGCTATTTTGAGGAACTGAAATAGATCACGGCATTGACCAAGTAAAAGCTGGTCTAAAGTCCAGCGCAGAGCGCATTAGTTATGTGCCTATGCAGGTTCAATAGCTTAATAAACCTGGATGTATCAATACACAATTATCTTTACATATGAAAAAACTAAAGAATTATAATGTTACAAAAAAATTTTATTACTAGATATAAAAACACTACTCTATGCCTTTTTCATGTCCAGGGGGCTTTTTTCAGTTTATTCATGACAATTTGCATTTTTATGATAATGTTATTATTATTAGCAGTATTATTTATTATATGCATATTTGAATTTGTTTTAATAAAAACAGGTTTAGATTTGTTTTGGAGACGTACACATCACCATATTGGGCATAACAATAGGACGTGTGTTTGGATATAACTCAGTTTTTTTGACCACACTTAGTTATTATTGTTCATTTATTCATTTGCTGTAAATAAGAACTAAATTTAGAAATAGTTTTGAAAAAATCTTTGCACTTAAACTAAATTAAATATGTAAGTTAATAGATGTCTTCAGTGGAGTGCATACAACACCATTTTTGTATCCACGAAAGTAAAGAAGTAAAGTAAAGGGTAAAAATAAACTAAAGAGAAAGTAAAGAGGCCGAATGGAGGAGGCTCATTCTTTATCCTTGCGCTGCAGATGGTCTGTTTAACAGTTTTTTCGCTAGTGAAGCATTCAGTTTTTCTATTCATTTTTTCCACTTACAAAGTTCGCCATGTAAATAGCAAATGCAAACTGTATTTTTTTGTGGATTTGAAAACACACCCTTAATGCTATTGTGCCATGCGCTTTAGACTTTGCACCTAGATCATTAAAATAGAGCCTTTAAAAAAATCTGTTTTTTTTAAACAAATAAAGTAAGCAGAAGTCAATTAATCATTTGAATTATTTAGCCTGGCGTGTTTACTGTTCCCAAATATTATAAATGTTTTACAAAATAAAATATATTGTGTTCAGAGGGCAAAAAGGTTTTGTTTTTTACCCAGACATTTAAAAAGAATGTATTTTAGAGCAGTAATCACGATACTGTGAAACCGTTATATTAATATCCATGGTTATCATACAGTCAGAACCATTAACCGGCCCATGCCTAGTTGCACAAAACTACAAAAATTTAGCCCAATTTAGCAAGTCAGCCAAATAATAATAATTCAGTTGTAATCAGTCACTTTATAAAGAAAGGTAGATTTATTTAAACTGAAAAACTACTTTTTTGCTACTACTTTTTTGTGATATTGTTAATGGAAATTTGCTGAGGTTATTCAGATTGACCTTTTGTTTGACCTCGAGGTCTTTCTCTGTTGACCTTTGATTGTATAATTAAGTGGACTGCTCAGTACATATTGATTCAGACACAGAGCGTGGCTGATGTGTTTATTCATTCGCTTTCTGACTTGAGGGGAGGCATTTTGAGTGTGATCACGTTGTTGTTGTTGATCTGTATGCACTGGAGATGAAGGTGGGTGAATAAGGAGTTAGTTCTATCAACTGCTGTGCCCGTGTGTGTTGGAATTTAAATGAAAACTCACTACATTACGAGACAACATGGCATTTCTGCTGTTGTACACTCGGAAACAGGCTTTTTTTTCAGCATGACCGGTCTCTTTGTGAAGGAATTTGTGGTGTTTGAGCATTTATTTAGCTCAATGGATGCCACATGCTGTCAACAACCATGTACTAGGAAGTACACATGAGAACATATTGATGGCTTGTGAATGAATATGTCATTTGAACAAGAATTTGTTGAGACTGGAACATTTGTGGAATTATGCGAAATCCGCCAAGAGATTTCACACTGAAAATTACAAATGACAAGTTAAGGTTGGATATTTGCTTAATTAAAACGATGCCGAAATGATATACGGTATTTTTCTCTGTCACAACAGTTCCACCTGTCGTCTCTGTGCCACAGCAGTCCTTCAACGCCACTGCAGACTATGGAGAATCTGTGACCTTCACTTGTCGGGCATATGGCTCACCTGAACCTGATGTTACCTGGCACAGGTATGACAAATCACCATTAACTTAGAGCATATGGATGATTAAGATATATGAAAATGAAACCAATGTACATACTGTATATTCCACATTTATATATTTCCATATATTCCACATTTTATTTATGAAATGCTTTTTTTCTGCAGTTTTGGACTTTTCAGTCATCATAGGAGGACTTTTGGAAATTAATTGTGATTGTTTTATTAATATTATAAATCTTTATATTATTTGAATGGGATTTTCATCCATTAATTTCATTAGTTTTTCTCAGTCGCTTTGGTACATTTCTCAGATCAGAATTGAGATTCTGACAACTACCTGTTCAATCTTCACATCATTGTGTCACTTGTGCACATCGAAAGAGCAGTTTCTCATTCCTTTGGACAAGTTGCAAATACTTTTGTACATTCATGCAAATGATTATGTGCAGTTCTCTACCATTTCATACATTATAGAATTGCTTATGTCATGTTGATCATTATTTTGGTCTCTGTTGAAGAGTCTCACCCCTCACATTTTGTTCATGGCATTTACATGCAAAATGGCTAAACAGGTTGTCATAATATTTTGTCATGATGTATTTTTCTTTACAATTCTATTAGACTATTTTTCTAAATCTGTCTACAATTGGTAAATTTCTCCCAGGTGTGAATCTTGACTTTTTCGAATAAAGGTGCATCTGAAAGGAGATTGTCCTATGTTCACATTTCTAATTTTTTATTTTATTTTTTACATTGTGCTACGTGCTGTCTTTTCCTTTATGTATCGCATTGACATGATCAGTACAAACAGCAAAAAAAAATTAAAATTGACCATAGTTTGCATCAGATGACCCCTCCAGAGTACACTGTTATATTGACAACATGACTAAGTAATTTGACTGTCTTGACACAAGGACTTGTCATTCTGATGGCACTGACATGTTCCTTTTGAAAGATGAACTAATCATTTTGAGCATGAGACTGGCTTTTGCAGGTGTTGTTTTGTTATTTGTTCGTGTTGTTTTGCGAAATGCATGTACTGTTCTGCAAATTTCAGTTCTGAAATATACAAAAGAGACTGAGAAAAACTGTAAATATAAGTGAATTATAACATGACATGAAGAACATTAAAATGATTTAAATTAATGATGAATGTATAATTGAATTGGAAATCATAGAATTGCTTGAATATAAATTAATTATTGTATATGTTTATATATTATTTATATACTTTTATTTTACGGGCATCAAGGTGGCGCAGTGTGTATCACGATCGTCTTACAGCAAGAAGGTCGCTGGTCCGAGCCTTAGCTCGGTCAGTTGGCATTTCTGTGTGGAGTTTGCCTGTTCTCCCCGTGTTCGCTTGGGTTTGCTCTGGGTGCTCCAGTTTCCCCCACAAACCCAAAGACATATGGTATAGGTGAATTGGGTAAGCTAAATTGTCTGTATGTGTATGTGTGTGAATGAGTGTGTATGGATGTTTCCCAGTGATGGGTTGTAGCTGGAAGGGCATCCACTGTGTAAAAAATATGCTGGATAAGTTGGCAGTTCATTCTACTGTGGCGACCCCAGATTAATAAAGGGACTAAGTCGAAAAGAAAATGAATGAATGAATGATTTATTATATATATTATTTAATGAATAACTATGTGATTTTTAACTATGCGAGTTCTACCAAGGGTGCCAGGACAATATACTGTCCAAAAAGTTCTAGTGGAATCCCTGTTGACATATATGAAACTGTTCAGTGTTGTAGAAGTGTCCTTGTATCCCAATTATAAATAATTTTTTTTTTTACAATTTTAACAAATAATAATTTTTCCTGTTTAATAAATAATAAATAAATCATATATCTATTATATTGTATATTATTCATTCATTCATTTATTCATTCATTCATTCATTCATTTTCGTTTCGGCTTAGTCCCTTTATTAATCTGGGGTCGCCACAGCGGAATGAACCGCCAACTTATCCAGCATTTGTTTTACGCAGCGGATGCCCTTCCAGCCGCAACCCATAGCTGGGAAACATCCATGCACACTCATTCACTATGGACAACTCAGCCTACCCAATTTACCTGTACCGCATGTCTTTGGACTGTGGGGAAAACCGTAGCACCTAGAGGAAACCCACGTAAAAGCAGGGAGAACATGCAAACATGCAAAATTGTATATTATATATTACTTATATTATTATGTATTACTTTATTTATCATTATATATATATATATATATATATATATATATATATATATATATATAT
>CAIGQZ010032409.1:20892995-20934108 GCA_903798205.1 Danio tinwini
TTAGTCTTTTGTAATGTCCTCTAGCTAAAAAAAATAATAATAATAAAACATCTGCTCAGTTTCAAGAATCCTGTTGTCAGCAGCTACCGGAATCCAGCCTCCATCTGTTTGTGTGTCTATATTGACTGAGCCAGAGAGAACGTGATTTGATTCCCTTCTCCCCATTTCCTGTAGCCACACAGGTCTCTCTCCTTTAAATAGATTTCATTTCCGCACATTCCTCTCTAACATTATGACAGTCTGAAGCTGTGCTGTAATCTTTCCCCTCAAAAATATTTCATTATTCGCTCTCCTCCGCGGCGGCATACCTATACGCTACATATATTGAATATAACAGAATATTCTCAAATCTCCATCTGTGATGAATAACCCATGAATCACCTGGCTTCCCTTTGTTTCGTACTTCTGCATAATGTATAATATTTTTTGATTGGCTGGCCTGAGAGAGGTTTTTTTTTTTTTGCTTGCATTATGAATAACAGCTCAGTGAATTTAGGCTTTGTTTACCTGACGTGTGTTGTGTTTGTGTGCTTTGTCAGGAAGGGAGTGCAGCTTCAGGAATCGGAGCGTTATGTAATGAGAGCTCGAGGTACAACACTTACGGTTCGAAACATTCAGCAGGACGACGGGGGATCCTACACCTGCAGGGCCTCTAACAAGGCAGGAGAAGTCGAGCATGAACTGTTTCTCAAGGTTTTCGGTAAGAGCTTCTTTTTTTTTTTTTTTTTTTTTTTTTGGTTATGCAAGTCTTCAGCCGTTAAGTAGGATGTTACCTGTCAAACTCAGTTGCTTGCTGTTCTGTCATGTTAGTGTTCAAGTTTTGGGACACACTTAATATTACTGTAGGTAGGCTTACTGTAGCTACCATGTGTGATACAATATAGTGATTCAATTACTTTAGAAGTTACACCTTTAGTACTCATTTAATTATTATCTGTAGTTACACTGGTAACTTTACTCCTACACTGTAATAATGGGTTCCACACATTCATGTTTTTTAAACTTAAATCATCCATTCATTCATTCATTCATTCATTTTCCTTCAGCTTAGTCTCTTATTTATCATGGGTCACTAAGGCAGAATGATCCGCAAACTATTTTATGCAGCGGATGCCCTTCAAGCCGCAACGCAATTCTGGGAAACACCAATACACTTGCATTCACACACATTCATACACTACGGCCAATTTTGTTTACACAATTCACCTATAAAACATGTTTTTGGGCTGTGGGGGAAACCAGAGCACCCAGAGGAAACCCACGCAAACACAAGGAGAACATACAAACTCTACACAAAAATGCCATTTGACCCAACTGGCTTGAACCAGTGACCTTCTTGCTGTGAGGCGACTACAAATTTAAGTGGATTGAACAAAAAACAATGAAGTTGTCCCAAAGAAATCTCAATAAGTGTGTTGCTTCAGCTCATTTTAAATAAGCAGTTTGAACAAGCTGCAAAATTGGACCATACCCCAAAAAGCTTTAAACATTAAGGGCTCTATTTTGACGATCTAGGCGCAAAATCCAAAGCACAGGGTGCAAAAGCATTAAGGGCATGTCAGAATCCACTTTTGCTATTTTAAGGACAGAAAAATCCACTTTGCGCCGCGGCGCATGGTCTAAAAGGGTTGAGCTTATTGTCTATATGAGTTATAGGTGTGTTTTGAGAATAAACACCTATAACCATCAGAGTGTCATCTCCCATTCCCTTTAAGAGTCAGTTGCGTCGCGCCATGGCGCGTTTGCTATTTACTGTACATGGCAGACTTTTTAAGTGTAAAAACTAAATGTGTCAAAAAAAAGTAAACAGTTAAACAGACCATCTGCAGTGCGAGAATGAGCCTCCTCCTTTTTTACTTTCACTTTCACTCTCTTCCGTGGATAAGGAAATGTGTTGTATGCATACTTGCCATGAACGTAGTGGAAGTAGTCAACGTATCTGTTCTAAATACTACTCAAAGTATGAGTGAAAAGTAACCCTAAAAGTCTTCAAAAGTATTGAATATTACACTGTAGAAACTATTCTACTTTCTACCCTGAAAATTTAAAATAAAGCTTACATCAGTAGCATTTTCTTTTAACTCTTTCCCCCGCCATTGGCAAGATAGTTCATCGATCAAGAGAAATGCTTTCCTGACCTTGATGATTTTTACGGCAATTCATGTTTTAGGTATATTACGGTAGGGGAAACCCTAAGGTATGTTCTAAGTAAGGTACATGATGTCATATGCTCCAGGGAGTGACATCTGAGAAAGAGAAAGATTGTGGGTAAAAATGTTATACAACTTTTGTTTGGCTTAACCCCTACAATACCAGGGCTTGTTACAGCAAAATGATTCACCCTCATTGATGTGCATGAGATTAGAAATTTGTTTTAACAATATACACACAAACACACACAAGCTCTCACACTCAGACACACACTCACACAAACACACACATACTGTATGTATTATATACTATATACCTTGCAGTGATGTGCGGTGAGGTTTATGGCTGGTGAGGCACTGACTCTTTCAAAGTCAAAAGTTAGATTTAAACATACTGTATCCACCCGATATACGTATTTGCCAACTACTGATTGTGTTTCAAAAAACATATCAGCATTCTTTCTATACACATGGCAGGTACATATTGGGCCAAAGAAGAATGTAAAATGTATAGCGATTACTGTAAATATGCCTCTGAAAAAACACCAAGTTGAATGCTACAGACAACTATAACAAGCGACACAGAGCACCACGGCAAATGCACTCGCTCTCATTCAAACACACACATACAGCACTTAGGCAGATGCGTGCGCTCCCTCTTGCTTGTTTGCTTGCTCTCTCTTGCCCTCTCGCTCTCATTCATACACACACAGGATTAGCACACTGGTTTTACCTTTACAGTACTTGTAAACAAAGTCTTGACATGACTTGAATTACATTGAAATGATTGCGTTATCTTCTGTCTCGTCCTTTGAAGCAATTCTTTTAGCTCCGTCATTGGTTGGTTGGTGCACGATTTTAGCAGCCAGTCAGAGCAAAACATAAAATAACAGACTCCTATTAAAGTTTACTGCATAGAAGAAGAGCAACCACTCAACAAGAATAACACAAGCTTATGTGCGCCCGCTTCAGTGTGGCAGAGCTACTGCCTGCCTCACCTCATGTCTTTTCAGTGCGGCTTTATGTCTGAATCTAACACTAAATAAGAGATTGACATTCGTGAAATACATTACCTATTATATGGAGAGTGAGGACATAAAATAAAAACATTTTAATAAAGCATTACATTGGTAGCATACACTGAGTGAGAAAAAGGGGCAGGCTCAAGCCAGTTTGCAAGGGATCGCACAATCTGACGTGAAGCAGAGCTCGGTGCTGTAATTGAACAGGAAATATGCAAAATTTGAAATCATTTAAATCATACAGAAATTGCATTTTTAACACAGATCAATGGACAACTATTTATTTTATCATTATTATACATCTCATGATAACAGGTGAGGATAATGACAGGTGAGGCACTGCCTAACCTGCCTTCCCTAACCGCACGTACCTGATACCTTAAAGTGCAATATTCTTAGAAAAAGTATCTAAAAGTATCTTTAAAAAAAAAGACAGCTACAGCACTGTACCTGCATTTAAGTGGGTTAAAAACATGAACACATGTTTTTGTTTGACAGCAGAGGGTTGGTTCTATGTTTTGATATATAATATGGTCATATATTCCTAGCCAGAAATATCCTGAGGGCTATCAAATTTAGGTGAAATATCATCAAAAATTCTGCCAGTGACTGACAACTTAAAAAAAAAAAAACACTGACAGGGAATAAGTTAAAGGTGTTTCCAAGTTCAAGTTAAATTGTTTGCCATTCATGGATTATACTTTTCAAATGTAAGATTAATTTAATGAGATATTTTTTTTAGTAAGCTGACAGAAAGCAGGTTTATGCGTTTACATAGAGCAAAATCTTTGTAACCTAAGGGGCAATAATTTAGCTGTGCAATATGTTAATGTTTAGATTATGCCATTTTAACGCTGACAAATACATAAATACAGAGAAAAAGAATACATGCATGTATTTGAAAACATTCGGAAATTATTTAATTGCAGTTCAGTCATGTTAATGCTTCCACACTGTACATGTTTGCTGCATTTATAAAGTGTTCATGTCTTAAGGTAGGTTGGTCTGATCAGATGGAAATCACAGGAATGATTATTCTACTTAACCAATCACTGTAGACAAATACAAATATAAAGTAGCAACTGCAGGTTGAAGGATAATAGTGTCGTTAAAGTATTAATACAGCATTAAAAACATACCCAAGTCAAAGTACACATTTTTAAAACTACTTAGTAAACTACTACACAACTACTCAGTTACAGTAATTTGAGTATTTGTAAGTTGTTTCAGTACTTTACAACACTGACTACACCTGCTGTAACAATATCTCAAAATCATTAGCAGTACATTTTCCAGAACAGTGTGTACATATATTGTTTTATAGGTGTTTAATGTTAGCCCATAATAGTTACTGAGAAGAAGTTGCTACTGTATTTGAAAATAAATGACCTCTTGTTACAAACTAGAGTGTAACTAGAGTGAATACCCTGGCTTTATTAGGATGAATATTAAATGTTTTAATTTATGTTAAGGCCAGGCAACGTTTTGACACAAGGTGGCCTTTTAATTTTGTTACATCACCGCTCCACATCACCCAGGAGTTGTTGAGATGTCACGTGTGACCAGTTAGCACAGCAGCATGAATAAATCATGCTAATTGGAGACTCATTGTTTTCTGTTTTACTGCACATTTCACTCTGGTGTTGTTGTGTCTGTTGTTCCCTTTGAGTTTTGTGCCATGTGGTGATAATTGTAGTTGTGGGTCATTGAGTATGTTTGCTTGTTCTGCAAAGTACTTATTGTGAAAAATCCACTCAATATAAAAAAACTGAAGAAAGCTATGTTTACATTTTAAATTGCTAGGTTTTTATTTATTTATTTTTTGTTAAAATGTACACACACTGAGAGTTGCTGTATGAAATATTACAGAAAACCACATGAGCTTCACATGTGAAAATGCATGTTAAAATCATGTGAAATACAAATGTAAAGCATTTGTAATTAAAGCCCATGTGATCACATTTTCTTTGTGTCCTACATGTTCACATGTGATCACGACAGTTCACTTCTGTTTCACATGTATGTGACTGAATAATTTATAAGTAAAGTCATACTATAGAAACAATACATTGAAAAATAGGAACAGTTGTTCTTTACATAAAGTACAGCATGTATCCAAAATAAAAAAAAACATTCATTTTTCACTTCTAATGTTGATCAAATTAAAGTATCATTTACATAATTTACTTATTCAAAATTATTTATATTACATACAGTATAATAGATATTTATTTACACCACTGATATAAACGTTTGGAAACATTAAGATTTTAATTAAGATTAAGATTTCACCCAAGTAGGTCGCTGGTTCGAGTCCCAGCTGGGCCAGTTGGCATTTCTGTTTGCATGGGCCAGTTTCCATGTTCTTCCCGTGTTTACATGGGTTTCCTTCTGGTGCTCTGGCTACTCCCACAGTCCAAAGACATGTGCTGCAGTACTCGAATTGAGGGGGAATGCAGGGGGATGGCATTCTCCTTATGGAAAAAATGACAAAAAACATCCCCTTTGTAAAACCACCATCCCCCTTTATCATCCCCTTTAGATTAACAACAGTGTGTGTAATGTAAAACATATTATGAAAATTAAATAAATTTTAAATTCCCTATTTATGGTCATTTCTGACTTGTAAACAACGATTGGCCAATCGGAACTTAGTATTGTAATAAGGTGCCACGCACAAGTGCAATACAGTTTAATGCATAATTTTGCACAATTTTCAAAATGTCTGAGAGCAGTTCAGACGCAACTTTTGCCTTCTTTAAAAAGAATAGAACAGAATGTCTGATATTTAGTTGTTTAATATTATATATGTATGCTGTACCGGCCATGCATAACTGCATTTCAGAACAGTTTAGGCAGCTTGATGTGAGTGTAGCTTAAGCAGTTCTATATTCACTGTAAAACACAGTTAACAGGGCTTGCTAACATTTACTTTAGTGACGCAAGTTCCGGTAATATCAGTGTATATAAGTTCCAGCAGATTCCAGGCTTCCCTGTTTCTAAAATGAACCATTATTATTATCCCTAAAATCAGAACGATTATTATCCCTAAAATCAGAACGCAAATGATGTGATGCATTTTTAGAATAACTGTTGTCCAAATGTTGCTCAGTTTTTTCGAAAATGCTTCTAAACAGCTCAGTCGCTGTACATCTCCATACCATGTTTTGTTGATGAATAAATCTTGAGCATGAATAAATCTTGAGCGATGATTTAAGACAATGGTTTAGTTGTCAATTCAGAAAGACAATTGTGAATGAATCAGCTGTTCGAACAACTCAAATTAAATGAATCATTCAGTGTGTCAAGAGGAGTATAGTTGATTTAAACTGATTGTAAGATATTCTTCCTGATATTTTTTTTCAGTTTATATAACAAAAGCTCATGTTGTTGGGCCACAAAGTAAATAAAAACAGTTGCTGGTAGTCAAAGACTTACATTAGTAAATTGGCTGAACTAAATTGGCTGTAGTGTACGAGTGCATGTGAATACGAGAATGTGGGTGTTTCCCAGTACTGGGTCATGGCTGGAAGGGCATTTGCTGTATAAAACATATGCTGGAATAGTTGGTGGTTCATTCCACTGCGGCGACTCTGATAAATAAGAAACTAAGCCAAAGAAAAAAAAATTATGAATGAAAAAAAAAATCACTATATAATGTAGATGGAATTGATTTACGATTTCAAAGTTGCTTTACAAAATTAAAAACAAAAAGTTTTTTTGCCATTAAAAATTGTTGATATACTTTAATTCATCAAGTATCTGAACAACAGTGAACTCATTTAGAATATTTTAAATAACTTTAATTCAAATAAAGGTTATTTTGACCTTTGTATTCACTTTCTAATATTAAGCTATAAATAAGCTCTTCCTTATAGATAATGCAACAGACTGAAGGTGATTGACAGCTACAGGTAAAGGCTGCTTCAAGTCCAGCCATGCAACATGCTTGCCTTTCATAAACAGATGGCCTGGATTGCATGAGAATGGGTGACATATCTATTGTGGCAAGGAATTTTGATTTTGATTTTCATGAAGCTTCCAACATTTTCCCCGATTATTCAGATAGCGCCTTGTCTGCTCATGTAAATGTATGGAGATTTATTCTGTAGTCATCAGAATCCTTTCCATGCGCAAGCAAAGGGTTTTCTTCAAAGCTACTCATTTAAATGAGGTTCCGTTATTGGATGAGAGTTTTGTTTTGCAAAGCGTATAGAGGGAATCTGAGTTGTAACTTTCCTTTATGACCTCTGACAGTTAACAGAGACGGAGAGGCAAGGGTTTCCACTCAGCTAGACACGCTCCTTCTGCATTTCCGCCACATTCATAACACTTTTTTTTTTGTTGTTGGCTTTAATGAAAGACATCTCAAGGTTCAAGATCTGGAGTACCCCATCACACTTTATCTAAATGATATTTTGTCTTTTGCTGATATGTTTGTGGGTTTTTCCCACAGCTGTATTTTGGTAATCCTTCTTAAATAATGATTGTTGTTTAAAGTGTGTCATGAAATTCTTTGACACGTGTGCAATCTTGTCTTTTTACAAAGATGTTAAAGATGTAAGTTTTAGGCATTTGTTTGCATGGATGAAGAATATCTAAATGCAAACCTGTTGTTGTTGTTGTTGTTGTTGTTAGGATTTTGCAAATTCTTTAGATGAAATTTTAGTTGAATCAATCGCTGAATCAATCAACAAAACGAACGCAATCTCACGGCAATTCATAACTTTTTGATTTAGTGGCTAATTCGTAGGAATTTGTACGATCTAATTCGTACAAATTAGTACGATTTGCTCATCACCCAATGACGGTTGGGGTTAGGGGTGGGGTTAGGTGCCACGCCTCCTTTTTAAAATAGTCGAATACGTACGAATTAGCCACTAAACTGACAAAATGTAAAATACTTACGTTTCCTTGTGAGATCAGGCTGAACAGAACACATTTTAAATTTCCAGATTTTCTTCACTTTTTGAGAGCTGTGAAATATACATATACAGAGCATAATTGAAATAATTCTTTAGAAAATAAATAAACAAACAAAAAATAAATGAATGAATGAATGAATGACAGGTGGCACGGTGGCTCAGTGGTTAGCACTGTTGCTTCACACAAAGAAAGTCGCTGGTTCGAGTCCTGGCTGAACCTGTTGGCTGTGTGGAGTTTGCATGTTTCTCCCGTGTTTGTTTGCGTGGGGTTCCTCCGGGTACTCCAGTTTTCCCCACAGTCCAAAGACATGCAGTATAGGTGAATTGAATAAACTAAATTGTCAGTAGCGTGCGTGCGTGTGTGCATGTGTGCGTGCGTGTAAATGAGTGTGTATGAGTGATTTCCAATACTGGGTTGTGGCTGGAAAGACAAAAACATAGTCTGGAATGTTTAGCTGCGTAAAACATAGTCTGGAATAGTTGCCAGGAATAATTGGCAATTCATTCCACTGTGGCGACATCTGAAATAGAAACTAAGCCAAAAGAAAATGAATGAATAAAAAAAATAATAATAAATAAATAAATAAATAAATAAATAAATAATTTAAGTAACAAATTGAGTAACCCCTAGTTTGGGCACTTATTCTCGCAAAATAAAGTGACTTGCTTCTTAGAAATGTATGAAAATATTAGCTGTTTATTAGTTTTGATTAATGCCTAACTTCTTTGCGGCCATTAATATTATGATTTCCTTTATTTAGCCAGGAGATCACATTGAGACAGTACTGTCTCTTCCTCCAGTGAGACCTGGTCAAGATGGCAGGCAGCACATAAAGTTTTACACAAAAATCACAGAAAACATTACCACAAAATTACAAACTCACCATTCATAAAAAAATATTAAAGGAGCATAAAAGGAGCATAAAAGGAAAAGGCATGTTTGCCAAGTTCACTAACACCTTTGGGACAGTAAATCGAATACAGGAACCAAATCTAGTGTGTTGATTATTTATGTGAAATGTTAGCAAATTAGAAAGATAAGATGGTAGTTTACCTAAGTAGTCCAAACTTGGTCCTGGAGGGCCAGTGTCCTGCATGTTTTAATTCCAACTCTACACACCTGAACCAGCTAATCAAACTCTTTCTAGGTATACAAGAAAGTTTCAGGCAGGTGTGTTGAAGGAAGTTTTGAGCTAAACTATGCAGGACACCGGTCCTCCAGGACCGAGTTTGGACACCCCTGCTCTAGAGTAAATAAGTACCCTATCAAATTTTCTTCTTTTATATAATGATAACCAATCTAAGGAATCATATAAAGTCCAGTAATGCGTCTGTGAGTCTGCACCTGTGACAAAGTGTATTGCTGCATGGTAAACAGAATCTAGGTTTCTAAGTAGATTAGCAGCTGCATGCATGTATACTGTAGATGATCACCATAATCAATTATAGACAAGAATGGACTCTCTACTAATTTCTTACCGGCCTGATAAGGAAAACTATTTTTGACCGGTATAAGAAACCTAATTTTGGCCTAAGCTTTTTCAATAACTTGTCAATGTGTATATCAAAGGCTAATCTCTCAAATACCTAGATGTTTATAAGAGCTAACTCTTTCTATTGGTACACCATGGCTAAAAATTATATATTTAAACTTTTTTGAATTTAAAACCAATTTTAAATCCTGCAACGTACACTGTAGTGCTTAAAAAGCGTTCAGTAAATACTGTACAGCTTGGTTTAAGGAGTCTATATATTCATATATAAGATCCCTGTAATGGAATTTATTCCAGTGATGATCCATCATATATTGTTTTAATATGAGAATGTTACACTCAAAAAATTACTGATATGTTAAAAACAGATTTTCCTTATGGAAACAGTTTACCTTTCTTCTAGAAAAGGTTTTAAAAACAAACAAAAAATCATTATATATATATATATATATATATATATGCACTAGCAAATATAATTTAGAATTTCAAATGTCCTTTGATAAGTTTAACGAACATAAAATAAATTGTTGAAAAGATAAATTAAAGTAATAAAAAAATAATAAAGTTTTCTGATAATTATTAAAATGTATATTATTAAGATATATTATTGTCATTTTAGGCATCTATTTGCTTGGATGAAATATGTCTAAATGCAAACCATTTATTGTTATTAGAATTATGCAAATTGTACAGATTAACTATATCAGTCCATAATGGTAGAGCAAGAGAAAGAGATTATGCTGATAAGATTTGTTTTCCGAGTCTTCTGCTGTGTTCTTTTATTTATCCGCTATTATTGTGCACCCTGCGGGAAAGCATTTTCTGATGTATATTTATCAGGTTAAACACTGTGATGGTGTCACCTCTTTGCTTGAAGGCTGCCGCTGTTGTACATCAGTTACCCTGCTAATGAGCACTGCTACACAAGACAAGCCTTATCATAGATTTATGATGGGAATCTTAAGTATATTCCTATGCCACACAACCCCTGCAGTTTACTAATGTTTATTTACCAGTGGGAGCCTGTTAGATTCTCAGATAGCAACAGATGTCAATGTGCTGGTTCTCTTTCTGAACGCCAGAACGACAGCAAAAGGCTGACCTTTCTGAAATATTCTGTTGTTTCCTCTTCCAGCTGGGTGCCCATGAAGAGTTTTTGTTTGATCGTCAGACTAGAATGATGTTGTTCAGTCTAATATTTACAGAATCATTACCCAAGCACAATCCATTCTCTGAAAAATATTTTTTTTATTGAGCAGTAGATTATAAATCTGAGTGCATCTTTAAATTCAGTTCAATTCATCTTTATTTCTATAGCGCTTTCACAATGTAGATTGTGTCAAAGCAGCTTAACAGTGTCAGTCTAGTTCAGTTTAGTTCAGTTCAGTGTGGGTTAATTTTCACTGCTGAAAGTTCAAACACTAAAGAGCAAATTCATTGATGCGAAGCTCCACAAGTCCCGAACCATGCAAGCCAGTGGCGACCGGGGTAAGGGACAAACTATACCAATTTAAAAAAAAATACCGAAAGGGAAGAAAAATTTTTTTTTTCGAGAAACCAGGCTCAGTTGGGCATGACCATTTCCCCTATGGCCAAACTTCTTGTGCAGAGCTGCAGTATAAGCACCAGAGGCTGGAGAACGCTGGACGTCCATCGTGGAGAAGCTGCAGGAGGAAAGGTCACCGGCTGGTGTACAGGCTAGCCCATCAGGATCAATGCGAAGACTTGTCTGTCATTGGGGCCTTACAGGAATCAGTCTCATGCTGTCCACTCCTCTATGACCAAAGCAGCTGCTCAGGATACGGCCTGGTCCAGGATTATGGAAACCTCTGGAATAATAATAACAGACTAACATAAGCGCAGATGCCATTCAAATTATAATGTCTTTTGGGAAGTGTTCCCGGCTCCGGTTGTTCTAAATCATGCAGACTAACAATCCTTTAGAGGATTTGGATTTCAAAAGCATTTGTGTTTTATGTGTATGCTAATGCAAAGAGATGTGTCTTTAATCTAGTTTTAAACTGACAGAATGTGTCTGCTTCCCGAACTGTGCTAGGAAGGCTGTTCCAGAGTTTAGCAGCCAGATATGAGAAAGATTTACCACCTACAGTTAATTTTGATATTCTGGGAATAATCAATTGTCCAGAATTAATTGAGCGTAGTGGACGTGAGGGGTTACAATACACCAGGAGCTCCCTCAAATATTGGGGAGCTAAGTCGTTCAGGGCTTTGTAGGTAGTCAATAAAAAATATATTTATACAATATTTAATAGGGAGCCAATGCAATGATGAAAAAACTGGAGTAATATGATCATATTTTTTTGTTCTAGAAAGCACCCTAGCAGCTGCGTTTTGAACTAGCTGAAGTTTGTTAATTAGGCCAACAGGGCAATCGCTTGGTAACACATTACAATAGTCTAATCGAGAGGTCATGAAAGCATGAATAAGCTTTTCCGCATCAGACATTGATAGCATATGTCGAAGCTTGGCAACTTTTTTAAGATGAAAAAATGCAGTTTAACAGATGCTTGAAATCTAGCCTTCAAACGATAGGTTGCTATCAAAAATTACCGCCAGATTTTTGACTGAAGATGAGGACTGAACTAAGAATCCATCAAGGGTTAGACAGTGTTCTAGGTTTTTACATGTGCATATGTCCAATAAGCAAGACCTCAGTTTTATCTGAATTTAATAAGAAGAAGTTATTAGTCATCCAGTTTTTAATATCAGCTATACACTCTGTTAATTTCATAAAATTATACAAATTATCAGGTTGAGAGGAGATATAAAGTTGTGTATCATCAGCACACAGTGGAAGCTAACTCCATGTTTTTTAATGATATTGCCTAGCGGTAGCATATATAGTGTGAGAAGTAAGGGACCAAGAACTGAGGTTTGTGGTACCCCACAGTGTACTTTTGATCTGTGTGATGCCTTTTCACTAACTGATACAAATTGATAACGTTCAGATAGATAAGACCTGAATCAGGCCAATGCAGTTCCTGTAATACCAACATAATTTTCAAGCCTATCAAGGTGAATATTATGATCGATTGTATCAAAAGCAGCACTGAGGTCCAATAATACTAAAAGAGAAATGCAACCACGATCAAACGACAGGAGGTCATTTGTAACTCTTAGGAGTGCTGTTTCTGTGCTATGAAGCTGCAAAACCAGTTTTCTGCCAACGACCCTGCATCAGTATGGAAAGGCCTGAAAGACATCACAAATTATAAAACGCCATCCCCCAGTATCGACTGCAACAAACATCTTGCAAACGAGCTGAATATCTTCTATTGTAGATTTGACACCTCTGACCAGACTCCTCACACCCACCCGCATCATCTCCCTACACAGCCATCAACACCTCCAGCCATCTCCCTCTCACCCCCTGCACTTCAGATCAGTGAGGATAATGGGCATCAGATCCTCAGTAAACAGCCATCAACACCTCCAGCCATCTCCTTCTCCACCCCGGCACTTCAGATCAGTGAAGATAATGTGCGTCAGATCTTCAGTAAACAGAGGAGACAAAAAGCACCAGGTCCAGATGGTGTTTCACCAGCCTGTCTGAAAGCTTGTGCGGACCAACTGGCTCCCATTTTCACACAGATCTTCAACAGATCACTGGAACAGCGCAAAGTTCCATCCTGCTTCAAATGCTCAACGATCATCCCAATACCAAAGAAACCAAAGATCACAGGACTCAATGACTACAGACCTGTTGCCTTAACATCTGTGGCCATGAAGTCATTCGAAAGACTGGTGCTAGCTTATCTGAAGGACATCACTGGACCTTTGCTGGACCCCCTGCAGTTTGCCTATAGAGCAAACCGGTCTGTGGATGATGCAGTCAACATGGGACTGCATTATATCCTAGAACATCTGGACAAACCAGGGAACTACACAAGGATACTGTTTGTGGACTTCAGTTCTGCCTTTAACACCATCGTCCCATCACTGCTCGAGAACAAACTGACCCAGCTGTCTGTCCCTAGCTCTGTCTGTCAATGGATCACCAGCTTTCTGACAGATAGACAACAGCTAGTCAGAATGGGCAAAATCACATCCGACAGCCGCACCATCAGCACTGGTGCCCCCCAGGGATGTGTTCTCTCCCCACTGCTCTTCTCCCTGTACACAAACGACTGCACTGCAAAAGACCCCTCCATTAAGCTCTTGAAGTTTGCGGATGACACTACTGTTATCGGCCTCATCCGGAACGGTGACGAGTCTGCATACAGACAGGAGGTGGAGCGGCCGGCTTTATGGTGCAGATACAACAACCTGGAGCTAAACACGCTCAAAACAGTGGAGATGATAGTGGACTTTAGGAGAAACCCCCCTGCACTCCCACCACTCACCATCATGAACAGCACTGTGGCTGCAGTAGAGTCATTTAGGTTCCTGGGCACCACCATCTCTCAGGATCTGAAGTGGGACATTCACATAGACTCCATTGTAAAGAAAGCCCAGCAGAGACTGTACTTCCTTCGTCAGCTGAGGAAGTTCAACCTGCCACAGGAGCTGCTCGTACAGTTCTACTCAGCTGTCATCCAATCCATCCTCTGCACTTCAATCACCGTGTGGTTCAGCTCAGCTGCCAAAACCGACCTCCGTAGACTACAGCGAATAGTCCGGACTGCTGAACGAATCACTGGCACTACCCTTCCCACACTTCAAGAACTGTACTCTTCCAGAGTGAGTAAAAGGGCTCGTAAAATCACTCTGGACGCCTTACACCCAGCACACTACCTGTTCGAACTGTTACCGTCTGGTCGGCGCTACAGAGCACCAAGCACAAAAACAGATAGACACAGGAAAAGTTTCTTTCCTCAGGCCATCTACCTCATGAACAGTTAAATATTCCCCTACTGTGCAATAAACGTGCAATACTTTCTCATACGCACTTGTACACAGCACCTTATAACCTGTATATTTACAGCATATCTGTACATACAACTCAACATCCAGATATTTTTTACTGACTGCATCTCTGTTTAATGTTTAATGTTTATTGCCTTTTCTTTTCTTGTATTTAATTTTGTGTTGTCACTCGTCACTTTATGTACACTGAAAGCTTCTGTTGCCAAAACAAATTCCTTGTGTGTGGGAAGCACACTTGGCAATAAAACTGATTCTGATTCTGATTCTGAATTGCTCTAAATCCAGATTGACATTTTTCATATTATTCCCATGTAATGGTAATATTTTGGGCCTAGGGGACGTTGGAAGGTTGCGCTTTTGGTGATGTCAGTGCGCTCACGCATTTGCTTGGCAAACTGCACATCAGGAGCGTGACGGGCTTAGCTGCTGTGGCGTTTTCCATACGGTCTCCCAAAAGTCTGTTTATTACAGACACACGTTGGAGTTCCCTATGAAGGGGAACATCCTGTTTACGTCCGTAACCCCCGTTCCCCGAACAAGGGAACAGAGACGTGTGTCTCCACTGCCACAGCACCTGAGTCTCCAGCTGGGAGCTGAGTGATCGGCTCTTCAGCAGGCAAATTTTGAGGAGCGACTCCAGCAGCTGACTTATATAGTCTTGATGAGCTCATCAGTTTCAGCTGTGGAGCTCAGCTCCGCCAACTCAATTGGCATTTCATTGGCCCGTTTTCTTATCTTCAGAAGTGATTGGTCATCTCACTCCCAAACTCCCAACACACTCCCAAAAGTCTGTTTATTACAGACACACGTCTCCGTTCCCTTATTCGGGGAACGTGGGTTACGGACGTAACCAGAATGTTATGTTTATTGATGTTTTAATAGTTTGACCCAAAATAAAAACAATAGATGCAGTCTACAACCTGTCCAATACTGTAAATGCAGGGAATGAAAGGCGGGTCCCTGTAGAAGCTTCTGTTAAACATTTGATTTCACTCTGCTATGCATCTGTATAAGAGGCCAAATTCTGCTTCAGAAAACATCACTCAAATCATGACACTTCACCTCCAACTTTCACTGACTTCATTACACACTTTGGTTTCAGGCTTTCCAAGTTTGACAATGAACATGATGTATCACATCAGACCCAAATAAATAAAATTTGTTTTCCTAAAGTGAGCTTTTGACAAGTTTAATGTCCACACAACATTCTCCTCAGCAGAGGTCAGTCTGGCCTTTTGATTCTTTCTGCTGATGAAACATTCTGACAACAAATGCTCTTAAATTTAGAGTCACTGTATGCTGAAGCAGATCTTTACACTGTTCAAAGCTGAACTGGCAGGCAATTTCACCTGCAGTGTTGAACTGTTTGCCTTTAGAGATTCTTTATGTTATTGTGTCCTCTTCTACATTTGTTTTTCGGCCAGCCTTTCTGAGGGGCTTGAATGAGTTAGTGGGATTGTAAAGATGCAATATTCTAGAAATCACATATCTGGGACGACCAACTCCTCTTGCTATTGCTGAAAAGTTAATCTCTATAACTTTCATCTGTCTGAGGGTCTCAAGTCAAGACTTTAGAACTGTTTGCAAACTTAGTGAAACCAGCAAAGATAGACTACCGGTTAACATGGTTTGTCAAAATAATAGACCAGGGCTCTCATTTAACTTAAATTGATGATTTAAAGTGGTTCAGTTAAGTCACTATTTAAGTTAATTATGCTTAATTAGAATTTACTTACAGCTGTGCGCATTCTACCATCAAGGGTTTTTATAGACTTATATACTTGATTTTGTTCAGAAACAATGTTATACAAACAAAGCAGCAACCTCCCAGTCTTCCTTGTGAAGCCAATACAGAAGTGACTGAAACTGCAATACATGAAATGGCCACTTGAGACCTGCTCCAAAAAAGAGTTAATACCATGGTAATTCCCAAAGTGAGGGTGGCATGACAACGGGAGGAGAGGTGACTTGGTGATTTTTTTTTTTACAAATCAAATTAACTTTATTAGAATGATCAGATATTATCCATAACTAACAAGAAATAAAAACATAGTTAATAATTACTTTTAAAAAAATCAACAACATGCAAATAAAATACCACCTGCTAATTTTTTTTATATTGGATTGTGACCCCTGGGGTGATTACACTGGATTCATGACACAACAATAACGTCAGTTGCAGTAGATCAATTTTATAGCACCATGTTAGCCTTTCCGACACCTTTTTGGCATACGCATACATTAAAATAATCTTTGAGTGGCGTTCTCTAAAATTAGTTAGGCTTAGTTAGAGTTTAGGTTTATTTATTAATCATTATAACTCATATGATGGTTTAAAACATCAATTAAGTACATTTTAAAGTTAAATATGCTTCCTTAGAGTTTGCTTACAGTTGTGCACATTCTACCATCAAGGGTGTTTATAAATTACAAAGTACTTTTGTGTGGGAACTTTTGACATAAGCTTGGCAGAATATGGCAGAAATAAAAATGTTATATAACGACCATTAAATTACAGACATTTACCTTGAAATAACATACGTTAAATTACTGAAATTTCCTTAACTACATTTGAAATTTAAATTTTGTAATTTACAGACTGTTATTTTATGGTAAATGTCTGTTATTTAACAGCTGTTATTTTAAGTTTTTTCTCCGGCACCCCAGCTGCCAGAAAAAGATAACATTAAACAAAATATTTTTTTACAGTGTACATATGTTTCCACCCCCATTTTGAGACCACTTAGTGCCAGATTACCACAAACAAAATCTAAAGGTATCTGAAAGTGTTTTTACTAATTTAGACAAGTGTTCTTTTTATTTTTCAAATTTCTCATTTAAGTTTTTTAATCTGCACTTCAGAATCTATATGTAATTTATGAAATATAAAAAATTACTATTTTCCTTCAGATAGGAATACTTAAAAAAGGACTAAGAAATGACATTGAAAATTAGGAAATTGTAGATTGTTTTCTAATTTTGGTCTCCACTGTAAGCTTGTATTGTGTGCATAACACTTATGTGACAATTGCACTGTAATCTGTAAGCTTGAGGGCTCTAAATATACCCAATCTTTAGTTCTGTATATTTTACTTTCATCATTGTCACAAAAGTCTGTTTTCCTCTTTTGCAGTCCAGCCACACATTACTAAGCTAAGGAACGTGACAGCTGTGGAAGGCAGCGCTGCTATGATCTCTTGCAAGGCAGAGGGGGAACCTTTACCTGAAATCTCCTGGAGGAGAGCAAGCGATGGACACAGCTTCTCAGATGGAGATAAGGTACAATGTAATTTTTTGTTTTAGTAAATAATATATTTATAAAATTGAGGTAGGTATAAAGCTTTAAAATGTGATTTTACAAGATGTGTAATACTTATATAAGTTTAATACTCAGAAGTCACCAGAGTGCATCTGTGAAAGTTAAGCTGAAAATAGCTCACTGATCTTTTATTATAACATGCTGTAAATGCCACATAATGAGCGGAAGCAAAAATATTCTCTTTTCATTTCATTCGCTCTTTTAATGTGAATTTTCAGAATTTCCATCTGTGCCTTTAGAGCTGTGCCTTTACAGCTTGTACCGCGTATACAGCTTGTATATTCACAACCACAATCAAAATGTATTTTGAAGTCTTGTCAGTTTAAACTCCTGAAACATGGTTTTCTGAACACAAGTATATAAAGCACATACTCAGACAGCTGACTTTCAGATGGCGTGTTACGTAAGAGTTATCTGAAGTTTTTTTTGCTTACAAGGTGATGTAAAAAGAGTTCACATAATGTCAGCTGTATATGTAAATCATCAATCTGTGTAACATCTGAGAAGCAGCATCTCTTTGACATGGCAACAGCACAGACTTGTATTTGTCGTGTATTTCTTGGGCAGTAATTATTTTATATATTATGATATTGAGATGTGTACATTCCTGAACAAACACTCAACATTAAAGTTGAGGCATTTTAAGGGAGCTTGTAAACAGTGTTTGATATAGAAGTGTACTTTTTGCTTTAAACGTTGCAGATCTTTATTTTTACATTATCAGAAAGCAACATTACACACTGAAGGCACAAGCTGAATGTGTAAAAACATAATATGCCGTTTTTAATGTTTTGAAAAGTCACTTATGTTCGCCAAGGCTGCATTTCTGTTGTAACATTGTTAATGTTTTTACTGTCACTTTTGATCAATTGAGTGCATCCTTGCTGAATTTTTGTCCTTCAGTGCATCCTTGCTCGCTTTCTGTCATCTCTGCCTGTGCGAACGTCATGCTGAAATGGATTTTTTATGACAAGAGCAGACACGAATTTTGTATATTCTCCAGCAAGTCACATAAGAGCACACTTTCACAACGTTTTAAGTTTAAAACCATTAATTTTAAAGGGATAGTTGGACAAAACTGGACACTTACTTACCATTTACTATTTTAAATACCATTAAAAATACCTTTATATTTATTTATTTTTCTGTTGAACACAAAAGAAGATTATTTTTAGAATTTGGGATATAGCAGTCATTAAGATACAGAGTAGAAAAAATGAATACAGATTTTCAACATTTTTCATTTTCTGTGTTCAACTGACAAAAAAGAAACACGTGGAGGGTGTTTAAATGATTTCAGTTTTTTGAGCTATAACTTTAATCTCCTGGTCAACACTCAGGGGTTAGCACTGTCACCTCACAGCAAAAAGGTTGCTGGTTCGGGTCCCGGCTGGGTCAGTTGGCATTTCTGTGGAGAGTTTGCATGTTCTCCATGAGTTTGCATGTGTTTCCTACTGGTGCTCTGGTTTCCCCCACAGCCCAAAGACATGTGCTATAGGTTAATTGAATAAACTAAATTAGTCGTAGTGTTTGCAGCTGGAAGGGCATCCACTGTGTAAAACATATACTGGATAAGTTGACGGCTCATTCTGCTGTGGCGACCACTGATGAATAAAGGTGAGACTAAGCTAAAGGAAAATGAATGAATGAATTGTAATGTACTATAAATGCAACTATAAAGCTTAAGAGGTTTGTTATTCTACAAATTAGTATTTTTTGTCATTATTATGATTTTTTACTTACAGAAAACAAACACATGTTTTAATATATTCATAACAATATATTCAATATATTCAAAGCAGTCCCACAACATTCTGACACTCAGTGATGCTCAAATACACTGTCAGAAAAGTCTAATGGCTGGGAATGAGCTTTTTACAGTGTCTGCTATAATGTTATTGTTGTTTTTTGTGTGTTTACATCGATGAATATGGCCACGGTGTAAATGCACAGTGCAGTTACGATCTTAATGCCACATTAGATTGTAATGATAACATGATCTATGCCTTCAGTGATTTCCTGAAGATAAATACCAAACAAATAACACTGGAATAACTACAGCATACTATCGTCTGATCTCATATGAAGCAAGAGATCGTGATGACATATGATGTGTGCAGTTGCTGTAGTGCTGTCTCAATTGTTAGGGCTAAATGTTGAAGCCCTTCCCTTCACCCTTGGTTTTAAGGTTGAAGGGGAAGGGAAAGGGGAATTGGTAGAGGTACAGAAATAGAATTGGGATTGGGCCTAAAAACACTTTGTTTTTTGTTTTTTTGTTTTTTTGTTTATAATGTCTGTTCAATTGTGTAAGGGGAGTTCAGACAAAAAAGTCACATTATAGTTCGAACACACATTAATTCAAGCATGCTTCAGTGACATAGAAACCTATAGCCAGTTCGCTTAAAAAAAGATCATCGGTGTCCCTCTACCTTTCATTCAGGACATTTTCCTTTCACAGTGCTCCAGCAAAGCTAGCAGTATTGTGAAAGATTCTGCCCATTCCTTCTCTTTCAGCTGCTCCCAGGTTTTGAAGTATTAGAGCCTGCTCAGCTAGACTACTCAACAGCTCCTTTCCACAGGCTGTTAGAGCCCTCAATTAACTGCAGTCAATTTACCCCCCTCTGAAATCTCATATCCACCCCCTAATCCCCTTTCCCCCCAGTTTATGGATTTCATATGTCCCATACAGGTGAGTGGGCTTAACAAACCACCTATAGAAAAGACACCCTCTCATCTCTCTGACTCGTGCAGCAGGTTGCATATTTGCACTATAGACACTTTCTTAATCACTCCATGTCTCTTGGAAACATTGTGCATTTCAAATTGTGCTTCATTCGGGTGAGTGGGCTTGAGAAACCACCTGTAGAAACACTCTTCTCCCTTATGCACTTGACACTTTATGTAAACTCCATCTTAGAAGAACTCAATAAGGAAAACAATGTTTTACTATAAATGTACCACAATCATGTTGCACTCTTTCAACCTTAAATAACTCTTTTGCACAATATTAAACCCTAAGTACCTCTTTTGCACAATATTAACCTTTAATATCTCTCTTGCATATTATCCTGTACAAATTGTTAAATCTCATGAAAAACTACTTGAGTAGCCTGTCTTATGTGTATAATTAAGTATCTTATATTATACAGTATGATAGTTATACATAGGTTTTTAAAATAGCTCTTATGTCCAGTGTTGTGTTTGTATTATAATTAATTTATGTAGCACTATTGTCCTGCGAGACATGACATTTCATTTCTCTGTATGTCCACACATGTAGCAGAATGACAGTAAAGCTTGACTTGACTTTACAGTAGAATGAGTTGACATGTACATGCAAAGTTTTTTCTTCTGTAAAGAATCTTTATTTTAGTATCTATCTAGCTGATATAATTCTGAGAGTCAACTATATTCATGTATAATCTATATATAATCCATAATCATGTGTTGATATGTAGGTGAAGTCAACAGAATGTCTAAAGGAAACGCTCCGGTTACTAAGGTAACCCTCGTTCCCCGAGGGGGGGAACGGAAATGCTATGTGGAAACTTCCACTATGGGGATTTCACTCAGAAAGCCAATCATCTGAAAGAGTATGTAAACGGGCCAATGAAATGCCAATGAGTTGGCAGCTTCAGCTTGCGCACCTGATGCTCGTTGCAATCAATTTGCTATAAGAGCACAGCACGCGCAAAGCCAAGCATCATTTTTTAGCAGAAGAGACTTCACCTCAACAGCTAAGGGGCAATCATTATGGCGAAGGAACATAGCATTTCCGTTCCCCCCCCTCGGGGAACGAGGGTTACCTTAGTAACCGGAGCGTTCCCCTTCAAGAGGGGAACTTCAATGCTATGTGGAAACTTCCACTATGGGGAAATGTTTGGAAAACGCCATAATGATTGAACCTTACCTTCGCCCCCGATGAGAGGTTTGCCAGGCAAAAGAGAGCGTGAGCGCACCTGCGTCACCAGAGGCGCGGTCTTCCAACATGTTCCCTGGCCCTTACTTATCCCACTTCAACAGAAGATTTACGAATTTAGATATATTTTTCGGGAGCCGCAGATGCGTCTAGAACACTTTCTAGGAATTTAATACGACAGTACGTTGGGGAGCGTGCAGTCCCGATAGGGAGGACGCTGCGGAGGCCACCTGCTACCCAAGTGGGGAGACTAGTGGCGAGAGAGCATATGGACTAGCCCTGAGAAGGGGGAGTACGCATATGAATATAAGATGGTTAGCGGTGAGGGAAGACACGGGTCCGCCTGTGAGGGGGGACTGCACCGTGGCAGTATAAGCATATGGGATCGCCTTGTGGGGATCGCACATAGCGGGCACCTATACCCAGAACGTGGGCTGACCAGCGGGCAGACCAATAACGTAACGGGCCAGCACCTGACTTCTCCGCTGAGTCAGATGCTGGGGGCCTCGGAGGAGTATCTGCAGGGTTCGCCAGCGGGGAACTTTACTGACAGAGTGAAAAAGCGCACGTATCTCCGTGTTAGAGAGAATGGCGCAGCAAGCATTTTACAACACCTAACTGAATTTCCCATTTACCGCAAGGAAATCGGCTCCCCTCAAGATTAATAAATCTCGCAAGGTGTCGCCCAGCCCGCAGCTCTACAGTGTCTGTTAGAGAGGCGCCGCGTGCTAACGCCCAAGGATGCGTGCTTCGAGGAGCGCGCTCTCATTCCTGGGGGACACAGCTCGCCCTGGCTCAGATGAGCGAGGGAGATGGCATTCACGGTTCAGTGGATATGTTCCAACCTCTGTTTTGGATACGGCACTTCCCTTCTGCCGATCACTGTAACAGATAAAAGAGCTGAGTATGGTCCGTATAATACGCAAAGCGCGAAGGACGCAGCAAATAAAGGGGCTGGGTCTGCCTCCTCCGTTGGCAGCGCTTGCAGGTTCACTACATAGCTGAAAGAATGCTGTAGGAACCTAGAGCACCTAGGTGGGCGGGGGTCTCAGGTAAACGTGAGAGTGGGCCGCCCCAACACGCTGGCACATTTCGCTGACCGAAAATGCCCCCAGTTACCCACCCATTTGGCCGATGCGAACGCGACCAGCAGAGCTGTCTACCTGGACAGAAATCTTAAGATACTGAGTCGAGTGATCGAGCAGACCTCTCCTAAAAGAGATCTCCAAGTGGGTATGAGAGGGAAACAGGAATAATTAATATTCATGTCTCGCGCCTCTGAGAACTGGATGCTGAGACGATACTTCCCAGCGCGCCGCCATCACCGCATCCTTAGAGCGGGGTAGAACGTAACGCCAACCCCTCGGAGTGGAGGGGACAGCCTTAGCTCCAGTCAACTGAAGGAGGATAGCATCACTCTGATCTGGCATGTTCGGGGTTTCCTTCTCGGGGAAAAAGTTAACCACACAGCGAATAGACTCCACTTCAGGGCGTGGGCATGCCTCGTAGAGGGTGCGCAGCCTGAGTGACAGTGTTAACCACCTAATCGGTAGGTCACCTAAGTCCTCCGCACTCCATCTATGAACCGCACGTGAGGCATAGATCTGGGTGTGGGTGCCAAACGGTGCCTGTCCCCTGTTTCCAGGGGATGTGCCAGGGAGGGGCCATCACGAGGAGAGTAAAAAGCAGGTCCGATTGGGCCAGAGAGGCGCAGTACGAGAGCTGTTCCTCGACCTCCCTGACTTTACACAGTATCTGTGCGAGTAGGCTCAATGGAGAAATGCGTATTACGCACGCGCCGGGGCCAGCTGTAAGCCAGTGGACTTTACAGGGTTCGCCAAGTGGGGAACTCAAGCGAGAGCGCACAAATCTCTGAGCTAGAGAGAAAGGCGCAGCCCATAACAGCTGGCCAGTCGGGGGTGGAGTCCCCATTTTCCCAGGCGAAACTGCCGTGAGAGCGGATGGCTGCACGGTTGAGCTCGGTGGGGAAAAATGGAATGCATCGATTGCGCCGCGTATGACTCCGGGGGAGCAGACGGCGGGCGAGCTGAGACATGCGGCGAGAGCGGATACCCCCATGCGGTTGATATACGCCACCGCCACCGTACTGTCCGTCCTGACCAGCACGTGTTGTCGCTCCAGCACCGATAAAAAGGCGGAGAGCGAGGAACACTTCCAACAGCTCTAGGCGATTGATATGCTAATGCAACTGGGTTCCTTTCCACAAGCCCGTGCTGCATGCCCGCAACACACGGCCCCCCAGCCCGTGCTGGAAAGAATCTGTCAAATCGACAATATTTCTGGACGCCTTTCCTAGAGGCACTCAGGCCTGTAGGAACGAGGGATCGTTCCAGGGGCTGAGGGCGCGGCGACACAGCGTAGTGACAGTCACCCGGTGTGTGCTCGCGTGCCATGCGCGTCTGGGGACTCGATCGTGAAGCCAGTGCTGAAGTGGTCTCATATGGAGCAATCCGAGCGGCGTGAGCTTGGTGAAGACCCGCGGAGACAGAAAGAACCCGAAGGGGAGGACTTGTACTGCCAGGCTCGATCTTAACGCAGACCGCGGAAACTGACGGTGGCGTGGAGTATGGAGACATGAAGTACGCGTCCTTCAGGTCTATTGCTGCAGACCAATCCCGAGGACGAACGCACCAGAGGATGCGCTTCTGCATAAGCATTTTGAACGGCAGCTTGTGCAGACAGCGGTTCAAAACGCGCAGATCTGGAATTGGCCATAGCCCACTGCTCTTTTTGGTACGATAAAGTACAGGCTGTAAACCCGCTCTCCATCTCGGCTGGAGGGATTGGTTAGATTGCATCCTTCGCCAGGAGGACAGCAATCTTCTCTCGCAAGACAGGAGCGGGCACAGGGCTGACCCTGGTGAGAAACACACCCGTGAACTTGGGAGGCCGTTCGCGAATTGAATCGCGTAGCCGAGTCTGATCGTGCATATGAGCCACCGCAAAGGGCTGGCCCGCGCTAACCAGGCAGGCAGAGCTCTCGCTAATGACTGCATCACTACGATCGTTGACGTACCAGCAGTGGGGCAGCGCGGAGTAGGAGTACTGATCCGGGGAGCGCTGGGGTCCCGCGGAAGAGCTGGAGGCGAGAGATTCACTCACCTTACACCCAGACTCCGGAGGGGAGAGCTGGAGGTGTGAGAGAAAGGAGACGGTCCTCCCAGACGTCGTGAGCCACTGGCGAAGTGCACCGATCCTGCGAGCTGAAAGGCTTTTCATCGCATCCCAGACTGGCAGTATTCGGGCTATTACATCCAGGAAAGGGAAAAATGCTCTCTCTGAGGAGCCCGACCCCCCACCGGGGAGAGAGCAGGTTCCCTCTTCTCCAAATGGCCCGTCTCAGGAGCGCTTCGCGGTCCGTTAACCGGACTTAACGGCACTCTGGGACGGGGAGCGCTGGTTGCCTGTGAGGTGCTCGGCGCTGCCGCTGGCCAGAGGCGCAGGCGGGGGCGGAGCAGCACTCGTAGACGGGCGCTCTCAGCGACAAGCAGTGGATGTGGATGGTTCGGCGGGGGGGAGCGGTCTTACATCCCCGCCGATGGATGGTCCATCGTATCCGACTGCACCGGCGTGAATTCCTGGGTGAATCCACCAACGGTGTCGCCGAACAGGCCAGACTGGTATATGGGGGAGTCAAGAAAGTGAACTTTGTCGACTCCGCACATATTTCTGCCAGGTTTAGCCCGAGGTGGCGCTCCTGGACCACTAACGTGGCCATCGTCCTTCCCGGGGCACACGCAGCGGACTTGAGGTCCGTGGAGCTCAGTCGGGTGCGGTGCGGGGCTTGTAACAAGCCTGGGTCGGAACCACCCTCGTGCAGCTGGGCCAGCGCGCGCGCATGGACCCTGGCGTGCAGGGTGGAAGCAGCGTGGTCCGCGGCTGTGTGGGCTCTGGCTCGGGAGGCAGAGGACCAACACGCTTTGGACGGGAGTTGAGGCTGATTCCAGCAGAAGGAGGCACCACGCGGGCCCGTGATGGCACTCTCAATCTGGGGAATCGACTCATACTCCCTGGCTGCTCCACCATCAAGGGTGGTGAGGCGGAGGCGCACGCAGATCAGGCAGAGAAAGATGCCCTCAAAACTGCGTGAGCCCACTGTGCACTTCCGGGAAGAAAGGGATGGGAGGCTGGAAGGTCTTGCCTTTTAATCCTCCACATACACCCATCTAGTCGGTCCGGCCGCGGGGCTGGGGGATAAACCATCTCCAGACCCACGACCGAAACAGCCCGGTAAAGCACGGTTATCATGCCTGTTTCAAGATCGGCCGCCGCCGCGCTCGCTCCCGAGGGGAGGGAGCGGAGGGGCAAAAATCTTTTATCAGAGCATGACAGCCCAGCCTCCGATGCAGCGGTGGACATCTGAGCCTCGGTGTCATCAAGTGAGAGGGCGGCCATCCGAAGATGGAGCGCTTCTCTCACTCGAAGCTTGGATGGAGCGCGTGGAGGAGCGAGAGGTCCACAAGCCCGAGGGCGGCAGATTTACTCTCACTGTAACCCTCAGATCTGCCCGAGTGCGCACCGCGGAGCGGGGGACAACTGGGGTGGGTGGCACTTTTGTAAGAGCGAACCGCGATCTTAACTGCGCAACAGACATGCCACCGAGTGATGGCATGCACTGCCCGCGAGCACTGCATTAACATGCTGGACCCCCAGACATGAAACGCAGTGCTCGTGCCCATCATCCGAGGACAGGAAACCACCGCATCCAGAAACGCACAGTCGGAGCGACGTCTTGAAAAAGACGTGCTGCACGACCGTGTTGCTCTTTTAGGAAATTCGCAACAATACATACCGCTCTGGAGGACCGGACCCAAAGGACGCCAGGCAAGGGAGAACCCAGCTCGACCGTCTGCCACTGCGTGTCACACACTCTGGACCGGGAGATCGCTCTCGTTCACTCTCTGTCTGAAATTCAGCTGGAGGAACCCTCATCGACTCTCTCAGAAGGCTGTTGAAATCTCTGAAGTGAAAATGGTGCTTGGCTTTGCGCATGCTGTGCTCTTATAGCAAATTGATTGCAACGAGCATCAGGTGCGCAAGCTGAAGCTGCCAACTCATTGGCATTTCATTGGCCCGTTTACATACTCTTTCAGATGATTGGCTTTCTGAGTGAAATCCCCATAGTGGAAGTTTCCACATAGCATTGAAGTTCCCCTCCCGAAGGGAAACATCGAAATAAAGTGTTAACATTAATTGTTACAGTAATTTCAACATTTAGCATTTTAATACAGTGAACTTTGCTCTATTACTTACTTTCACTTTCTTTTTACACGGTGGTTTGTACTCATACCCACACTACAACAGTTCTGGACTTTGCTTTTCTTCCACGCACTGTCTTACGCCATAACACGCCACTTCTTCAGCTCTCCTCTTTCTTCCACATCCAGCCTTACGTCGCGTCACTCACGTCACGTTACTCTCTGGCTGTTTCTCAATTCCAAGAACGCAGACAATGGACTTGCGTTCTTGTGAAGACCGTTCTTGCCAGGTTACCTTGAAAGAACGAACTCAGAAGACTGCGAGAACAGAGAATGCATGCCCTGAGAAAAGAGAGGCTGCGTTTTTGACCTACATTACAGCATTCATACAATGATTTTTTTCCCTTTTCACATATATACTATGCGTAAACACTTTACAAATATATGTTGCACAATACAAATAAAACATTTTAATTAGTGGTGGGCCGTTATCAGCGTTAATGTGCTGCGTTAACACGAGACTCTTATCGGGCGATTAAAAAAAATATTGCCGGTAATCTTCACCTTGATATTTTAGCCCAGATGTATACCTGACTGGTGAGCTGTCTGACAAAAACGTGCCCTTCTAAATCACATCAGCAGGATGCCCTTCTGGATCTTTCACTTACTTCGAAGACACTACTGACTACGCTTACATGGACATCTGTAATCTAGTTATTTGCCTTAATAGACAATAATATAATTAAGGTGTTTATGTGAAGTGCTTTCATGTAAGAGTTTCCTGTAATTTTAGGTGACTTTAACTGCAGTTCGGCAGTTTAACTTTCACTTATAAACATTTCATTCATGCCCCCATGACAAACTGGGGTATTAGATGCAAATTGTGTGCTTGTGTGCGGTCCTTTACTGACAGCTGCGTGTGTGGATCTTGTTGGAAAATATGGTGAAAAGTCCTACATGACGGTCCTAATTACATTTCTGTTTAGTTCAGTTATGACTTTAGTCGGATTAAGGTGATCAAAAATAGCTGTTTGGAGCTTATGTAGGCCTACAGTTCAAGTTAGTAAACTTCAGTTAGTAAACACAAGTACATCTTATTGAACATCATTTATTTTCATCACCAATTATCACAGTAGAACAGTTTCTCAAGCAATTTGTGATGCATTTTGGAAACAGGAGATGAATCCCTGGTCTAATGCGCCACCTGGCTTGAAAAATCCATTCTCAAAGACTTACTTTTAGTCATTATTTAGGTAGCACACATATTCTGAATGCCTTCGGCAGAATTCAAATGAGCCATTTTAATCTAGATTCATCTAGATTAATTCCAAGATAACAGTAAGATTAATCTAGATAAAAAATAAATAAATATATGTAATATGAATTTCAACAAATAAACACATGATAATGTTTACTTTCACTGTTTCATTTAGGGAAACCCCTGAGGTAAATAAGTTATCTCTCTGAACTTTAATAGTAAATCTATGTAAAATGCTGCGCTTCCCACCTACAGTTGCAATGACTTCTGGGACTTCTAGAGCGAGTTTAGTGCTCATGTCTGCATTAGTGCGTCCTCGTTATCAAGAACACATCCGGGAACTTTCACATGTCCTCTGTTTTTGTGGTCTTGAACTTTGGGACTAAACTTTGGCAGTTGTTGATGATATTACACGAGAACACGAGGACACAAGATTGCTGAAGAACACATATTGAGAAACAGCTTCTCTCTCTGATTCTGCCGATGCTGACTACTACAACCCTCCTCCTTTATATTCTCACCTTTTTGACGTCCAATGGGTGAAGACCAGTTAAACATTTTCCGACAGCCTTGACTATCGTCACAAATTCTGAGTCAACTATAATCATCATATATATAATCTATATATAATCCATAATCATCTGTTGATATGTAGTTTAAGTCAACAGAAGGTTTTAAGAAGACTATCAAAATAAATTGTTTGCATTAATTGCTACAGTAATTTCATTCAACATTTGAATATATTTATTTTAAATAATTGAAATAAACCATGCAAACTATGAACACCTCTCAATTTTTTTATAGTGTGGTATATGTCCAACATGTATGTAGTGTATTTGCAGGTTTCCAACTGCTATTTGCAGGTTTCTCTCTGTCAGAAAACAGTGCACCATTTTACCAGCACATTAACTGCCCGATATGTGTAGCGTTCGGTCTTTGCTCACACCCACTGTTATAGTCATGGATGTTAGAGGATATAATAGACTAGCATGCAGAGGCACAGCCCTGAGGCAGGCTCAGTCTGTGTACCAGTTGAAGGCTAAGGGAGGCTTTCTGCACTCCAATAATGCTCTGTATTTCCTACTGGCATGCTCTGTGTCTGTGCTGAATGTGAATGTGTTCGCAGTGGCCAGGCGGGAAAGATGATGGGAACAGAAACTGTCAAAGATCATTAGAATTCTGTGAAAGGTGGGTTGTTGGCGTCAACAATAGAGGCAAACGGAGCCTGACTCCAGGGAGGAACTGTGAAAAGACTCCCCATCACAGTTAATCTAGCGAGAGCTGCTCAGGTAGCGATTAGAATAGCCTGCGTGGTTGGGAAATGAAAGAGGATTCATACAAAGAGGTGTAGGAGAGCAGTGACGCTTGCCACCACTCAATATGAACAAAATGAGTTTGATTTAAGCTGCTCTTTCCGAGGAGTGGGGATGGGGGGGTAAGGCAGCGAGGAGTTCGTCTGGTACAATTACACAGGGGCCAAGAAAGAACCTGTGCTTTGAATGCAGAAGCTGGAGACCATTAATCTAGGAGCCTCTTGCCTCCCTTTCCGTTTACTCTGAACAGTTAAAGTAAGAGTTCAAAATGGACACCAATTCACCACTAGGAATGGGCTGAATGGCAGAGTTGTTCGGGGAGAGGCTTGACATTTGCTGTTTTAGGAGGGTCTGTGGGGGCCAATTAAATAGCTGGAACGATATGTCTCACTTTAGAGGTGTCTAGATGCAGAAAAACCACTTGAAAAATTGTGTGTGTCTAAAATAATACAGCTAAATCAATGTTAGGGTGTTTTCATGTGTTTTTTTTGGACTGTTCCAAGTTCATTTATTGCCTGGTTTGCAATGGTTTGAGCTGTTTTATGTGTTGTTGTTGGTTTTTTGTTTTTAGTGTATGAAGCATGCAAGGCTCTTTTCAGAGTGAAATGAGAACAATAGAATCAATCAGAACAGCAAAACGATTACACGACAACATTTTCAAGTTTTGCCTGTTTGTGTACATGACAACAGTGTTTTGTTACTAAGAAAATATAAATTATTTTTAAATATTTAAACTTCAAAGAGGACGCTTTTAAAAACGACGTCTTTGTTGTGTCTGTGTAAACACCCGAAAAGCTAGAGTCTATGAAATGATGTTGTCATGCATGTGCATGGCATTGAAGTGTAGATTAAAGGCAAGCGCAAACAAACACACAACAATAGCAGAGTATGTGGTAGTGTTGTTACTCTAAATCAGTGATTCTTAAACTGTGGTACATGTACCACTAGTGGTACGCGGGCTTCCTTCTAGTGGTACGCGGTGGAATCAAATGTCATATGTACATGCTACATAAATTGCAAAATTGATCAAAAATGATTTATACATGAATATCATGACATATAGCCTACATTTCTGAGGTCCACGCAACATTTCCAGGTATTGATGAATTGGCTTCTATATGTTTATACTTTACATTTCAATACAGCAGTTTTTGTTTTTTTTTTCTATTTAAGAACAGTAACCTACTATTTTTTTATTTTTAAAAGCACATTTTAATTTAAATGTTGACATGTTTGTTTGTTTGTTTGTTTGTTTGTTTGTTTGTTTTTACATATAAGCACAGTACTACAGTGTTAATGTTCAGACTATTTATAATGTTTAAAGCAGCTGACAATAATATTCTCAATAATAGGAATTAATCTGCCACGTTTTTGAACTGTGCAGAGCTGTAGCTGCTTTACTGGGCCTACTACGCTACTGTATTTCAATACTACTTATGATGGTACTTGGAGAGACTATTTTTTTCTAAGGTGGTACTTGATGGAAAAAAGTTTGAGAACCACTGCTCTAAATCAAAGTTCTACATCAAAGTGTGGATTTACTTCACATTACAAACTAAATCAGAGACACATCATACATAGATGGCAAATTCTACAGATACAACAGTGCCGAGACACTGCTAACCACACATTGTCACTTTCTTACAGGTACTTTTTAGTAACATCACCACATACTGTCCAGGCAAACATAATATTCACATACAGTGTTTTTGGCTGTTTTACAGATGTGTAAATCATTTTGAACAAGTTGTCATGTAAACGTGAAACTTTTTTGAAATGCAAGAGAAAAACTTATTGTTGTAGCATAAACTAGCCTTAATCTAAAGGCATAACATTAAGCAACATTTCAATCACACAGCCTTTATCAGGATTATATACATACTGTATAGTCATGTGTTCAAAACATTATATGCCTATATACTAGGGCTGTCAATTGATTAAAAAAATTAACTAATTAATCACACTTTTTTGTGTGATTAATCATGATTAATCACGAAAAAAAAAATCCTAAATACAGGCATTGGAAATATAGAAATTGAAAAATTATAATAATAAAGTATTGAGTACAAACAATTGTATTCAGTGTAAAGTTGTATTGCGAGTTGAGAACATTAATTATAAAGTAGAAACAATTTAGCTTTGTCCTCCTTAACATTTCGTCACCTTGGAATTATAAGGTTCTGTCTGCGTTCTGAATGATTTTGAGATATTGAGCTTCAAAGTTTTTGCATTCCATAGCAAACAGCAAGTGTGTAACATTTGTTTTTGTTTTTATAAAAGGTCTTAAAATGTAAACAACTTATAAAAAAAACATCCCATAATGTAAATAAGTTGTCATTTAAAAAGAATATGTCAATAACTCAATTTTGACAAAAATGTCAGACAGAACCTTATAATTCTAAGGTGACGATTTAACCAGTTGCTAAGACAGACCAATCTATTGACATCGGGGACAACACACACACACACACACACACACACACACACACACACACACACACACACACACACACACACACACACACACACACACACACACACACAGAGAGAGAGAGTGAGAGAGAGAGAACAGCGCACTCCCTTCAGATCATCAACACGCACGATCGAATCAAATTTGCTTAAACTAAGCGTTTTAAAGTATGGCTTTATTTCTCAATCAAGGATTCTGGCACATCAACGTGAAGCAGATGCTTTACAAAAGTTGATCACGTCGTCTCAACCCGAAAGTGAAATAGAAACTTACCGGTTTGCGGTTAAAAGTTAGGACCGCGAGGGAGGGGGTGGGTGTCGCGGATGAAAGTGAGTAGGTCTATGGGCGCGCCGGCCCTGAACACACGGCCCTGAAAAACTGCAACTGCGATAAATGCGTAAATTTTTTTTAACGCGTTAAATATTTCAAATTAATCACGTGCGTTAACGCGCTAATATTGACAGCCTTACTATATACCTATTGATGATCTGCAGGTAGGTGAAAGTAATTGTTTGATATTAAATTGATAATTAGAAAAATAGGTGCAAGTAGTAATAGTTCAGATGTTAATGAAAAAAATCTTCTTCAACCATTTCTTCAAAATAGTCAAAGACTGATGCTCATGTTGCGATAGCCAACTCATTCCATCAATAGGTAACAGTGAAAGTAAAGGTCCTTGAAATCAATTCTGTCAGGCTTTTAAAACTGTTAGATTGAACAAACAAAAAAATACAACACTGCGATGCGATAAATGTGATAAAATAAAAAAGAAAATAAAAAATACAGAAAAAAAAAACATTCTGGTCTGTTATACTCCATTCATTTAGTAGACTGAATGGAATATCATTGCATAACTTTAACCCAATCAAATTTAATACCAGTGAAAAATAACAATTTAATTTGTGATTTATATACAGTATTACGTGTTTATCAATATTTATGTAGTTTAATATCAGTAAAAGTCTCTCTTCCCCACATATCCCACATTATCTTGGAAAATTACATACGCCATCCTGCAATGGAATAATAACCAGGTAGTCACCCTAATTGACAGGGCAGGGCTCAATCTTCCAGTTGTTGTATAAGTCAAAACTGATAGACTGCAAGGTTCTGAGTACTAACAATGAGTTGTGATGTGTAAATACAAATTACAAATTAAACTCACAAATACAATGTTCCTGGCTGACCTGGAAGGAGTTTGGATTAATGGACCTAATATACTCTATAGCTGACCGGCCCAACAAGTAAAGTCCTGATGGTATAATCCCAGTCTGTCACTAATCTGTCTTGAGTCTGCCTTGTTTTTATTTTATATTTTTGACTAATTTGATCCAGTGAGAAACAGACATAGACAAAACAAGTTTCTGTCTTAGAGAAATAATTATTTGAAAAAAAAAAACACTTTCTTCTATGAAACACAGAGTTAGGTTTCTGTAGAACATCCTGGAATGCTCCTTTCTGTATAATAATAGTGACTGAGAAAAGAGGTTGTCAAATGACAAAAAAGCACCAAATGACTGCTATCTTATTGTTCCTAGTCTTAAGAAACCATTTGATAGATTATAGTGTGACGAACAGACTCAAATGTAATTTATTCATTGAAAATTTTGACATCCGGCCTATTTCTCCATGGTGTGTTTATGATGTAGTTTGATGTAGTTTGATCATCAATGAACCATTCAGGCCAGGGGTGTTCAAACTCTGTCCAGGAAGGCCGGTGTCATGCACAGTTTAGCTCCAACTTCCTCCAAGGTTTTTGGCAGAAACAGTGACATAAACAAATGAATAACCATCTATAATTCAACACTATCATTTTGTTTGACTAAATGTGTTCTATGGGATGTTGTTCAGAGGATTCTTACTTTTCAGAATAAACTGTGATGTACAGCAATGTATGTGTTGTTATTAGGATGATATTTACTCTGTATCTAATAAGCGTGTTCTGTACAACTTAGACATCTCATCTCATCTCATTTTCATTCACTTTTCCGGGGCCGGGTCACAGGGTTCTGTCTTAGGAGAGAACCTCTGACACTTCCTCCAGCTCCTCCGGGGGGATCTCGAGGCATTCCCAGGCCAGCCAAGAGACATCGTCCCTCCAGCGTTTCTTGGGTCTTCCCTGAGGCCTTTTCCCAGTGGGACATGCCTGAAACACATCCCTAGGTAGGTGTCCAGGAGGCTTCCGAAACAGATGCCCAAGCCACCTCAGCTGACTACTCTCAATGTGGAGGAGCAGCGGCTCTACTCTGAGCTCCTCCCGGGTGACAGAGTAATCACCCTATCTATAAGAATGTGCCCTGCCAACCTGCAAAAGAAATCCTCCTGTCAGTCTCACGCTCCATCCTTTCCTCACTCGTGAACAAAACCCCAAGATACTTGAATTCCTCCACATGGGGTAAGAACTGTCCTCCAACCTGTAGCTTTATATTGATGTACTGTATAGTTTGTCAAAATTACTTGTGTCCCTTTTGATTTAATCTATTCGTAAACACTGAAATGTTGAAAAACAGTGCCCCAGTGCGTCCACGTCCTGACGCTGGCTAAGATGTTTAACACACCTCCCTGGAAGTATCTAGCATACCTAGACAGAGTCGATTAGCTGGTTCAGGTGTGTTTAATTGGGGTTGCAACTAAGAGCCTACTCACACTATGCTATCCGAACCGTGCCCAGGCCCCTTTCCCGGATCGTTTGAGAAGTGTGAGCGCTCTGAATCAGGCACAGTTTACTTGGGCGGCCCTGGCCCGGTTGGAAGAGGTGGGCCTGAGCACGGTTCACTTGGGCTCAGGCGCGGTACGCTTACAGTGTGAGTGCAAGCATGCAATGTGCAAGCATGAACATGAACAATTTCTAAAAAGAGGGAGTGCCTACTAACCCTACTTCTAAACCTACCCCTTATTGGAGGATGAGCAGATCCTACTGAAAGGTACAAATTATTGCAAATTAGCAACTAAATCAAAAGGTACAAGTAGCAGTGAGATTGCATTGTTTCATTCCACTGCCTCAGTGACTCTACTGATCTGGTGAATACAAGCATTTTTTTTTCTGTTTCTCACACAAGGCCATTGTACGTCTTCAAAAGACTTGAAATACAATGCACAAATCATATGTGCCACTTTTATGATGCTTTTCCATCTTTTTCTCAAGCTTGAAAGCCTTTCATTGTAATTTCATAGAAAGTGCAAGTGTTCAGAATTCCATCTTTTGTGCTCGATAGAAGAAAGAAAGTTCTACATGTCTGGAGCAACGTGAGGGCTAGCAAATGATGACAGAATTTTCATTTTGGGGTGAATTATGCCTTTAAGCTGGTGTGACCTGTTTCCTTCAGCGGAGAGCGGCCAGAATGGCCTGGCTGCTGCAATGCATGTGTCAGCGTGAGTATGTAGATTAGTGACTGACTGAGGGCAATTTTGGTCAGCAGATGATGAGCGGGGTGTTGAGACAGGAAGACAGGCCTCAAAACTGTCATCACGCACTGCCTCTCGTTAACCACACTACTGCTCACTCTGGCTAATCTAAACTGACACCGCCACACATCCCTCTGCTGCTTATTATGCAGCGGACGCTTCAGAAGGCAGTGGGAAAAGCTGAAGAGTTCATTTACATCAGAGCGCTCCTGTGGCTAGCGAAACACAGGTTTGTGTGATGTGTGCTCAACTTTGTTTGCTTTTAAGATAGTAAATGAGATTCATGTTTATTAGGATCTCAAACTGTTTGCATCATTTAGGGACAGAAAGTCATAACTATGCCATCCTGTGGCTTTCGTGTGTGTGTGTGTGTGTGTGTGTGTGTGTGTGTGTGTGTGTGTGTGTGTGTGTGTGTGTGTGTGCGGGTGTGTGTGCAAGCGTGCGTGCGTGCGTGCGTGTGTCAGAGAGAGAATGTGATTGAGACCAAGTGGAAAAACAGCAAGCAAATCTGTGTGGAATGTGGAAAGGTAGTCACTTTTGACCAATCATCTTTCTTACGTTTACAGTCACCCTCTTTGGTTGGTGATTGTTTTGCATGCAGTGAGCAGCGAAAAATAAATAATGGCATAGTGGCCATTTTTAAATATATATATATTATTATTATTATTATTTTTTTAACCATGAGTACATTTTATAATGAGCCTGATCAAATCTCAAGATCTCGAGAAGATGGAACTTTGTCCCTGGATCAGGATAGCGGGAAACAGAAGCAAAGCGAGTCAGATCAGCCAGAAAACATGACTGAAGAGGTAACTGCAAGCTCTTCTTAAAGATTAGACAAAGTGAGTCATTTTCGCTTGGCACATAATAGTGAAGTGAACTGAATGTCAGTGGTGTTATTATACGGAATAGTAAAGTTTCATACAATTTATGTTTCTAGCTACATTTTAGTTTTTTTGTTTTTTTTGTCTGTGGTTGACCCATAACGTTATATGGCACAAAATAATTAAAGATCATTCAGAAATTTAATGGTTTTTTTTTTACTATAACTGCTTAGTAACATCATGTTCCGGGAAAACTGAAATTGTGGTGGACATTAGTCACGGTAATTCCTGCTTTTGTTCTGGAAATTATTCATTTAACAACAATGTATATGTCCCTGTAAATATCATTATTGTGAAAAGGAAAAAAAGCCATTGGTGTCATACTTCCACATAATGTTAGTTTTATCTACAAACTGTCATTAGAAGTATGCTTTCGCAGTTTGGCAAAAATGTAGGCTCAAGCGCTTACTTTCTATGAGCCTGTGCTGGAATAAAGGTATTTCTCTCAAATCAATCTCACTTATCTCCAACTTTTTGAATGATAATCATCTTGGATTGATTTTATTTCCACTTATCTCATGCTGTTTTAGAAATAAGTCTACAAAAAGGTATCACAGAAGGTGGCATAATTACATTCTGGAACAGTCTTTTATGTTGCTAGCATGCTTATCATGCTTCAAAATCCTGCCTACGTAGGCAGCTCATTTTGGCACAGAGCTTGTATGCATAATATCACCTACAGATATGCTAATAAACCACATCACAACTACTATTCATTGAACACTGGCGACTTGTATAATAATACTGTAGTCAATAATTCATAAAAGCATCTTGCATAACAGTTTTTCTTACAACATCTCTCAACAGTGTCCTATGTTCTTTATCTAGAGTGAGTAATGCGATCAGGACATGATGCAATCCTAATCCTAATATGCAGTGAAAATACGTTGCATGTGCATTTAATCTGATTGGAAATACCATTGAATATTTGTATGTCCAAATCCATGTTCTTTGTGATCATGTAAGGGAAAAGCAAAGCCACTCTGCACCCTTTCCTTCTATGAATCTCCTAAAAAAATCTCTGCTTTGGATTTGTCCATGTGAGTCATGTCTTAAAAGTTTAATCCCCACTTCTTGCTATGACAAGATTTTACACTTAATCCTGCAACCTTGACTTTCTGATTATCGGGTTTGCAAATAACTGAAGCGTGTGATGTTTTGTTTTTTTTTCAGAGTCCAGACGGCCGTGTAGAGGTGCGAGGACGTTATGGAGAATCTATGCTGACTATTGTTGTAGTCAAGCTATCGGACTGGGGGCGTTTTGACTGTGAGGCTCTCAGCAGAATCGGTGGCCATCAGAAGAGCATGTTTCTGGATATCGAGTGTGAGTGTTTGAATTGTTGCAGAGTTCTGAATTTGAATTGAATTAGTCACAACTTGCAGTAAACAAATCTACACTGAAAAAAAAATCATTAGTTTTACTAATGTTTTTAATGCTAGTGGTTGCAAACAGTTTTGAATTTAGCCATTATGTGCTTCATCCATCTGGGGGGATTTTGAGTCTTAATTTTACCATAAATTTTTTCTGTGTTTCAGCTAGCAGAATGATTTTTTGGTGACAAATCTTATTTTGACACATATTTTGACAAAATGCTTTGATATTTAAAAAAAAACTCAATGATACAATCTTTGCAAATATATATATTTTTTCAATTTATATTTTGCATTAATCTGTTAATCAACCTCAGTCCTGATCAAAACTACTAAATTGATTAGATAATTAAAGTCTTTAATTGCTAAATTCATAAATTATGTCATTGATTTGGTGAAAAAAAACACAAAATGACATATTGTTTTATATAAAAAGTAATTGTGGACTGGATTTCTTTTTTTATCTTTTATCAAAGTCTTGAACACGTGACACAACATTGCCTTGAATGTGTTGTTTTTGTTTGATTTTCTTTTTTTTTCTCCCTAATTTACTGTTGGTGGCTGTTTTTGCCCCATTGACTTCCATTATAATCACATTTTTTTAATTACAAAACCATGACACCATATAATCATGCATTTTTGATTGTTGGTGGTTTTCCCTGTTGGGGAGAGGTCAAATTGACCATTAACTTTTTAGATAAGCCGGTGCAAAAAAAAACAGCAAATTAAAGTGTGTGTATGTGTGTCTGTGAATGTGTGAGAGTGACCTTTGCGCACTTACCTTGATGTGTCTGAGAAAATCAAAATAAGCATCTCAGGTCTCAGAACTACATGGAGTAAATAAAAACAAAGACTGTTTATTTATGCATGTCATTTTGTGTGTTTTTTTCACCAAATAAGTTATAAAATTTATGAATTTGGCAATTAAAGAGTTAAATACTGTATTTTCTAAGCAATTTAGTATGCAAAAAAATATAAAAATTTTTAACTGATGCATTTGTACAACAATTTAATTTAGTGCATGGTTTCATCCCTAACATCACAAAAGGGTAGTACATTTGAACAGTGCACAAGGGTTAAGCAAACTAAATTAAGTAATATAAATTTGGCCAATGTAAATTGTTTGCAACCACTTACCTTAAAAAATGTAGTAAATCCAATAAATCTTTTCAGTGTGGGATTTGTACTGGAATGACACAAAGAGGGATTTTATGAACAAGAAGAACATTTATTTGTTACTTTTATATTCTCTGAGGTCTACTTATACTATTAGCAAGATTTTTTACATAAAAAAAAAACGTTTACAGTGTTAATTATTAGGTTATTTTCTATCCTGTTTTAAACCCTGTCTTTGAAACACAGTTTTCCAATTTATAAATGGGTGCTGCCTGTGATGTACTGTGCTGTTCTATTTCTGAAGTACCCCAAGCACTCATGCTATTTCTGATATGAAGGAGATATGAATTTGTAACACATCACTGCAAAAGTTTCAGTAAAGATGTTATTGGCCTAAAAAAAAAGAAGCTTTAAAGAATAAAATAAATTCTGCATATTCACTTATGTTTATTTATTTATTTATTTATAAATCATTATTTATTCATTTATCATTATACAATTATTACACATTTTACCAGATTATTTATTTATGTGATTATTTATGTATAGAATTATTTTCTAAAATTGTTACAAAACAAATAACATACCGTTTAAGTCAAAATTCGCTCTCCCCTGATTTAGTTTTTTTTTTTTTTTCAAAAATTTCCCAAATGATGTTTAACAGAGCGAGGAATTTGTGTTTTCTATAATATTTTTTTTCTCCCGGAGAAAGTCTTATTTGTTTTCTTTCGACAAGAATAAAAGCAGTTTTTAATAATAAAAAAAAACACATTTTAGAGTTGTTATTATTAACCCCCTTAAGCATTTTTTTTTCATTGTCTACAGAACAAATCTCTGAATTATACAATGACTTGCTTAATTTCCCTAACCTGCCTAATAAACCTTATTAATTAAGTTAAGCCTTAAATTGCACTTTAAGCTGAATACTAGTATCTTGATATATAGTAAAATATTATGTGCTGTCATCATGGCAAAAATAAAAGAAATCAGTTATTATAAATAAGTTATTAAAACTATTATGTTTAGAAATGTGTTGAAAAAAATCTTAGGGAAAATCTTGGGGAAAAACAGGGGGCTAATGATTTTGACATCAACTGTAGGTGTAAACATTTCTATAAACTTAATAATAATTAAAAAGTATTAAATAATAATAATTCATTATAACTAGTTTGGATGAATTATTATTCATATGTCTCTATGAGCTAAACTTTCGATTTTGCTACATATTTTTAAACAATTTAAGATGTTATGATATCATAAAATGTTCCGAATATTAATATTGAAATTATTAAAATAAGGTTTGTTTGTTGGTTATTGTCTTTTTTTTTCTATATTCTAAAATTGGATAAATTCCATTAATGCGTTTTACCAGTACCATGTACTTACTTTATGCTGTTTTGTTATTATTTGTCATTGTTATTATTCTAAAATATTCACTTAATTGAAAAGTCAAAGCACAGTTCTGTATCCTGCATGCTTCTGTATCGTCAGAAACAGCGGCAGCAGGGTAGATATATATCTCATTATGAGGTGCACTGGAATGGACCATCTAGCAGGGGTGCTAATATACCCATTCATTCAGTCTCAATCCGTCACCGATGTGACACTGTGGGCAGCATCAATCTCTTTAATGGAAAAAATGGGTGTGATTGTGTGTGTGCCGGGTCTCCGTGTCTGTGTATGTGTGTGCTTGTCGATGTGTGTGGGTGCGAGACTGAGAAATCACATATAATGCAGCATTTCCCAATCCCACAATACTCTGTGCCTCACACACCCTCTGCCTCATTGCTTCTCTTTTACAAACCGCCAAATGAAATCCTCCACCATCCGCCACCTTTTTGGTAGTCGATGGGGGTTGTTTTGAAAAATTTGAAGGAACCTGCAAGAAGTGGCTATGCTTCAGATTCGGTTTGATTAGAAGTCCATTTTACCCGGGTGAAAGCAAACTCCATGATAAAGTGTTCAGTTAACGCGCGTGTGGAAGCGTCTAAACCTGCTTGCTACATGGTAGGATTTAATTTAGACTTTGGGCAGCTAATCTGGAATGAGTTTTTGATGGATGACTGTTAGAAGAGCTTGGCGCTTGCCATTATTGAGTGCTTTACCATTCTTTCACAGATGCACCGAAATTCCAGGCCAACCACACAATATTTTTCTCTTGGGAAGGCAACCCGGTCAACATCAGCTGTGATGTTATGTCTAACCCTCCGGCTACAATGCTGTGGAGAAGGGAAAAGTTGACCATTCCTAGTGAAGGTGCTGGAAACATGCGTGTACACACTGCTCCTGGCAGATCTCTTCTTGAGGTACAGTATCACACACACACACACACACACACACACACACACACACACACACACAC
>CAIGQZ010032409.1:20944030-20962688 GCA_903798205.1 Danio tinwini
ATTAAATTAAATTAAATTAAATTAAATTAAATTAAATTAAATTAAATACTGAAATAAAATAAGTAATTTACAATTAATAAGTAATGAAAACTAAACAAAACTGACAAAAGACACTGAAAATAATATTTATCTAAAATCATAAGCACTCATTTTGTCTGTGTTGGAAAATCAAACACAAATCCTCAGTCAAGTGCATATAGTAATTATATGCTAATACTTATATTTATTATTACTAAATTAAATTAGAATTATAAAATAAAGTAAAAAAAATAATAATAAATAAAATAAAATAAAATAAAATAAAATAAAGTGGGAATCACCAGAATGAAAAATTATCCACATTTTATTGCTTTCCACAGTAAACAGTCAAACAGTTAATAATGATAAACATATAACAAGATTGAGCCAGCTGTGGTAACATTTTAGTGACTGTGTTGACTGATGAAAATATTTCCAAACACAGATGCGGTTCAGTGACTCATTCATAATTGCATTAAATTGCTTCAAAGAATCATCCGTTTAAACTGAGTCAACTCACTCCTAATGCAAGTCACTTCAGCTTCATCTGTAAATTCTGTTTTCTCTGCAGTTTTTTTTTTTTTCTCAATCAGTATTTGTTTGGTGTTTGTTATCTGTACTACTTTTCTTTCTGGATAAAGACACTTTTTAATTGGACATGTGAATGGCTAACAAACACATGCTTATACTTAATGTTGCTCACTGTTTAAAGAATTGGATAATCAAAGTACAGTAATTCATTTCGTTTTGGCCTAATCCTACGTGTATGTTTTAATGTAGATTTCTCAGCCTTCATTAAAAAATAAGATGCACATGGGTTTATTTAGGGGTGAATTCAGGTCAATCGGGACACTTTTTACCATTGAGATGACCAAGGACAATTGACCTGAATTCACACTACTGTATTTTATCCCAAATATGGACAAAATCTTTTCAAATTAATTGTTTAAATAAATTGAATTTAATTATTGTTGGGTTTGTCCACATTAAGCAAGATTGAGCTTAATAACCAAGCATTTTTTATCTTTAATGATAAAGTCTAGTCATGTTTATCTGAGTGTGTTTGTGTCTATAAAAGACTCACACTGAGAGATCTTGGCTTGTAAGACCCTGAAAAGCAGCTCTATAACTCTGTTTTCTAGCCTACAGAAAGACACACAACCAGTTCCTTTGATAGTCTCAGAAAGTGTGGCCTCGGCACATAAATGGAGTTGTTTGTTAGTCTCTCTTCCCCTGACCCATAATTTCTCTGTCACAGATGTTCCCTCAAATCCTTACACTGTTCGGCTGAGCTCTGTGGCACAGCGCGTGGCCACAGTTACCTTCACCAAGCCAGACTCTCATGGTGGCGTCCCCATCAGTCACTACCTGGTCAAATACAAAGACATCAGCTCACAGGACTGGAAGGATGTCAAATCGCAGGGGACGCAGAGTAAGTACAAGGGTTATCTGCTACTACACTGAAAAAAAAAAAAGATTTATTGGATTTAATGCCTTTTTAAAGGTAAGTAAATGCAAACAATTTATATGAGCTGCATTTAAGCAAACAAATTAAACTTAATAATGTTCAACTTCATTTGTTTGTTTAAATTCTTCCCATATAAATTGTTTACAACTACCTTTAAAAAATTCAGGGTAGGTTTTATCAATAGCCCCATTCACACATACAGACTTTTCCAGAAAATTGCTGGTAATGAATCAATAACAAAGGGATCATGTGTGAATAGGCCCTTTTTGAAAATACCGATAAGTTTGTTCCTGAAATTTTCCGGAAAGAGAAGTTGTAACATTACCAGTAATTTGTCGGAATGCTGCTCTGTGTGAACGCAGAATGAAAATTGCCGGAAAGAGCATTGTGAGTTGTCTACTCCAGCCAATCAGAACATTCAGACACATTCACATCTGCGCGGTTTATGAAAATAAAAGCCTTTAAATACTTTTCCAGACACATTTAGCTGCTGGTTGTTAGTCAGATAATGTTTCTATGTTCATTATGAATGCCAAATGTGGAAAGAATTATTGATAAAATGCTTATTATAAACCACTGTGAGTATCCCTGCACTTAGCTGCGTGGCACTCGTGCACATGAAGGAGTGCTCCGGTGAGTGCAAGCACACAAACAAATGTACATCTACACATGCGAAAGTGTTTCTCTATATGTTTACATCGAAGTTGTTCACAATACTTATCCATCCACAAAATATGTAATGTAGTCAAATGTGTAACGTTTAGCTGCGGTTAGCGCTTCTGCCTTTGGATGTCTCTGGGACAAAAGCAGCTGCATGAATGCTAAAGCTTTAAATAAAAGTGAAACAATCAACATAAGCCTGACCTCTATTATGTTTAAAAATACAAGGCCAGCCGTTTAGAGCTCTTTTCTTGTTAATGATGTCAGAATTTACAGATATTTTGGAATGGATGTGTGAATGATTTAGAACGTCCTTACCTGTGTGAACAGTGCATTTTTGAATTTACCGGATGTTGAAATTTTCCAGATATTTATCACTGTGTGAAAGGGGCTAATGGGGCTTTAAACTATCAAACAAATTATATGTGAAACTATAACTTATACTAACACCTAACTATCTCTCAAAGAGTTGTTTTTTATTATCAAAACTTACATTAAACACATTAAAATGTTATTTCCCATGCATGCTGTTCTTTTTAGCTTTCTATTTGTGAAATGATCCTGCAGCAAATAACATCAACAATAATAATCCTCTCCTTGAGATTGGAGTAATGATGCTTTACAGTTTTTGCCATCAGATGAAATTCAGCTTTTGCACTTTATTTATGATCCAATAAATGAAGCTTTAGTGAGTATGAAAGAGTCAAAACATCTTACAAGTGCCACGCTTATGTCAAGCTGAATTGAGTGTTGATTTTAAGATTTAACGATTTCATTTGAATCAGTGAATCACTGCCTGGAGACACTCGCTGGCTGGATTGTTTCAATCAGTAAATCGCTGCCTGGAGACTCTCTCTGAGTGGATCATTTGAATCAGTGAATCACTACCTGGAGACTTCCTCTGACTGGATTATTTGAATCAGTGAATCACTACCTGGAGACTCTCTCTGACTGAATTATTTGAATCAGTGTATCACTACCTGGAGACTCTCTCTGACTGGATCATTTGAATCAGTGTATCACTACCTAAGGACTCTCTCTGACTGGATCATTTGAATCAGTGAATCACTACCTGGAGACTCGTGCTGCGTCCCAATCCGTATATTTATACTACGCCCTAAAAGTATGTACTTTTTTGTAAAGGAAAAATACATATATTTGAGAGTATAACAGAAGAGTATGCAAGCTTTGGGACATACTACTTCCTCATTAACAGATTGTTATGTTGCTTAGTTTTGAGCCCTGTCAATCCTCCACACATCGTCCACACTTCTGTCGTATTTATTTTCCTACCTTTATTGGAGACGCAGTAGCAGGATAATCTGCCATTCACAAGTCTTTTGATGCAGAGAAATCTCCTCAGGTGTTTGGATATTTATGCATTCAGACGTTAATGTCCAAACATAATAATAATAATAATAAATTTTATTTGTAATTTAAACAACAAACAAGCATTAAAATCAGCAAATAACAAGATGTATAGACAAATAAAGCATAATAAACAACAAATATATACTCAGATAGAAGTATACATGTACACGCATGTATGCATACATCTACACAATCACACACACAAAAGTCCTCACATAAGAATATACATGCACACATCGTACATACATACACCAACACAATATAAATAAAATGGATACACTTCACAAAATGTAATATTCATACGCAATTTTAAAAAGGTGCGTCTTAACACACTTTTTAAAAACATGAATACTGGGGGATTCTTTCACTTTTTTCACAAGACAATTCCAAATTTTTGGAGCATAGTGACTAAAAGAGGTGCCGCCAGATCGCATCAGATTAAGAGAGGGAAATTTTAAGAGTCCAGCACTAGAAGAGCGTAGCAAACGATTTGGATTATATTTCAATAAGCAATCAGAAATGTAAGAAGGTGTCATGTCGTGTAGTGCCTTATAAACTAATAAAAGAATCTTAAAAGCTATCCTTTGGTGCACAGGTAACCAGTGTAATTCTATTAATGCCTGTGTGATATGTTCTCGTTTCTTCAATTTCATTAAAACTCTAGCTGCTGCATTTTGTATCAATTGCAACTTCCTTGTAGAACCCTTAGGTAAACCAATGTAAATAGAATTGCAGTAATCAAGCCGAGAGAAAATAAAAGCATGAATTAATTTCTTAGCATCATTAAAAGATAGGAAAGAACTATGGAAGAATGTTTCTTAAATGATAAAAACATGTTTTTGTAACTTCATTAATATGAGATTTAAAATTAAGATCACTATCGAAAATAACACCCAGGTTCTTTAATTCTTTTTTAGATTGTAAACCAAAAGAACATAATTCTGCTTCAATCCTCTCTCGCTCAGGTTTTTTGCCCACAATAAGAATTTCGGTTTTATCTTTATATAAGTTCAGTATTGTTATTGCAGATAAAATATAGCACAGAAAACGTGATTTAAATATTTTCCAGTGGGCAAGATATTAATTAACAGTCATTCAAACATCTTATTTGTAGTTTGTTTACACTTTTCACCCGTGTTTGTAGGATTTCACGTCCAACGCGCAATGCACTGTGGGCAATATCAGCAGTCAGAGTATGGATGCTTCTACACTTAACATTTTGACCGGAAATAGTAAACCATCCGGGAACCTTTGGCATACTCTTTTCAACATACTATGATTTGGAACATACTAATTCTATTTTCAAATACATTTTAGGACAGATAGTATGCGAATTGGGACGCAGCATCTCTCTGACTGGATCATTTAAATCAGTGAATCACTACCTGGAGACTCTCTCTGACTGGATCATTTGAATCAGTGAGTCACTACCTGGAGACTCTCTCTGACTGGATCATTTGAATCAGTAAATCTCTAGCTGGAGACTCTGGCTGTTTCTCAATTCCAAGAACAGACTTGCGTTCTTGTGGAGACCGGTCTTGCCAGGGGTCCTCGGAAGAACAAACTCAGGAGACCACGAGAACAGAGAACACGTCCTGTGAAAAATGAGATGCTGCGTTCTTCCTGATCTTTACGTGACCTTCACGCGTTTTTGTAATGGAAAATTATTTAAACATTACAGCATTCATACAACAATTTATTGTTTTTCCCCTTTTCAAAATATATACTCTGCATAAAAACATTATAAATATACGTTGCACAATATAAATAAAACAGATTTTAAAAAGAATTTCAGCAAACAAACACTCTTAATGTGTTTATTACTTTATTAAGATGTTCATGGTAATGTTTATATTCACCGTTTTATTTAGGGAAACTCCTGAGGTAAATAACTTATATCTCTGAACTTTAATAATAAATCTAGATAAAATGCTGCGCTTCCCACTTCCAGTCGCAATAACTTCTGGGACTTCTAGAGCGAGATCGGTGCTCAAGTCTGCATAGGTGCGTCCTCGATATCAAGAACACATCCAGGAGGTTTCACGTGCCTCTGTTCTTGCGGTCTTGAGTATTGGAACTAAACTTTGGCAGCTGATGATGACGTTACATGAGAACATGAGGACGCAAGACCACTGAAGAACGCATATTGAGAAACAGCCTGTCTCTGACTGGATCGTTTCAATAAGTGAATCACTACCTGAAGATTCTCTCTGACTGGATCATTTGAATTAGCGAATCACTATCTGGATACTTTAGCTGCGTCCCAAATGGCACACTATACACTATGCACTTATGCACTATGTACTTATGCATTTACACACTCAACAGTATAGTATATTAATGTAGTGTTGTCCCAAATGGAACACTAATGTTTTTTTACTAAGCGGAAATAAAAAAAAAAAAAAAATGATCTGAATGAAGAAATATATGACCAAACTACCAAATAATACCTGTCATGAGTATAACCGCATTCACCATCGGGAGGTGCTGTAATCACTTTAATTTTGCTTTCACCATCCAAAATAAATAAAGTTATGCAACATTTGCGCCCGGTAGCTCCGCCCCTTCTGCTACGTGAGCAAAGCTGAGGTCGTTGAGTGCATGAAGTGTCCATCATTACACACTTCATTTTACAGGTCGAATAAGTGCATCATCCGGGTAATTAAAGTGCACTTATTATTTTTAGAGTTTTCAGTGTGAATGCACTACTTACACTATTTATACTATAAAATAGCATAGAATAGTGCATAAGTATATGATTTGGGACGCACCTTCTCTCTGACTGGAGCATTTAAATCATTGAATCACTACCTGGAGACTCTCTCTGACTGGATCATTTGAATCACTGAATCACTACCTGAAAACTCTCATTGACTGGAGCATTTGAATCAGTGAATCACTACCTGGAGATTCTCTCTGACTGGATCATCTGAATCAGCGAATCACTACCTAGAGACTCTCTCTCTCTCTCTCTGACTGGATCGTCTGAATCAGTGAATCACTACCTGGAGCATCTCTCTGACTGGATTGTTTTAATCAGTGAATCACTACCTGAAGATTCTCGTTGACTGGATCATTTGAATCAGTGAATAACTACCTGAAGATTCTCTATGACTGAATCATTTGAATCAGTGAATCACTGATTCAATTGATTTAGTCAGAGAGACTCTCCACGTGGTGATTAAATTATTAAATTTCCAATTGCTTGTATTTTATTAAGATCTACCCCTACCCCAATGCTAAACCCAACAGTCACAGTAATGTAAAAACAGATCTGGATCTGGAGTCTTCTCTATAAGTATAGCTGATTAACCATGTGGATGGATGATAACAGCCTTCTGAGCCTACTAGTCGGCCCAAACTGGCCCTAATCTATCAGCAGATAACCACTGATAATGCCCATAACATTTGTAATGGGTGATACAATTTTCCTTTTTTAATTTTTTCACCTTGACTTCAACTTGAACCTTCAGGTATCAGTCTCACTATGTTCACAAACACAAAAGAACTGGCCAAACTTTAACACAGAGTTCGACTTCAGGGAACAAAACAGAAGAATGAGAAAAGCTATGGGACATATAACTCTAGTCCAACCTTTCAGAGCTTAAACTGTTTGTTTTTTTTTACTCAAAAAATCCAGAAAAGCTATAAGTAAACTATAACACTTTAGAATAAGGTTCATTAGTTAATGCGTTTACTAACATGAACTGATCATGAACAGCACCTGTACAGCATTTATTAATCATAATTCAACATTCACTAATGCATTATTAACATGATAATGCACCGTGAATTAACATGAACTAACAATGAACAACTGTATTTTCAATAACTAACGTTAACTAACATGAACAAATGCTGTAGTAAATGTATTGTTCATTGTTTGTTCATGTTAGTAAATGCATTAGCTAACATTAACTAATGAACCTTGTTTCCTTGTTCAAACCTTGTTTGAACTTGTAAAGTGTGACCAAGTAAATTCTAAGCTAATAGGCAAAATCCTGAAAATACTTGAAAAGGCAAGAGCATGACAGTGGTCATTTGAAACCATGTACATGATTGAGGAGACCATACATTGAGACTTAGCATGTTCATTACAATCAGTTTTTTTTTCGTTCATTGATCATTTTGACTGAAGACTTGCTCTGAAGACTTGCTTCCTATAATATAGAATATTTTGCTATAGCACAGAGACTTGAAATATGTACTAAAGTACAGTAATGAAGTAAAACACTCACAGCAGCCCTCACTGTACATATTTGTAGTCAATTTCAGAGCTCCAGCAGGTATATACTGTAGCAGACAAATGTACTTTTATATTGATTTTCATCAGCTTGACTTCAGCTTGAACCTTCAGGCATCAGTCTCACTACACTCACACACACACAAAATATATTAATACTAAGAGAAAAACCCAAACTTTCACTCCATACTGACTTCAGGGAGCAAAACAGAAGAGTGAGAAAAGCTATGGGAGATAAAACTCCTGTCCAACCTGAACTTACCAAGCTTAAATTGATTGTAATTTAGCCAAAACACCCAAATAGGTTAAAAATAGATTCAGAAAATAATCAGATAAGCAACTTCAAGGACTTTCAGCCAATAAACATAATCCTGAAAAGGCCAGGAGCATGATTGGATAAAGCATTCATTTGAAATCATGTACATGATTTTAAAGATCACTTCGGGACTTCATTTCTTTCTCTCTCTTTTCCTCCTTCTGTTCCACAGCTATTGTGTTGCTTACTAACCTTGAGCCCAACACGACCTATGAGGTGAGAGTATCCGCGGTGAACGGGAAAGGTCAAGGAGAGTTCAGTCGCACAGAGAGCTTTCAAACCCTGCCCATACGTGAGTGCTTTCCACTTTGACCCGTAACTAGCGTAGGTTTGGGAAAACAAGTATGTTGAGGTAATGGATGAATATGAATATAAATGCTGTTTGGTCATTTTTTTGTTCAGGAGAGCCAAGTCCCCCATCGGTTCAGGGTCAGAGAGGGGTTGGAAAGGCGTATCGGTTGGGTCTGGTCAAGCAAGATGACGGAGGAATGCCCATACTGGAGTACATCATCAAATATAAAACAGTAAGAGAGCTTCTGTTAAAGTCACTTTTGATGTAGAGGAGTCTTGTGTGGGAACTTGTTGCTGGAGTGCTTTATTATTGTTTCTGTGTAAAACATTGCTCTTCTGAGGATGTGGTTTTACCTAGTTTTGCAGGGTTCATCAAGTCTCAATGGCATTTACACACAGTAACACTAAAATTAGATTTTCTTTTTTGTTTAGTTTTGTCTTTTTTTATTTTATTCAATTTTAGTGATATTTTTTGTGAATAGTTTTATTGGTTTAGTTTGAAAGTCCAAAGTTTGAATTAAATAGTTTTAACTTAAACCATGTTGTAACTGATCAGCAGTTTCTCATTAATGAGGGGGCGTAAGGCAAAAATCCAAACCTTTTTTCTGAACTTATGAAAAATCACTGTAAAAAATATTGCTGCCTATTTTTTTTAGGCAGGGCAAGGCAAGTTTATTTATATAGCACAGTTCATACACAATGGTAATTCAAAGTGCTTTACATAAATAGGAATAAAAGAGACACGTATGAGAAAATAATAACAAAGAATAAAAATGATTGAAAACAGATAAAAACATAAATGTGCTAAACAGGTTTTAAAAGAATGAAAAAGAAAAGAAAACACAGTGCAATCTGTTAGTGTCACAATGATATACACAGGAGATCCAAATGCAAGTGAAAACAAGATGATTTATTTAAAGAGTCACAACTGGTATAGATCTCACTAGATATAGTGTAGGGCAAGGATGCTCACACCAGAATGCGACACGCCAAACATCGGTAAAGGTTCATCCGTGAACCAACGTCGTATAGCAGTCTCTCATGGATATCTCACCAGATATCGAGGGAAGGGAAAGGTAGCGCTATGGAGCAACTTTCGAGGAAATCATCAAGTTTACCCACGGTAAAGTTCATTAGCAAAGTGGGTTTGGGGTGAAGTCTCTCACAGATAAGGATGTCTTCAGAGCAGGCAGTAGTAACAACATCAAAGAAACGGAGACGTGCATAAGGTCCACATGAAACAGGCTAAGTCGGAGAGCCTCCAGCACAGCGAGCGAGAGAGTCTAACAGAAGCAGACACAGGAGTGAACAACAACGGACTGATAATGCTAACTACAAAACACTGAACATATATAGCACGCGGAACGCGCAGCAGCTGTGACTGATAACAAACACCTGTGCATTGAGAGTAGTAACAAAACATATGACCACCCAGCTGATGAATGTAAACACACATACACACACACACCACGCAGTGAAGAACCCAAACAAGACACACCCATTTCCCACACACACACACATACACACACACACACACATATACGCACATGCATGCAAAAAAACAGAAAGATCCACAAATGTGACAGTCGGAAGTAGCACGGTGCTCGTTCAGTAAGGCACAGCTAAACAGATGTGTTTTCAGTCTTGATTTGAATGTGCCTAATGTTGGAGCACATCTGATCATTTCTGGAAGCTGCTTCCAGCAGTGGCGGTAGTAGCTGAAAGCCAATTCACCCTGCTTTGACTGAACTCTTGATATTTCTGGTTTATTTGATCCTAAAGATCTCAATGATCTGTTAGGTTTGTATTCAGTGAGCATATCTGTATTGAGGTCCTATGTCGTTTAGTGATTTATAGACACATAATAATACTTCAAAATCTATTCTTAATGTAAATGGGAGCCAGTGTAAAGACCTGAAGACATGTGATATGCTTGGGTTTTCTGGTTCTGGCAGTAATCCTGGCAGCAGCGGTCAGGATGAGCTGCTACTGTCTGACTGTTTGGGAAGGGTGGTTCCTTACTGGAAACAAAACATCAAATTCTTGCAATGGTTTTGAGATGATAGTATGCTGAATTACTTACAGCTTTGACATGCTGAAATTTATATCTGACTTCAGAATCACAACAAGATTCTTGAAATTATTTTTTGTTGTTTGACTCTTAGAGCCAAGGTATGCATTCACCTTGAAAACCTCATCTCTGAACTTTTCTAGTTATCTCCACTTACTTTAGGCAACTGACTAAAAATATTACATTAATCCTGATGAACTTATTTAAATAAGTTAAGCTACTATAAAAACATTTGATCTTGTGACTTTTTATTATGATTTTTTTTTTATCAGTGATGGATTATTTAATTTCATTCTTTAAAACCAACATTTATTCATTCATTTATTCATCATTTCCCTTCAGCTTAGTCTCTATTTCAGAGGTTGCCATCGTGGAATAAACCGACAACTAATCCAGCATATGTTTTACACAGCAGATGCCCTTCCAGCCACAACCCAGTACAGGGAAACATTCATACACTCTTGCATTAACACACACACTCATACACTATGCCCAATTTTGTTTACCCAATTCACCTATAGCTCATGTCTTTGGATTGATGGGGAAACTCTAGCATCTATAGGAAACCCACATGAACACGGGGAGAACATATAAACTCCACACAGAAACTCCACAACGAGCCCAGCTGGGACTCAAACCAGTGACCCTAAAATCCACATATTGTTTTGAAGTATTGAACAGTGGAATACATTTTTTTTTTGCATAATTCCCTGCAAGTTTGTGAGGCTGTGAAGAGATGAAAAATGAAAATGAAAGATAAAAATGTAGCTGACTTTTTCCTACAGTGAAACATGTAGCTTTTTTTAGCTGAATACATGGTCCTTGCTGTTTTGAATAATGCAAGTCAATGCTCAGCTGTTTTTAAGAGTAAAATAACTCGAGTGTGAGGAGACAATACATGTTTTTGCCAAATTAGATGTTAACTGTGATTGTCCAAGATGCAGCAACTGCTATAAATTACAATCACAGGCATGACTCCATTCTGATAAATAAACTCACACTTTAAGAGGCCTGAAGCTTACGTTTATTACTCTAGTGCGCACACAGTGAACTGTTTGCTCAAGCTGTGGATTAAAGCTAACAACATTGTAAATAACTTTCCATTTCCTATACAGACCCATCATTTTGCTTCACAAGGCACCAGTGTGTTGCCAGGAGCCATGGCTGTTCATTTGAATTTGTTTTATGTGCTTATTTTTTATCAAAATAAAATGGTAACATTGATTGCCATTATAAAGTATGAATCACTAAAGAGTCAGCTAAAAAGTGTTGGTTTGTTTTTTAACTAAAGGGAAAAAACCCTATTGAGTAAATTAATGTAATGTAATGTGTGTATTTATATAGCCATACACCAAAAGCGCTACACAATCATGATGGGAGGTCTCTCTACACCATTACCAGTGTGCAATATCCACTTGATAGTAATAGAGCCAGTTCGGTGGATGGGGATGATTGGGAGGCCATGAGCATAAGAGCCAATGGAGGTAATTTGGCCAGGACACCAGGGTTACACCCCTACTCTTTTACGAGAAGTGCCATGGGATTTTTAATGACCACAGAGAGTCAGGACCTCATCCGAAAGACGACGCTCACTGACAATATACTGTCCCCTTCACTATACTGGGGCATTAGGACTCACACAGACCGCAGGTTGAGCCCCCCCTGCCGGCCTTACCTACACCTCTTCCAACAGCAACCTGGTTTTTCCATGTGTTCTCCCATCCAGGTACTGACCAGGCTTAGCCCTGCTTAGCTTCAGTGAGTAACTGGTCTTGGGCTGCAGGGTGATATGGCTGTGGCAAATTAACAGGAAATGGTATTTTGGGGCAAACTACAGTATCTCTTTATGTAACGTGAGAACAAAGAGTTAATAATTATACAGCATTGTGACAGTTAAATACCTGAAAACCAAAATGTCACCACTATTGTAGAAAGAACTAGCTGTCAAATAGATCCGCAGATAACCAAAGCATTACACTGCCCTCCGAAACAAACCAAATCCAGCGTGATGTTTTGTGAAACATGGACAAACTAATTTTGTTGTGAGAACATAATAAACGAGCATTATCTCTTTACAAATATACCAGTTTATAAATTAATGTGCTGCTGTTGTTTTTTCACATTACTTGTTAGGTTGTGTCCAGCAGACCAACTTTTTTTAGGAATTGTAATGTACTAGGTTATTAAGCTGGAGAATAGCAGCAGAGAATGAGGTCCTGTGGTTTTGTTGTTTGTAAGTGTAAATTGTGGTATTGAGCTGGAATATAGAGAGCGTTATTCCGGTAAACACGTAGAGTCGAGTGGGCGATGGTTTCTGTAATGAGCAATGGAAATACATCTCTTTGTTTGAGCTCATTCCACTTGTTTATGCACCAGCACGAACAGCAGCATGCTTTAAAAACATGCAGAACTAATTCTTGCACAACATATTTTGCTGTTTTTAGGCTCTCTACTTTCAGTGACTAAATTATAAGAGTGCATCAGGTGTGACCGTATTAAAGTGTTTTGTGGAGATGGTGGGTGTAAGAGAGAGGGTCTTGGTGAGGAGGGAATAGGGTTTGCATACATTGTTCATATAGAATGACCTGAAATAACACTGTGGGAATCAGCCAATATCCCCATGAGGGAAAAAATATGATTATAAAGATAATAGAAGTCAATGTAAGCCCGGACTGTGATGAAAAAACGGTGTGGAGCTAAATCTGGTAAACAGTTTTCATAGATTCACTGTTTGTTGTTCTCCATTGAGACATAAGGCAAATAATGAGTTTAAAAAAGATGCGTAGTATTGGAATTTAATAATAAATTACTTTACAGCTTTTTAAATCCATTATCCATAGATAAAACAATTATTCATAGATGAAACAACAAATAAGACAAAGGTTGCTATTTATTATTAATTTAATCATTTTAGTGCATTTTTGTAGTACATTTATTTGTTTAGTTCAGTTTTTATTTTATTTTCGACTTATAATGTGCATTATAACTTAGTTATGAAAATAAAATGTTATTATTATTATTAGAGATACAGGTTAATGTTAACTGTTACTCTTATTATTTAGCTAGTTTTTACCATATATTTGGCATATGAGGCCCAATGTTTTATTAACATTTTTACATTTTGCCATCATGTGGCAGTTGCATGGAGCAGCAGCCATCCTCTACTTATTAAAAACTGACTGATTAATAAATGTATATACTGTATACATCCACACAAAGTGTTTTGACCAAGTGCATAGAAAAAAAATATGTATGGCAAACGATCATCAAATATACACTACCTGACAAAAGTCTTGTCGCCTATCCAAAATTTTAGGAATAACAAATAATAACTTAACTTGATTATTTGGCATCAGAAGTGGCTTATATGAAAGGCAAAGGCCTTTAAATTACACTTATTTTACCTAAATAAAATATGATCATGCCTTGATTTTAAATTATTTAATTAGGACAGTGAGGTCTGACTTTGCTTAGACAAAAGTCTTGTCACTTAACAGAAATAATGTACAGTATAGAATATAAAGTCATGGTGCTGTGGAGAAAGAATTAATATTGTGTATGACTCCTATGAGCTTGGAGGACTCTATAATGACTCTCTGCAATGACTCAAATAACCTATTAATAAAGTCATCTGGAATGGCAAAGAAAGCGTTCTTGCAGGACTCCCAGAGTTCATCAAGATTCCTTGGATTCATCTTCAATGCCTCCTCCTTCATCTTATTCCAAACATGCTCAATAATGTTCATACCTGGTGACTGGGCTGGTCAGTCCTGGAGCACCTTTACCTTCTTTGCTTACAGGAACTTTGATGTGGAGGCTGAAGAATGAGAAGGAGCGCTGTCCTGCTGAAGAACTTGCCCTCTCCTGTGGTTTGTAATGTAATGGGTAGCACAAATGCCTTGATACCTCAGGCTGTTGATGTTGCCATCCACTCTGCAGAACACCCGCACGTCCCCATACTGAATGTAACCTCAAACCATGATTTTTCCTTCACCAAACTTGACTGATTTTTGTGAAAATCGTGGCGTTTCTGCAATATTTGTAATGATTGGGATGCAGTTCAACAAATTATTCAACAGAAAAAAAATCTACCTTCTATCAACTAGATGTCAAGTTATTATTTGTTGCTCTTACAACTGGGATCAACGACAAGACTTTTGTCAGGTAGTGTATAGCAAATACTACATATTGTAATAGTCATTGTTCTAAGGCAAATCATCAATAATAAAGTCATTATTTTGGACATAATTATTCATAATCCCAATTACACTAGTCATAATCCTAATTGCACAGATTATGGCCCAATCCCAATTCTCCCCCTTAGCCCTTCCCCTAACCCCTACCCCTCATTTTTGTGCTTTCTCATCAAGGGGTAGTGGTGTCCCAATTCATTTTAGCTTGAAGGCGTAGGGCCAAGGGCAAGGGGTATTTACCCCTTCAAACAAAGATTTTTCAGGAGCACACTTGAATAGGATACACCTGCTACTTCGGCAGTTTCACTGCACACGGAAGTAAGGAGATCCACAAATTAGTATTTTTTGGCATTATTACGAATTTTTACGACAAACAAACAAACATGATTTAATATATTCAAAACTGGGTTCATGTTTTACCATCATGCTTTTTTTTTTAAACGCAAAAAAAAAAACACAAAATTTCACGATCGATAATCCATAATCATAACTCCTGTACAGCAGTTCCACAACATTCTGACACTCGATGACACTCGCATACCCTGTCAGAGCAGTCTAGTGGCTGAAAATGAGCTTTTTACAGTGTCTGCTATAATGTTATTGTTGTTTTTGGTGTGTTTACATATATGAATATGGCCACTATGTAAATACACAGTGCAGTTACGATCTTATTGCCACATTATATCATTATGATAACATAATATATCCCTTCAGTGATTTCCTGAAGATAAATACTAAAAAAGAAAACAACTGGAATAACTACAGCAGTCGCGAGTGTCTGATTTCAAATGAAGCAAGTGATTGCGATGACATATGATGACGTGTGCAGGTGTTGAAGTGCTGTCCCAGTTCTTAGGGGTAAGTTTTGAAGCCCTTCCCCTTAACCCTTGGTTGTAAGGGCCAAGGGGAAGGGGAAGGGGAAGGGGTAGGGGTACAAAAATAGAATTGGGATTGGGCCTATAATTAGTGTGTAAAATCATAAGAAATATTATAGAGAAAAAAATACAGAAAATCTTATGTTAAGAATTTAGAGTTTTGAATATTTGATAAGAATACAACTAATTTGTTAAACCTTAAAAAAGCTATGTATATTTCTCACTTTGTCATTTTAAATCGGGTATACACTTTTTTTATTTAGGATTATTAAAAGTTGTGTAGCAGGATTAGGATTTAAACTGGCACTGTTGAGCTAAACATGCAGCTTGAAATTATTTTTAAAAAAGTGTCTTAATGCCTCATGCCTCATATTTGTGTGTTTTGGCATGCATGTAATCACCATGGATGACGATTGTTTTTTTTTACATTTTAGAAGACAAAATGTCAGGTAGTGATGGAAAATACAGTAACTGGACTGAAGAGATTCTTATATGGCATTGTTACCTTTAAATTCTGAGAAAAACTTGAAAGATATTTGCAATATATAATCTGAGGATGCATAAGGTTAGACCCTTTCTATAAACATGGTCTTGATGGTGGCTAATCAAACTTAGCAGGAATAGTTTCAAGACCAGACTGGTTTGAGCTGATAGAAAGGCAACAGTAACTCAAATAACCATTTATTACAACTGAGATATGCAGAAGAGCATCTCTGAACATACAACACATCCAACCTTGAGGCAGATGGACTACAGCAGCAGAAGATCACACAGCAGCAGCCCTCCTGTCAGCTAAGAACAAGAAACTGGCTACAATTCACAAGGGCTCACCAAAATTGGACAATAGAAGATTGGAAAAACATTGCCTGGTCTGATGAGTCTCAATTTCTGCTGCAACATTCTTATGGTAGGGTCATAATTTGACGGGAGATTTACATTATGAATGTGCAGCTGATGAATCTGCAGCAACTGCGTGATACTATCATGTCAATATGGACCAACATCTCTGAGTAATTATTTCAAGTACCTTGTTGAATCTAGATTAGATTAGATTAGATTCAACTTTATTGTCATTACACATGTACAAATACAAGGAAAGAAATGCAGTGCCACAAAAAATTAAGTTAGTTCTAAAGGCAAAAGGGGGTTCCCCCCGGTACTAGTAAGGTGTACCTACACTCTCAGAAATAAAGGTACGCGAGCTGTCACTGGGGTGGTACCTTTTCAAAAGGTACACATTTGTCCTTAAAGGGTCCATATTGGTATCTCAAAAGTATATATTGGTACCTAAAGATTTTAAGAGGAACACAATTGTACTTTTTAGGTACTAATATGTACCCTTAAGGTATTAATATGGACCTTTTAGGTACAAATTTGTACCTTTTGAAAAGGTACCACGCCAGAGACAGCTCTTGTACATTTATTTCTGAGAGTATAATAAAGTTGCCAGTGCGTGTAAACTTACAATAACTGTGTGATTAGTAAAACAATACAGATGAAAATGGGGCAAAAATGGTTATGGTCTAGATTTATATACAGTATATATATACAATTATAACATTTACCATTCACTATATATTTGTTAGCAAATTTAATTTTACCCAGATGTTTTTCATACCAACGTTTATTGAAAAATAGTTCATTCACCACAACTAACATTATCATAAGCCTATATAAGTATGAACTGATATTGCATAGAAGCTCTTTGAATTGACATATTATTAAAAATATGATTTAGACTGTATTATTTGCATCGCTTAACTTGTTGCTTTTTGTAGATTTTTTTATCATAAATTTGACGTTCTTTTGTTTTGTTTTGTTTTTTGTGGGGTTTTTTTGCATTGCATAGGCTCAAAATCACGTTCATCCAGTCAATGACAACATGGGGGAGGAAAAAATAAATATTTGTGAGACAAAAACTGCAAAGCCTTGTGTAACACTGCACTTTTGTTCTGTGTATGTCAACAAGCAACAGTTTCTGCAGCTTGTGAAAGGTTATCAAAGTATGTTCACACATTCACCTCTGCGTTCATTCTCACTCTCTATTTTTCTCTCCTACTATCCCTCTGTTTGTTTTTGCCCTCATGGGCCTCAGCATTTCCTCATTTGCTTCATCTCTGTCTGTCTAGGTCTGTTTGGTGATGCCTCGCTTCCTCCTCGACCTTAATAGGGTCCGCTGGCATCTTTTCCTTCCCTTTTATTTGTGCTCTTTCTTTTTTATCTCTCTCTCTCTCTCTCATTTGCTGTGTCTCTGATCGCCTGTGCATGTGGAGGTGAGAACAGGGGAAATGGAGATGTCACAGCCAGGGGAGACAGCAAGCCTAAGGACTGTCAACATGTGAAAGGCACATTCAACCATTTAGCCTTTAAAGAGCTGAGGCGTTTTGAAAATGTCACAATACAAAAGCAATGAGTTTTTGAAGGCAGCATGTGTGGACTTAGATTCAGAATTTCAGCCGGCAGAACACACATATTATATTACGCTCACACTCGTGCTCAGATGCTCTGCAGGCAGGAACACAAAGAGACTAATGAATGCGTCGGAGTGTTTCTGCTGTCTGTGTGTGGAAAAGTTTGAGGATTACACAAAAAAAGGCTTCTTATCTGTTGCTCTGAGAAGGAAGGGTCAGATGACCTCTCATTCCTCATTTTTAGGAGTTTCCTTTTTCTGTTGAACACAAAAGAGGATACTTTGAAAATTGTAACAAATGACTTCCTTGTGAAAAATAAATTATATTTAAGAAGTCAATGGTTACAGTTTTTTTTTTCAAAAAAAATTCAAAATGTAATATATATATATATATATATATATTTTTTTTTTTAATAACTGTTTTATGTACAACAGAAAAAAGGAACTCAAACAGATTTGTGACAAGGGAAGTTTTCATGCAAGCTATCCCTTTAACATTCTCCATCAGGTTTAACCGAACAAAGAAAGTTAAATGCGTTACCACATTTTATACATATATATACATTTGAAATCAGAATAATTAGCCCCTTTAAATTATTAAGCCCCCTGTTTATTTTTTTCCCAATTTCTGTTTAACAGAGAGAAGATTTTTTCAACACATTTCTAATCATAATAGTTCTAATAACTAATTTCTAATAACTGATTTATTTTATCTTTGCCATGATGACAGTAAATAATATTT
>CAIGQZ010032409.1:20984416-21005012 GCA_903798205.1 Danio tinwini
GTAAGTGTTTGAATGATTAAGCTGAGAGATGTACAGTACTTCAACCTTGAAGAGAACACATTACTGGGGTCTCAAACATTACTGCTGCCTGAACTTCACGCTGGATGGAAGTTTTTCCCATGTAAAAGTGTACCCAAACCATAAACCGTGGATCTGTTTAAGCCCTGCTTAGTCATGTATCAGCATGACACGGCCATTAAGCTCCACACATGATTACAAGCTTCATTAGCCTGTCAATCATCTGCCGAGAGCCCACCCACAGACCTCCCTTCAGTCCGTCCAGACACAATCAATCGAGCTTGAGTTATTGCTTCTCATTGCTGAGTCTCAATCACCGTTCCTACTTAATTAATTGAGTGCGTTGAACTCAGATGCGGATGGATCACGCCCATTTGTGGAACTTCAGGATAAGTGATATTAACGAGATGCTAAATTGAGCTTCTAATGATGCTATAAATCAACAACAAATCAGCTATAGGAGCCGGGGACACATTTCTCAGGGAGAGCAAGGCGCAAGATGAGGAAAAACAGATGCGTCGGCCGATAAGTCACAGTGGAGGTGGTCATGCGCTCCATGCATCAAAAGTAAAACCACACTGGGGTCAGTAAATCTGAGTTCTATGAGAGGAGCTCGTTCATTCATGTAGAAACTGATATCCAGTCGCGTGGTGACATTTGAAAATGGTTTAAAGATCATGATGCTCTAGCGATCTTCCAGATCTGAAGTTTTGAGGTCATGCTTGTGGAATTTATTGAGGTTAAATGAGCATGTTTTTTGTGAATGCAAAAGGTTCATAGATCAAAGTGCATGACGACGTTGTTCTAGATTTACTTCCTACGCAGATCTGTATTTTGTTTAGTTTGCGATAATTTGGCTACACACAAACAGCATCTAGTTTGTCCTAGTAATGGTAGAAAGGAAGTTTTTTGAAGCTTTGTATCAATTAAATTGCTTCTTAAAAATAATTCAGTTTTGGAAGCACTACAGGGGGATGACACCTGCTGGTCAAAACCATGTAGATGCAACAACAGCCAAACATAAATAAAAAGTGTTTTTACAAACCCATTGCAAATATTATAATCTTGTAGCTGCAATTGGCTTATCATTTAATGACATTAAATTCAGAGTTAAATCCAAATTTACCATGTTTATTTAGGTATTTTGTTTATTTAACATATATATATGTTGTGCAATAATGTAAATATATACAAATGTACATATTTTTGTAATTACCTTACTCTAATGACTTGAGTGAAAATGAGTGAATTCAGCCAGGGAAGGACAGTATTTGGACTTAACCGCACCAACTTCGCTAAGTGCTGCAAAACTAGCCTACAACTATAAATTGGCACGGTTTTATATGAGCCCATGCATCAGAAATGGTCAGATATCAGACTGGTTGCCCAGTATATGTCAATTAAAAGACAAATTCAGTGGGGATGGATGATAGGCTTTTGAGCTGACGTCTATTTTTTAATGCCATGCGATATACCCACTCTACCTTTGCGATTGACCGGTAGTTTGATGCATTGGGCACCCCTGAGCTAGAGCATCATTATTGTCTTAAGGTGAACAATTAAACTGTGCTAAAAGTAATCCACTGAAAAAAAAATGTTTTGGTAATTTTTCAAGGTTTGACATGCTGTGGTTATTTGAATTACTACTTTTTATCAGCTGTAACCAGTCTGGCCATCTTCTTTTGACTATTGGCATCTATAAGAGCTTTTCACACATAGAACCGCTTACTGGTCACATGATATTTGATCTTTTCTGGACAGTTCTCTAATGGTTGTGCATAAAAATCCTAGTAGAATGGCAGTTTTTGAAATACTCAGACAAGCCCATCTAGCAGCATCAATACCAGATTCAGAGTCGCTTAAATCAACTTTCTTCCTTATTTTGATGCTTAGGGAAATTTCAGCAGATTGTTTTGACCATGCCTAAATCCTTTCAGTTGCTGCCAAGCAACTGGCTGATTATGTATTATCATAACACATACTAAAAATGTATTATGATACAATACATAATGGTTAAATGTCTTTCCAACTAGCAAATCCAAATATCCACTGGTGGTTGAGTTGGATGCGATTTATTTATTTTGCCTCACTGAATTGTTCAATTGTCTCTTTGGTTTAGTATGCTTGCCCTCGTCCCATCCAGCATTTGTCCCTTTTCTCATTCTGATGCCCTGTCACTGTGTCCAGATCAAACCCAAGACTTCTTGGTTGCTTCCACTAATGGCAATGCTAGCTTCAAGAGCATGTGTGATTGATGTGTTTAGGGCAATGGCATCTCACTGAATGTTCCTTCAAAATGAATGTTTTCCTCTGAATAGCTTCTCAGACAGCCTCATTTCCTCATGCAATGTCTTGACTATTTCCGTTTAAAATGTGTCACTAAACGTGCATCACCCTAAAGTTATTAATGCAAACTTAAACTACATGAGACATCTATGTTTAGGGCACTGTTTATATATATATATATATATATATATATATATATATATATATATATACACACACACACACACACACACATACATATATACATATACACATACACACTCTTATACACTTGCCAGCCACTTTTTTAGGTACACCTTAATAGTACTGGGTTGAACGCCCTTTTGCTTTCAGAACTTCCTTAATCCTTCATGGCATAGATTCAACAAGGTACTGGAAATATTTCTCAGAGATTTTGGTCTGTATTGACATGATGGCATCACGCAGTTGCTGCAGATTTGGTACTAATGGGCCCAAAGTGCCAAGAAAATATCCCCCGCACTATTACGTCACCACCAGCAGCCTGAACCATTAATATAAGGCAGAATAGATCCATGCTTTCATGTTGTTCACACCAAATTCTGACTCTACCATCATCGTACCATGTTGTAGCAGACATTGGGACTCATCAGACCCAGGCAAGGTTTTTCCAACCTTCTATTGTTTAATTTTGGTGAGCCTATGTGAATTGTGAATTGTTTGAATCGTCTTGACCATGTCTACATGCCTAAATACATTGAGTTGCTGCCATATAAATATTTATATAGAAGGAGTGCAAAAATAAAACCTCATCAACTACTCATTGTTCTGTTTCATACTGAAGTAACAGTTTGAAACAACTTCTGTTTTACACAGACTTTAAGTTTTAAGTTTCTGCATAATATGCATTGTTTTGTAAATTTACGTGGCGTTGTTATAGAAGTCTGATCGAAATAGGTCAGTATATAGACTATTAGATGCTTTTATTCATTTTAAATATATAAATGTCTTATTAAATTGCCATGAATTCACACACTACATGATAAAGTTTAATTTACTGTAATAATGTGACCTTGTCAACATGTCAAACTATGTTGCTTTTGGTCCTTAAATTGGTCCTTCTGCATTAAAATGATGTTCTACCAATCCTTTTCACATTTCTGGATTTCTCACCAGCGGAAGTTGTCATAGTTGGGCAAACTTAGAGCGCAGTGAATGGGGGAGTACAACAAAACTTGTATTGCTTTCCTATTTGATCAAATATTAAAAGAAAAACTCAATATATAAAACTCTATATATATATTTGTTTTTGTTTTGTTTTCACAATATTTAAGTGTGAACTTAGAGCACAAAAAGACATGCTATGTATGTACTTGTTTGGTCAACACTACAAACCGTTTATACATTTTAAATCTTTTTTTGTATGCTTGTAGAATAGTTTGCAATGTCATTTACATATCTGTAAGTAAAGAAAATGATAATTTTCTAATGACTGCTAGTGATATTTAGTAGTAAAGTCAACAGAATGTTTAAAGAAAAACATTTTTACATAGTGTTTTTATAATGGACTTTACAGTGAATTTTAATGCAATATGACTCAAGGTCTTTAAACTATAACATTTTTAAAAATGACATTGAAACTTGGTTGACTTATTTTGATGTTAATGTAAAAACATACGCTGTCATGATTTATTGATTTCAAAATAAAAAAAGTTCAATAAAATAGTGTATTGTGTTGGTTGTGGAGGCCCATCATTGATAGTTATGTGTGCATGGTGTCTCAGCAGATTCGCTGTTCAGCGGCCTAGGTCTGGGAGCAGTGGTCGGGCTGGGTTTAGCTGGCCTGCTGCTGCTGCTCGTGCTGGTGGACGTCAGCTGCTTCTTCCTGCGCCAGTGCGGACTGCTCATGTGCATCACCCGCAAGCTCTGCAGCAAAAAGACTGCCACAAGCGGCAAGAGCAAAGAGCTTGAGGAGGGCAAAGCTGCCTACCTGTGAGTATCCCTTCTGCATCATTTTCTGCATTCTAATCTACATAGAAATGTCTACTTAGTGGTATTAAAAATGTGTTCAGTGCTGGTTTATGCACGTACTGTGGAAGTTCAGAAGTCAAATTGGTAATGAGTAGCTCTAAAAGTTTAATGCTATTGTGAAAAAAAAAACATCTCATAATTAATGTTATTCTATAATGTTATTCTAAAATAATGTTATTTTACTACCTGTGCTTAGAGTTCTTTTGTTGCATCGTTTTAACTACAGGGAAAAAGCAGAGGAGAGACTTCATTAATTGATGGTAATCTGTCCCATAATCACAGTTTGCACGAAAAGGAATAAAATGATTGGTGTTCTACTTTCTCCAGTGTTGCACATATTGTATGATTTCTCAGTGAATTTAGGTAATATATTTTGGTGCATTTGAACAAAATAAATTTATTAAAAATCTATATTTATTAAAATATACATTTTGTCACCAAACATAGAAATAGAAAGATACACAGAAATAGCATGAATACATTTTAATTCAAGCTGAAAAAAATACAACTAAATTTTATATATTTTTTGTTTCTCTTGGTTTTCCTCTTTTTAAAAACTGTTGTTTATAGTTTTTCCTAATATATACATTTAAATGTACTAATTTTAAAAGTTTTTTGTTAGATTAACTCCAGATTTGGCTTCAGTACTGACTAAAATTATGTATATGCACAAATATATTATTGCAAAGTATCCTATTACAAAATATTCATTTAAAACATAGATTTATGTGAGGTGTACTCACACACTACCTTGCAATAGTCTTATTGCCTATCCAAGCTTCAGGAACAACAAATAATAACTTGACTTCTAGTTGACCTTTTGGTATCAGAAGTGGCTTACATTAAAGGCAAAGGCCTCTAGATTATGCTTATTTTACCAAAATAAAATATGATCATACCTTGATTTTTTATTATTTAATTAGGACAGTAAGGTCTGACTTTGCTGAGACAAAAATCATGTCACTTAACAGAAATAATGTACAGTATAGAATATAAAGTCATGATGCAGTAGAAAAAATAATTAATATTGTGTATGACTCCCATGAGCTTGGACGACTGCATTTATACATCTCTGTAATGACTCAAATAACTTATTATTAAAGTCAGAATGGCAAAGAAAGCATTCTTGCGGGACTCCCAGAGTTCATCAAGATTCTTTTGATTCATCTTCAATGCCTCCTCCTTCATCTTACCCCAGACATGCTCAATAAAGTTCATGTATGGTGACTGGGCTGGCCAATCCTGGAGAACCTTAACCTTCTTTGCTTTTAAAAACTTTGATGTGGAGGCTGAAGTATGAGAAGGAGCGCTATCCTGCTGAAGAATTTGCCCTCTCCTGTGGCTTGTAATGTAATGGGCAGCACAAATGTCTTGATACCTCAGGCTGTTGATGTTGCCATCCACTCTGCCGATCTCTCGCACCGATCTGAATGTAACCCCAAACCATGATTTTTCCCTCACTAAACTTGACAGATTTTTATGAGAATCTTGGGTCCATGCAGGTTCCAATATTTCTTCTGCAGTATTTGTAATTAATTTAATTAGGTTTCTGTTGTTCACTATGTAATGTTATGATTCTTTTTAATACCAAGGTTTAAAATAACAACAGTAATAATCTGGAATGTAGGCCAGAAGTTATGTTATTGCATTTTTTTATGTAAAATAAAAAACTTCCACTGAAGTAAATTGGAGTCAAAATACAAAACTTCATGTTAATTTCCATAAGACACAGCATTGTTAGTTTTTTTTTAAGAATTAGTAGTGCTATAATACACTACTTACTCTACATTACATTTTATCAGTCTACAGTAAAACATCCTGCAATACAAAATCCTCAAGTTATCCAGCAACAGAAACAGCAGTAAATGTTTTTTTATAATTATTATTATTAATGGAGGATGCACGTCAGTGGAGTGCAGTTAGTGTACAGGCTTATCAGGTTGGTTTACTGTGATGAAAACACATTTGACTTATGCAATCTGTGTTTTTTCCTTTGATGAATTGTCAAGTATGTGTTTTGTCTCTGATCTGTGCCCTCTCGGTTCCTGACATAGTTCTTATGTAGACTTTGTCCTCTGATTTGCAGTGTGACTGATCTAAAGTTATGCATTGATAGTGCTGGAAAAACTGTCAGGTCCTGTCAGGTTTACTTGGCTAAAAGTACAAAGAGATTAAGGGCTGTGTTTATCTTCAGCTCTGATAACACGCAGCATGGTTTTTGATATTCTGGCACATAAGCTATGGTGTTCATCTGACAAGCGGCCCATAACTTCTCAAAGCCCTTGTCTAGTCTTTCATATTGTTATAATAGAGATGATAATGAATAGAGGCTGGATTATATTTAGTGTCATCCCATATGATGAAGAGCCACACAGGGGTCTTTAGAATAATGCACAGATGTGACTGAGCCTAATGCTCACTACGTGGCCCAAGAGTCATACAAATTTAAACTGGAAAATATACATTTATAAATGACATTAAAGACAGCACAAAAAATATGTGTATTTGTAAAGATGTTTTTTTATGGGAAGCTGAATGGGGCTTGGTTTTATAATCTGTTTGTATTATGCGATTTTTTATTTTTTATTTTTTGGCTAGAGTTTGTTGGAAAATGAGAACCCAGTTCATGAGACTTGTTACGAGGAGAATTCTTTATTGAGACTTGTTGGTTTTTATGCAATCAAACAGCGTCTTCAAGAAGTAAAAAGTCTGCAAATCTAAGACAAGTCTGAAACAAGTGTAGAATGAGTCTGATTTGAGTCTGAGTCTGATTTGTTTTAGAAGGGGCAGTGTATAGAAAACGGGCATGACAAATTTAAGTTGAAAATCCTGTTTCAGGGTATTGAATAGATTCTGAGGTTTCACCTGCCCAGGCTTGAAAGTATCACCCAAGGACACAGGCACAGTCATTGGGACACTGCCTTTAGCATTTGCATCACTTTGGCTCAGCCAGTGCTCAGGAAGCAAAAAGTGTAATGTCTCTCATACCCTGGTTTTAGATTTTTGAATGAAATGATATAATTAAAAACCAAAGAATAAAACTTTTCAGTATATATATATATTAGGGCTGTCAATTGATTAAAAAAATTAACTAATTAATCTTTTTGTAATTATGATTAACTAATTATTTTTTTGTAATTAATCATGATTGATCACAAAAAAATAAAAAATACAGGCATTGCAAATATGGAAATTGGAAAATTATAATAATAAAGAATTGAATACAAACAATTGCATTCATTGTAAATTTGTATTGCGAGTTGAGAACATTAATTATAAAGTACAAACAATTTAACTTAGTCCTCCTTAACATTTAGCCAGTTGCTAAGACAGTCAAATCTATTGACATTATCGGGGGACAACACACACACACACATGCACTCGTGCGCGCGCACACACGCACACACGCACATAGAGAAAGAGAGAGAGAGAGAGAATGCGCAGTACAGCGCACTCCCTTCAGGTGATGCGACCTTAATTGTTTTATACTGAAACTTTTATTCTAAAAGCGCGTCCTTGGTCTTATCCATATTTCTTTGCACATTAAACACATGCATAATATGTGTGTGTGTGTGTGTGTGTGTGTGTGTGTGTGTGTGTGTGTGTGTGTGTGTGTGTGTGTGTGTGTGTGTGTAGTCCAGTCATATTGAATAAGGACTAGACAACAACATTATGGAATCAGTCTGTCTAAAGAATGTTCAATATTCACAGCTGAAGCTTGTGCTTTACTTTTAGCATTAGAATATATGGAAGTTGTCCAACAAATCAACTCTATTATTTTTACAGACTCCAAATCATGCCTCCAAGTGATATCTTCAAAAAATTATCATCCTTTGATTCATAGTATTTTAACCTAAGTTCACCATCTACAAAACCAGTTTTATCATATCATTTTTGCTGGGTTCCAGGACATGTTAGGGCTTTCAGGAAATGAGTGTGCCGATGCAGCTGCTAAGGATGCTTTGAAACAAGTGGTGAACAAATGCCAAATTCCTCCTTTATGAGAGATGAGACCTTTTATCAACATTTACACTTTAAATAAGTGGCAAGAGGAATGGGATGCATTGAAAAATAATAAACTGTATGAAATACAACCTGAAATCTCAAACTGAGTTTTAAGACATTTTAAGATTTGATCAAGTGATTATTACCAGATGCATATTGGACATACAATATTAACACATGCCTTTTTGCTCAAAGGTAAAGACCCTGCTCAGTGTTTGTACTGCACAACTCCCCTTACTGTAAAACACATTTTACTGGACTGTCCTGCTTTTAATAATTGCAGAAGATTTTTTTAAATGAAATGAACTCTCTTAATGACATTTTTAACAAAGTGACACCAAGAAAAAAAATTAGTTATTATTGAAATGATCTTGCCATGAAAGTAGCCTTGGTTGCTGACATAAATATAAAAATACATTACATTACAAGTTGAATATGTTTGTTGATTAAGGAATTGTTGAATTTGTTGAATAAGGAAGTGAAACATTAGTAATAAACACTGATCATTAGTTTGCTAAATGGTTTTTACCACTCTAAATTAAAATTAAAATTTTTATTTATTTTTTTTTTGTCAAATGACCTATTTTTTATTTAATAAATATTTAAAGAAATATGTGTCCCTGGACCACAAAATCCTATGTTGCATGTGTATATTTTAAAAAATAGCCAAAAAGAAATTGTATGGATCAATTTCTTTTAATGCAAAAACTATTCTAATATAAAGAAACCATGTTCCATTTCTTTTGTTAATAAGTTCACTTATGCATTCATTATCCTTCGGCTTAGTCCCTTCCAGCCGCAACAAGTACTGGGAAGCACACATACACTCTTACAATCACACACACACTTATACACTACAGCCATTTAGTTCATCCAATTCACCTATATATACCACATGTCTTTAGACTGTGGGGGAAACCGGAGCACCAAGAGGAAACCCACACAAACACAGAACATGTAAACTCCACACAGAAATGCCAATTAGCCCAGCCTGGGCTTGAACCAGCAACCGTCTTGCTGCGAGGCTACAGTGCTAACCACTAAGCCACCGTGCTTCCCTGTTTGTAAATTTCCTACTGTAAATACAAATAAAACTCAATTTTGATTAAGCAAAAATTCCAGTGTTAAATATACAGTGTGGTTTTTTTGTGTTGTTCAGTGTTAAAACCGTAGTACATTTTAATCCACAAGAATGAAAGAGCGTATATTTAAGAGGGTTTTTTTTCAGTGTTAAACTTTTAACCCAACATGCAGTGTATTTCCCACTAGTGATGGGAAGTCCAGTTTTTTTACACAAACCGGTTCTTTCAGACAAACAGTGATCAAACATGTTTTACTTAAACTTGAAACATGTCTTGTTGCATTTTAAAATGCAAAGAGTTTAATGTATTGAAATTATTTCTCAACAGATTAATCAACATTTAATAAATTAAAACTATTTTCAACATATTTGATCACTGTTATCTGCCACACACACCAATTGATAATATAGGAAAAAAGGTAATATATTACAACTTTAAAGGGTAACACACTCCAGTTCGATGTAAGAATAAATTCTTGCTGTGTTAAAATGAGCTCTGAGAGTAATGTACAAATTTCACACTTTAGAAAGTGTTCAACTCCAAAATGGAGGGAGTCATATGCACACCTAAGGAGTGTTAAGTTAAACTCAAATTGAGTTAAATGTACACAGATTTTTTTGCTGTGTGGTAGCACTTTAAGGGCAATTTTCTCACTATTTAGTTTTTTGGTTTTTTTTGGAACCTTAAGATTCCAGATTTTCTAATAGTTTTATCTCAGCTGAATATTGTCCTGTCCTAACAAAAAAACAACAACAACTATTAATTCAGCTAATTTAGGTGCTGTAAAATCTCAATTTTTGAAAATGTACACTTATGACTGGGTTAGTTGACCAGGGTCACATATTAAATTGGAAAGTGAAACAGTTGTCTCTGCCATGTGCTGTATTGTAATGTAAATGTAATTAAATATATGCAACAATAGTGAACATGATTTTTTTTTTTAAACACTTTACCAACCTTAAAATTTTGAATGTCAACCAAAGCCACTTTTTCAAGCTTCTCAACATTACATAAAGTTCCTAATACCAACCATTGAAGCAAACTGAGACAACATACTCCAGTCTGTAAAAAGTACCTTAATGTCAATTTCAACCTCAGTGGAACCACAATGTCCAGCTGTTAATTGAAAATGTATTTTTGAGCACCCTGTCAAACTTACTACTGTGCACCCGCCATTTCTGCTCTTCCCACAGGAAATTACCTCTGAAAGAGGAAAACGGCAAGGAGACTCTGAAACCGGACACGATCGAGATCAAACTTCACGGTGACAACAGCCTACACATGACACAGGAGGACAGCAAAGCGTAATGGAGGCCATGCGACGCTCTAAAAGAACATGCAAAGTGAGCCACCCGGAGACCAATAGCAAGCAAACAAATGAGAATACAAGCAAGAACATGCCAATCAATTGTAAGATCCTTTGTTAGAGACTCCTTGTCGGGGTATCAGAAGAGGCCATGCGAAAACTGCTTTTGTGAAACATTTTTCGAAGGTTGCCGCTCAACAGACTGGCTCCTGTTTATTTGTGCTTGTTCTCGCTTGTTTTCAGTCTTTAGTTTCTTCCTTCAAGGCTTTGCTGTTGCTTTGAGTCTTTGTTATTTCAAGAGGTTTGGTCTACGCGGACAAGTGTCACAAATTTTCTCTCGCTCTCTCATTCAGTCCTTCTCTGGAATCTGGCCGTTGCACTTTTTTCCAGTGTGGTTGCGCAAACCTGTCGCTTTTTAATACATCATTTCACTCGAAATTAAACGCGTGGAAACTCCCCACCTCTGTTTGCAGTCCGTGTTGTGTTTTTGGGTGACTGTTTGAGTAATGTGTTTGGGTTTTTGTTTTTTTTTTTAAGCCTTTTTGCCACTGTGTGTCTCACCCAAATGTGAAGAATTTTTCGAATGCTCAATAGCAAAGTGAGGATTAACCACGCTTGACCCCAGACTGAGTATGTGGTGGTCCCGGTAACTCTTCGGACTGAACAATGAATAGATTACAAGTGTTTTTGTGGATGAAAATATGTCCTCGTTTTCAACACTTTTGTTTCATCAATCAAAGGAGCCCCATTTGTGTCATGGATTCATTGTTAAGATATTTCGGAAACAAAAGAGAACAAAAAAAAGTGCTTTTCTTTTCAAAGCGAGCAAAGAAAGTAGAGGTTGCCAAATCTTGCATTAAAATAAGGATTAGGAAAATATGATGAAGAAAAAAAGGTTTTCCAGTGCACAGATGTAAATATAATTGTTATTTCTTTTGAGCATTTCACAAATGAAAAAAAAAATGATTCACTACAAATTCTGTCATATTACTGATAAGTTATTGATATTGGCGATCTTTAAGAGGTTCATTTAAAGAAATCATCAAGAGCTAAAGAAGGGCATGTGCCCAGGAATGTGGGTTTATATGCATCACAGACATATTAGCTGTTTTGGTTATGAAATCCATGCTATTTTCAGATAGGATTTGGTTGAAAGAGATTAGAGGTCTATATGTGATCAGCATCTCAGTGTTGCAATAAAAAAGGATGGTAATGGCATACTTAGCTGCATGCTCATTTTACCGATCAGAGTTTGAAGTAAAGGAGTCTTGATATCCATCTCCATGTTCAACATATTGACTTTGGTTAGGCCAACAAATTTCCCTATATATATATTTTTTTTGCATTATAGTTCATATACACCAGGCTCTCCTCCACGTTCAGCGCAATAGAACATTGTGGAATGTTGCCCATTTATTTCCAGCAGTCAAAAGGGAGCACACCATAAGCCCAACTGTACTTGTGGAATTCTTGTAATCCAGTGTAATTTTTCTTCTGTAAATAAAAGTGTCCCAATTTAAACCTGTAAGCCATTTGGAGTCTGTTTTTTAAACCTTAGATTAATTTCTATTACTCATCACTCGTCTGTGACAGCAACAAGACCAAGCTGTGTTCCAACAACTAGCTAGCTGCCCAGCAGGCACACAACGTTATAAGACATTGATATTAGGTAAGATTTAGGTCGTGGACAATGCCAGCGTTTAAAGACAATATTATTTTGATATCCAATAATGACAACTAGTGACGTTAATTTTAGGTTGTGTTGGAAAGTGACCAAAATCCAACGCTGAGCCAACATCTTAAACCAACACCATAATGACGTCAAATACTGAGATTTATTCATTAGGTATGGCAACCAAAATCCAATGTCTAATAGACGTCATAGTGGTAACATCCACACAACTTCAAACTGTAACATTATTAAATGTTGATATTTGGTTGATTTTAGATTGTGTTGGCAAGTGACCAAATCCATGGTTGAGCCACCATCTTAAACCAATGTCATCATTCGTAGGGATGTCCCAATCAGGTTTTTTTGTCCTTGAGTCATTTGATTTTGAGTATCTACCGATACCGAAACCCGGTCCGATACTTCTATAATACATTAAAAAAAATAAAGAGGTCTGAAGAAACAGATCCAGGATGTTCCTTATTTTTTATTTAATTCACCTTATTTAAACATTCAACAACTGTGTTAAAAACAGAGCACTTCAACAATGAAGTAATAAATAACATAAATTCTTATATTTAAATATATATATATATATATATATAATTCTTAAATTCTTAATAACCATAAATATATATATATTTTTTTATCTAATATAAAAACAAATAGCACCTGAACTTAAAACACCCGGCAGGCAATCCCAAGTTTACATATCTCACAGTTTGCTATGGCAATGTTGTCGTCATCAACTTTATAATACCTCCAAACTGCAGACATACTGATCCTGAGTCCTGATCGGGAGGTAACGTCCAATTCCTATCAAGTCTGAAGCCACATGATCGGGCCATATTTCCGATCACATGATCAGATCTGGACATCTCTAATCATTACGTTGACGTTGACATATGACTGATTTTAGGTTGGATGTTTGACATTGATGTCGGCCTTTTGCTGGGTTTGGACTTTAGCCTGATTTTCATTTCAAAACAAAATGCAACATGCTCTAACTTTGGGGTACAACGTCAATCTGATGCCTGCTGGCTGCCTACAGATGCATCATAAACATAAAGGCTATTTCAAAATTTGGCAGCAGAAAGCTGACTTTAATATCAATCAATAAACAATTAATAAATATTTCATAGAATATGCAGGCAATCCCACAGTTCACTATTGCAAGCTTAGTCCAAAATGCTTCCCAAAAGTCCTTGTAAAAAAATTTTGCCGTTTTAAATTGAATCAGGTTAACCTTAAGTTACAACTCATTTCAAATATAATATTTGGAAATTGAAGTTGTGTCTGTGAAACATGGTGGTCTGAAAACTTAACAAATAAATGTTATTCTTATTAGAAAATTTGAAGACACATTATCAGTAGTCGAATTTAAAATTTATTTTTAAATTTAAATTACAAAATTTTAATTACAAAATTTAACTTAAAAGATATATTAATGGCAGATCCAGAAAAAGTTTATTCTTAATGTGGTCTCTTATTTTTTTCAGAGCTGTAGCAAAAGAAACAGCATTTCTTTTATTATTATCAATATAGTTTTATTTTTATGTGTTTTATGTATGTGTGATATTTTAGTTATAGTATTCATTTATTTTTAGATTTATTTTTATTTCCATTTAGTTTCAGTCATTATAGAAGTATTCAGTTTGGTTAGCAGTATTTCAACTCTCTTTGTGGGTGGTAGACAGCAAGAAAGCTTGCTAGGTTTTGAAACACAGCCAATGAATATGTGGTAAGGGGAATGACTGTACTGTAGTTGAGATTCAATGGTCCTTAAAGGTTCTTGTCCTTGTCCTGGAGATGGTGACCTGTGGAAGTCTGTTGCCCGAGCTCATTGGAAAGAAACCATCCATGTTTCCTTCGGGGGTCCTGCTGTGTCCTGCACCTTCAAGTGTAAGTACTGGAGCTGTAGTTCACACTCACCTGGGCATTAGTGTCCTTGGCCTTGACTATACGCTGAACACACTTGGGCTGTAATCAGGGTGAATGCAGTAGATTGTGACTGCCCAACTGAGGGTGCAAACTGCACTTGCCTAAACAATTCACTCAACCCTCTCAGGTTTTCCTAAATGGGTCTGAAATGATGAATGAGCAGATAAAATAAAGTTCAGCCTTGAGCATTTTTAAATTCAGCCAACTTTATGCACACGCATTTGACATTTATGGTTAACAGGGGACAAGGGCTTACCTTTTTTATTAGCCCCAAGGATGTAATAGTCAATTCACAGGCTAGTTCAACACATCTTGTCAAATGCCCTATTGGGAGAGCTGCTAGATTACAGGTTCCCTACAGACAAGAACTGTGTGTGGCATTTGGCAAAGTGTTACGAACATAAACCCTGTCTTTGTTTAGTATTAAGATGCATTTTGGAATTTAGATTTCTCTGAGGGATGGGTCTATGGACAACTTGATTTATGAGATTTGTGTGATCTTTCATTTCATTTAATGATGCAAAATAAGATTCAATGTGAAGAAAACTGGAATAGATACAGCAGGTACATTAGTTTCTGCTCTAACACTGGCTATTTTGCAAGAAACAGAAAATTGTTTTGTTATTATTTTACTTCAAATTAAACCATTTCAGACCAATGTGCTTTATCAACATGGTGATTGAGGAACAGATTAGTAGGCTGAGAAAAAAAAGCAGATGACCAAACAGAAAATCCTAATACAGGTGTAAATAGCACCTTAGATTTTGTTTACAATAAAAGAAAGTAAAGGTTTTGTCAAGTATTGAAAAACTGAAAACTGGTTCTCTGCATGTAACCCATATAAGTACACAGGCACATTAGAAGTAGTAAGGAAGGAGATCACACATACACACACTGTGAGCACACACCTGGAGAAGTGAGGGGAAATTAGGGGTTCAGTGCTTTTCTCAAGAGGATCTCAGTTGAGGGTATTGAAGGTGGAAGAGTTGTGTTCATTTACTTCCCCACACTTTATATTCCTGCTAGCACTGGGAATCAAACCTGCAACCTTTAGATTACAAGTCCAGCTCCCTAAACATTGGGCACATTTTACCAGTGATTTCAATAGGAATCCACATATACTGGAATTTCCCTTTTAGGACAGATTTCTCCACACACAAAAAAATATTACTGCTGCTTGTTTAAACTACCTGTTTAAAATGAGCTGAAACAACACAATTTTTGTAATTTCTTTGGCCAATTTATTCGTTTTATGTTCAGTCCACGTAATTTGTAAACCATTAAGTTAACTTAATTGTTTTGTGTTGGGACAGCATGAAGCTGTTTTGGTCCAACTACCTGGTTAGGGGATTTTTAGTTCACAGCATGGTTTGCGTGGGATTGAATTAAGAGAGGGACATGTTGACAATAATAGTAATCTTAGGTGTTTAAAGTTAATAGAAAGATGTGTTAGAATTGAATCTTTACTTCAGTTTGAAGATTTAGAAGATTTTCATGTAATCATTTTGAGATTACCACCTTACAGAAGCGCCCATGCTTTAGGTGTTGGCAGTTTAATTAGCAAAAATGCAAAATCAGTGAGCAATAAATATTATAAAATTAACTCTCAATCAACTGTCAGACCTCTGAGTTTAAGTTAAGTATATAAAAAAACAAATGTATTTCAATTTTATTTAATAAAAAAATCATGTTGAAGCAACTCAATTGCATTTAATTGTGTAAAAAAATTAGTTGGTGCTAAAACAAATTTATTGGATGGAAAACCTGCCCTCAATTAAATTGAGTTCATCCAATGAGGTTTTTTTTCAGTGCACACAGATTTTGCAACTGGTAATTGTCTTTTCTGAAAAAGAAGAATAAGTATTAAGTAATACTCTATGCATTACTTGCTAATGTGATAATGTAACTATCTGTAGAAACGTTCCAATATAACAACAGCCAAAACCTGTGAAACAGATCCTCTTTGTGCTAGAGTTTCAAATGCTATTTTTTGGCAAATGTTGAGAAAACAAAAATAGAGTTTTCAAAAGGGGTCGGGTTGTAATTATGCCATTAAAAAGTTTTAAAGTTTCTTAAAAGTAACATTCTTAATACGGTGAATAGCATGTTATTAAGAACCTTTTGTTCCATGTATATTAAAGGTTCTTTGTGGAACCATTAATGTCCATTGCTGTGAAAAAGTGTTATTTTTTTATTTTATTTTTTTTTCAGGCTTTCTTGTAGAAACCATCCAGCATTGTTTAAATGTAACTTTTTCTCCTATACAGTACAGTATATGTCTTTCAAAGTTTCAGACAGTCAGCAGACTCAAAATACCATCATTTGGAGTGTTTAAAACAAACACCGTCTGTTTAACATGATCCTGTAGCTTTTTAAACAATGAATTAGAAACTATTCCCTCCAATTTTTTCGGTTAATTTCAAGACAAGCATCAAGATATCTGCTGCCTGTTCCCTCTACTCTCAGCAGCAGCTGGGGGAATTAGAGCTAGATTACGATGTTTATTTGTATTGTGTTTCTCTTTAGCTGAAACTGTCGTTATTGCTTCTGTTGTTAATGCCTTTCAACCACAGACGTGCCTTAAGGGAGTTCTCGATAACAGCCTGGACATGGTGCTGAGTAAATACCATACGGCTACAAGCTTTCGCTCTGCTTTTACTGCTGTTTTAAATGGGTTTGCTTTTGCTCTAATTACATTCTTGCCTGATGTAATTAGCTTAAAAAGAAGCAAACGGATACCTGCATCTAATTACATTTATAATTGATTTTTACAGCCATTTAAGAAAATTGTCATTTTAAATAAATTCTGTTATTTCAAGCCATGTTTTAGTATTTAACATTTGACAAAGCAGACCATAAATGAAAGCACAATTATGTTTTTGTGAGAAACATCCAAGTTGTTTGTCCTGTTTTTAAAGCACTTTGATAAAATGACTTATTGCAGTCAAGTAGACCTCAATGTGAATGACTGAACATAATGACAGATGATAGCAATAATGATAAAACCCCTGAGGGTTTACGGTGTGGAAGATACATCACGTGTATTGGTATTTTTATTATGTACTAGAAGTGATTCAAATATATGAATGATATGATTTAACTATAACCTTTCTTGACCCAGCTTTTACTTAATGCATTCCTTGTCTACTGACTGCATAAATCATGTTTATATGGCCAGATTTGATCAGTTTATGGCCACAGCGTTTGTTCGGTTTGAAATTGATCCATTTGAAAAGATTTATGGGATATTCAACTTAATTTGTCACTCAGAATTGAAAGAGTAAGTTTTTGAAAAAAAAAAAAGCATGCAAGATTCATTTTCCTCAGTCTTTTTTTTACAGAAACACCCACAAACACAAGCTTGCATATACTCATATTAATAGAAACTTTTGACGTACAATGCTAGACTGAAGTGCCATGCTTGGCGAACAAATCCCTGGTTAAGCCTGAGGGCTGCAGAAAGCCTTCTGTAATCTGCACACAACCAGAATCATCCTGTGAAGTCAGCCACCATTTTGGGGCATCCCACTTATCATAATAAAGCAAGTGTGTGCAAGTGCCAAAAGACTGCAAGTCATTCTTTAGCAATCTATAAATGCATGCATGTGTGCATAAACTCCAGGAAACGTGCATGCTCTCACACACCTGATTTTACTCTTTAAGCGGTGAAAATGTGAAGTGTTGCAGGATTCCTTGCAGACTTCAGTGAGCAAATCCTGCGGTAAGCCTGTTGGCAGGTGCTCCTCCTTCCTAATCTGCCCGCTCTCAGAATCTCCCATGATGCCATGGCTTGCTTGGTGCACCTCCTCACCTGCGATAAGGCGCACCTGAGGGACATACTGAGATAAATGCTTAATAATTAAAGAGATGGAGAGGCGTGTCAAGGGCTCTGTGTGGTTAATGCCTCACAGACTGTGAGGATGAGGGTCTTAGCTGGAGCCAGCGCTCTCTCAAACAGATGGGACAGGCACCTCTCATTCACTCTCTGTCTCTTTATGTATTCATCAATTTCTCTGTCTTTGTAGGTCTCATTCTCATCGTCTCATCATTAATACAATTTTGAATTCATTAGTTTACTATAGGCTTTTTACAGGTTAGTTATAGCTGGGGGTCGTGCTATCTAAACCACGGCTAAACAGAATCCTGGGTGATCTTAGTTCATGTTATTTATGGCTCTCCCTTCAATGGGTTAACAGTTTATCCTGGGTTTCATACACTGACATTTCACAATGTACTGTACAACCATAAACGCTGGGTTTATACTGCTCGTTCACAGTTTTACAAATGTGGCTGTTTTGATTATGGCTTGATTGCACTTCTAGTTTGGAGAATGTCCACACAAAATAGCTAAAATGATAAGATAGTGACAAGTAATCCATAGTGGAATGGTGGTAATTTCCTTTTTCATTTTATTCATTTCAAAATATGATAATTTAACATGTTCTAGATGTGAGCTATTATTCTATAAACAATGTTTAATTCATTCATTCATTCATTCATTTTCTTTTCGGCTTAGTCCCTTTAATAATCTGGGGTCGCCACAGTGGATTGCCAACTTATCCAGTATATGTCATTACGCAGCGAATGCCCTTCCAGCTGCAACCCAACACTGGAAAACACCCACACACACACACACACACACACACACTACGGACAATTTAGTTTATTCAATTTACCTACAGCATGTCTTTCGACTGTAGGGGAAATCAGAGCATCCAGAGGAAACCCAAGTGAACACGGAGAAAACACGCAAACTCCACATAGAAATGCCAAGTGACCTTCTTGCTGTGAGGCTATTGTGCTACCCACTGCATCACCATAAGACTTGTCTCGAGTGATATAATAAATTCATTATAGACCATTTAGAGGGATGTAAACAATAACAATGGTCCTAATGCATTTCCCGTATGACATTTTCAATTTCTATAGCTTCCAAGTATCCAAAAAGGTCCATATATTGATAAATAATGTTATGACAGCTGTTTTAATGTTAAAATATGATTAAATTGCCTCTTGTTGCAGTTACAAAATAGTTTGAAAATTATTTTTTTATACAAAATACATTAAATACAAGAAAAGTAACATTACTGCATTGAAGAGAAAATACAAAAAAAACTACAAAGCCTCAATCATTAATAAAGAAGATTATCATAAGCTTTAAGAAACTTATTTTTCTTATTATTATTAAGCTTAAGAGATTCAATATTGAACGAAATTTCAGCAAGAAAAGTATTATATCTAGGTATTGCCTTGAACTTATTTTTGTGTATAAAAATTTAGTGTAACAAAAAAAAACATAGAGAGCATGATCATTATCTGAGAAATACAGAAATATATATTTTATAGACGAATTTAAATCATATTTAAATAAGAAATAGTTTGACAACAAGCAGAAAATGTTCTATAGAAATGGTCTATAAAATGAAAATCGTCTATAACTCTAAAAACTCGAGGCAGTCTATTAATAGGGAATAAAATAATGAAGAATTATACTTAATAAAAGAATATTAAGAATAAAAAGACCACGCAATAGTATTTTTATTATTATTTAAAAGATCTAGCTACCATATTTTGAACGGAATGTTTTTTGCAGGCCTACTACCAGTTACTGATTTGACTAACGCATCACGTGACCTGTTTACGTGTGAATTACAACATCCTGTGAAAGTTTTCACGATAAAGGTAAGAATTAAACTGTACTCGCTTTATTTTACCTAACCATTTGACATTTTGCATCTCAAACGCTGAAACAATATTTCTGCATGATCTTTTCAAAAGTTCTATAGTCCAAAGCACGTAAATATGAACCACGCGTTTGTTGTCGCGTCTGTTGTTGTTGTTGTAGTGAATTATCGTAATGTAACGCTTCATTCTAATTTGCACACAGTCACATTTGGCGTCAAAGTGAGGCGCTATAACGCCATATTAGCTGGGATTCATAACACATGGAGAAAGAACTAACTGGGTTTCTACTTGTAAAACATTCCTTTACTCAGGATTAAAAGTAGGTGGAGAACAACATTAACCTGTTTTTATTTGTTTACCTGTTTGACCTGTTATTGCAAGAAATTGAGCTACATTTGTGATGTATAGTTCAACATAATAATTATAGTTTAATTGTATAACCATTTATATATTGTTATATAATTATGTTCGATTTGTTTGGTTTCAGTTAATAAGTTAAAAGTAATTTTCGTGTTTTTCATTAACTTTGGGTTAAATATATTATTCTAATATGCTGATTTAATCAAAATAATCAAATAAATCTCATTAACAATTCATAAAAAATCTCAAATATAT
>CAIGQZ010032409.1:21005412-21019971 GCA_903798205.1 Danio tinwini
CTATGATGGTAGGGTTTAGGGTTGGGGAAGGTGTAGAAGTTAATAACTATGATGGTTGGGTTTAGGGTTGGGAAAGGTGTAAAAGTTAACTTTGATGGTTGGGTTTAGGGTTGGTGAAGGTATAGAAGTTAATAACTGTGATGGTTGTGTTTAGGGTTGTTGAAAGTGTAGACGTTTGTAACTGTGATGGTTGGGTTTATAGTTGTGGTAGGTGTATATGTTTATAACTGTGATGGTTGGGTTTAGGGTTGTGGTAGGTGTAGACATTACTAACTGACAGAATTTTCCAGTGGTTTCTCCAATTTCTTTCAGTACTGAAGATTATTAAAGTAAATGTTCAGTTTTTAAGAGCGCTTCACACATTCAAACCTCTAAACACTATTTGACTCGCAAATAGTAACACTTTAGGGGTCATGACTGTAGAAATGTATTTTCTGACAAAGTAAATCAAGAAAAAACACAAGCACACGAAAGGTTAGACCTTGTATCAATGTCAACACAGAAATATGGTTGTACTCTGACAGAGAAGGAGTAGGTCTGTATATTTTTGGTATGAATATGAATAGAGTTAGTCGTCCATGCTTTGCTAATGAGACACAGGGAGCAGCCAGAAGACAGAACTAATTAATTATCTGCTGACATTTATGGATAATAACCTTATGGTGCATATCAGACTTTATGAATATACATGGGTGCATGTACATGAAGAGCAGAGCCAGACTGCTAGATCAAATGAAAGAACACAAATATATACATCAGCTTAATAACCTGCTGGGCACTATGAGCAGTGTGAAGTGTGCAACACAAATTAGCTCTTCACACTGAACCAAGACCAGATTGCGCTGCAAAACATCCTTTTCCTAATTATTGAGTGTTTTTGTTCTTGTTTTACAGGGAATATATGTAAACAGCAGCTATTAAAAATCTCTCTGGATTGCTTGATACTTACTGCTGACTTGGTCAACAGAGCCATCCAGTGGGCAGAAGTTTTTGCTGGCTTCCTTGGCAACAGCTGTCCTGTCAGGTAATTGAAACCAACAATGTCATGAGTTTTGTGTTGCTCGCTTTTTGTTCATTTTATACAAACAATATGGCTGCCATCTCACACTTCGGTTATAAAATGACTGCTATTTCCAAAAACGTATTATCAAGTAAGGACTTTAGAGCCACCTAACAAAACTGATTTCAGATTGATTTCTGAGACAGTATAGTGATTGATGATCTACAACATTATAAAGAGAACTTTGGTGATGACTAGGATAATAATTAAAAGCAGCAATACTAGCTTCTCACTTGAAATGATATCAAATGTGGAAAAGGTTGGTCAGAAATATAAATTTACACTTAGCGCTGGTTTCACAAACCATCTTTATTTTTTAGCTGAACTGTCAGGATTTGGACACAGAGGATTGTAGAACATCAAAGACAGCAAAGGATACATCAATCCTTCAAAAATCAATCCGATGAAGGTCTGTCAGCAGACAGAAGTGAAGCTGGATTAGGATTTTCAGGTGTCTGTTTATTTCTCTTTACTGTATGTACCTTGGAATGCATCCATCAAAGGTAGTATTTTTCAGCTTTTGGGCACATACAACATCTCGGTTATCGATAAGTACAAATGGCTGTATTACTGCTGTTATTAGTTTTATTGTAAATTTAATAAAACAACACATTACTCAGTTACACATTATTTTATCTGTTGACCTAACCTTTACAACTACAGTACATCTCAACTTACTCTCATTAGAGTATTAATAGACAAGAAATTTAGTTTTGCATTAGTAGAATAAGTTTGCATGTACTTACTGTAAAGTTACTTATAAGTAGAATGTATTTTAGGAAACGTTAAAGGGGTAGTTCACCACAAATAAAAATTAGCTGTTAATTTATCCAAACTCAAGCCATTCATCTTGTTTAGGCCAACTGCACATTGTAATAGATTAAGATACGGTTATAAAGTAAGTAGTTTTCACAGTTTGTAAATTTGTTTATTTGATAGAATAAGGGGCCTAAAAGAGTAAAGTCTTTCAAAAGGTGTTTTCTTTCACTTCAGTGCTTCAAAACACTTTTAGGTTAAATAAGTCTCTGATGTTCTCAGAGTGTTTATGTAAAGTTTCAGCTCAAAATACCCCACAGATCATTTTTATACCTCTTTAAAACTGACCCTTTTAGGTTTTGATCCAAATTATGCCAATTATGCCAGACTGTTGCTTTAAACACCCCCCCCCCTCCCCCGAGGAACAAAAACATACAAACATATGTATTTAAACATGTATTTATTTATTTATATACATAAATATGCATTTAAACACTCAAAATTATACAAAATAATAGTTTACATTAAAATAAACACTGACATGTGTTCTGCTGAAGCATTCCCAATTTCATACAATTTTGCAAAAGATAAGGAATAAACCCTCTCTGTACCTGTGGAGATGGCCGGTCCTCAGTGCTGCACCCTGTGTCTGTACCTGTGCAGCTGCTGGTGCCTCTGGAGCAGTGCTGGATCAGGACACCTCATCTTCTTTTGTGGCAAATTTCAGCATTGAAAAACATATCACAAATATGTTTTTCAGACTCATGGACATAGTTACCTGAAAGTGATGCACACGATCGTTTTGTACTTTTTTCCTCTTCTCGGCTCCAGACTACTGTTGTCTTTTTCCAGGCATAGAGCTGCGACTTGCATCAATTATAAATATATGCTGCTAGCAGCAAAGATAAGTGGACCGGACTGCGCCACGTGCATGCGTCTATGCGCGTACACAGAAAAAAAGTATGTCACATGTTTGTTTTTGTTGTCAGTATTAATTTTTTTTTAAATGTATTTAACAACATACTATCATTATATATTTTATTTACACTCAGTTTATGTTAATATTACTAAATAAATGTTAATAAATTATTTTTTGTGTGCAACCAAGATAGTGCCTCCCTCCGGAGTTGAGTTTGTACTCTGCATATAGGGAGCGGCGGTACTGAGTGTGTGTCACTAATGGGTGAGACTTTCCCCCTTCAATGACATGTAGGGAGAATATTAATCAAAGTGTTTCTGCAGACATAATTCATGAAGTGGGATTATAAAAAATAGATTTAATTATTTTTTACCATTAGAGGCTGCCTATATTCACATTCATATTCACTGTTGCCACACAACTGTGTTTAAATTCCATGTAAAGTGATTTTTGCATAATAGTTTTAAAAGGGTGGTCCACTATGATATCATGTTTTAAACTTTAGATCATGTGTAATGTAGCTGTGTGACCATAAACAACATCTCTGATTGCTCAATGTGCTTAACGTTGGATGCCAAGGGAGACATTGGCTTTTACAAAGTTAGCTTAGCAAAGCCTACAGCGAACAAAGTTTGAGGACTACAAAAAAATACATTCAGCCTAGTGAGATTCAATTCAATTCAATTCATCTTTATTTGTATAGCGCTTATACAATGTAGATTGTGTCAAAGCAGCTTCACATGGAAGTTTATAGTGAATTGAAACAGTGTCAGTTCAGTTTTCAGTGTTTAAGTTCAGTTTAGTTTAGCTCAGTTCAGTGTGGTTTAATAATCACTACTGAGAGTCCAAACACTGAGGAGCAATTCCATCGATGCGCAGCTCTACAGATCCCGAACCATGCAAGCCAGTGGCGACAGCGGCGAGGAAAAAACTTCACCAATTGGCGAAAGTGAAGAATTTAAAAAAACCTCGAGAGAATCACAAATACTTCAGGTTACGTACATTCACCACGTGCATACACCCTGCGCAGCAAAGGGGTATGGCCAGAGGCGCTGTAATTGTACAGCAGAGAAAGCTAAAATGCCGTCCAAATGCTACTATTTCCACAGAGCTTGTTCTGTTTTTGTATTTGGGCTTCCAAAGGACACGACACAAAGAGAGAACTGCTTACAATTTAATTTTAATTATGTTCCAGAGAATTATAAAAATATATAAAATTAGCATTTGACAAAGGACAGCTTCCAGAATCTCTCCCAGTTCAGTGCTGGATTTGGCTAAAAACTCCTCAAAGGAGCAGCTCCAACAATAGTAGACGAAGCTGTGGATTGTGAGCCACAACCTGTAAGTTTTTTTTTATTTGTTAAAATTACATGCATAGTTTCTAGCGTTAATGGTATGTTGTAGCGAGGACGTAAATAAGGATGTAAACAACAGGAAATGCTGTTTTGGCACCGTTAACAATTTAGCTACAAACTCATATTTATCCATAAAACCACTATAAACACCCACAATCTTCACCAGCGCTGCAAATAACCTAAACTGACTTTCATTTTGACTTATTTTTTGTGACTTTAACGTGGAGTTAAGTGTTAAAACTGAGTCCACTTGATTTAAAAAATTACAGATATAGCAAGAAGAATATGTAAGACATTTTCACTGCAGTTTCATTGTATTTTGACCCATTTTAGGGAATAAATGACATTCACCATTCGATTTCTCACTATTGAAGTGTTAAATGGTCATTTCACATTCTAGACCCAAAGCTTCTATCACACACAAAAATAATTCACTGGGTCATTAGTTGCAGGAGGCTCTCAATCTCAGCATGTCCAGCCGCTCTGGACAGTCAGTCCTTCAGGTCCAGGGTCCGTACGGAGGCTAATGGAAGCATTCAGCCATTTCCCTCAGGTTTTTCCAGAGGTTGTCCTTATTCACGAGCATCCAGTCACCCCCCGCTATCAGGAATACAACAGCTCATTAGCGTCTGCCTGCTTTTAATGAAGAAATCTGCATACGTTAATTAGATCTGATTGTCTCTATGTGGTGCAGTCGCAGGCTGACTGATGGTAAGGGGAAATTGCCTGTAATATAGGCTGTCTGACTCGCAATCATGTTTATGATTATGAAACACGTGTCGTCTCCTCCACAAGGCCAGATACCAGCAGTGCATTGTAACTGTGGTCGCGTTGGTTTGTAATTCGCTGGCAGGTGATTCTTATTCCGGTCAGTGTTGGCGACTACACCGATTGCATTTTAATACCCGTAAGGTCTGATGAAATTGCATTTGCTCATGACTGCCATATGCAAGTTATTACTTTCGTTCTTGCGCATCAAATGTCTATGAGATACATGTATGAGATAATGTTGGATCTGCATTGGAATGGTAACCTGGCGTAAGGGGTTGCTGGTTCGGTTTATGAGTGTGGGAGACGGGCCTCTCCTGCGACTGGTAATTGCTTGGCCGACTCTGTCATTTCCTTTTTCGAAGCGACACAGTCGATAAATCAAATAAATGAGGCCTTTGGCTGGGTTAGATGTGTTGCACAGTGCAGAGTTCAGCCTTTTCTATTGTCTGAGATTTCTAACAAACACACCGCCATTGATCTTTTCACAGTACATCAATAACCGAGAAAGGGGGGAGTAGTAGTTGTGTTCAAACTGTGCAGAAAAGTATAAGAAATCATTTTCCTTTGTTTCTTTACAGTAAGTGCACTGTGACTAAAAGTTGTTTTGAGACAGTTGAAGCATTTTCTGATGGTTGGTTACAGTACACAAGTGAGATCAAGTTATTCTAAGCAAAAGATCCAGCTGATTAAGAGAGAGTTCTAATTTTAAGTTAAGTTTTGTCTATTTGTTTCACTACATTACAGCTAAATGGTCATTTTTGAGGCATGGAAATAAGATGGCAAGTTAGTTTGATGTAAAAGTTACAGAAGCATTTAAATAGATCATTTGAATATTTAACATCAAATTGAACTAATACACTAAACTTTGTTGAGTTGCCAATGCATGATTTCTCTTGTGTTGTTTTACTGCAATGTCTATCAAACTGAAAAAAATATATATATTTTTGGGTTTGTTTTTGACAGGCAAGTTCATTACTACAGTATAAATAGATTTATAGTAGAAAGTAGGCCTGTAACAATTTTGGTGATGCAATATACCTAATAAACCCAATGTCTAGCCAGCATCTTAGGACAACATTATTTTAATGTCCAATAACGACGTCAAATGACGTTGATATTTGTTTGATTTTAGGGTGTGTTAGAAAGTGACTAAAATCCAACGTTGAGTCAACATCGTAAACCAACATCATATTGACGTCAAATACTGACATTTATTCGTCAGGTATGGCAACTAAAATCCAACCTCTCATAGACGTCATAGTGGTAACATCCACACAACATCAAGCGGTAACATCATTGGATAATGATATTTGGTTGATTTTTTTAGGTTGGATGTTGGACATTGACATGCCTCCATCGTCAACCCGATTTTCATTTCCAAACAAAATGCTACGTCCCCATGACGTTAGGGTGCAATGTCAATTTGACGTCATGTTGACGTCTTGTGCCTGCTAGGTGTTGAAGGCCATTCCAGTCATCAAAGAGTAAACATCTGTCATCTTCTCATCAGTTACATGCATCTAAACAGTCTCTGGGTCATTGCATATAAAGATTTTGGACATCTTCTTGGACACTTTTAATGCTTCCAAACTGTTTGCTGCATTTATAAATTGCCCATGTCTTGGGGTAGTTCATTATGATGCGATTTACCTCTTTACTTCTGTGTATGATTTGATTGGACAGGAATCAAAGGACTGATTTTTCTAATCCCCATAGACAAGAAAAAATAGTGACTGCAGGTTGAAGAAAAGTAGTGGAGTAAAAGTACTGATACTGCACAAAAAATTTACTCCAGGGAAAATAAAAGTACACATTTTTAAAACTACTTAGTAAATTACAATTCTTGAGAAAAACTACTCAATTACAGTAGTTTGAGTATTAGTAGTTTGTTACTTTACACCTCTGCACCCCCCAAAAAACCAACAACAATGTCAGCAAAATTTTAGCTGATTGTGCAACACCTCTCTATCTCTATTGGAGGTGTGCATGTCAGTATGGTTAAAAAAAATACTATAGTATATACTAGTGTTGGTGGTAACGCAATACAAGTAACACGAGTTACATAATATTATTACTTTTCTAAGTAACAATTAAAGAAATGCATTACTTTAACAAATTAAGTAATAATATTTTAGTTTCTTTTTTTAAAATGTAACTCAAGTTACTTATAATTTGCTTTTTTTTTTTTAAATAATTGCTGATTGAAAATAATGTAATCACGTCAAATCCCACTCAGTGAGAGAATAAACTACTCACTCGTCAATGTCATTTTAAAGACATAAAAATCACATTTAAATTACATGTGCAACACAAAAGATGCAGTGGTTTTGTGTTTCCAAACCAATGTTTTATTTTGTTTCTCTTTACAAAGATTATTTTACTTTTATGTTTTGTTGTATTTTTTTTTTATAAAATTTTTAATAAATACATTTTTTTATCAATTTAAATATTGAGTCAATATAATAATGCAGACTTAAATCTGCAGTGAATTTGCAGATTTAAGATGCTATGAAACATTAAAACATAAAAAAAATTATATGTCAAAGACATTAGATCTGGACCGATTAGAGTGATTCAGATTAAATGAATTACATATATCCATAAGAAGTGTAATTATTACTGCCAGTTATCCACAGCACTTAATGATGTCCACCTCTGAAGCCCTCAGCCTCAGGACAGTCTGATTGCTGCTTCATTACACTGATCTGCCATTTATCAGCACAGTCTAATCCCTGTGAAGTGCCAATCATGACAGAGAGAAAATCAGATCTTTGTTTCCTATTCTATGAGGATGCATTTTGTTTTATTGTGTATGTGATTATGAATCAAATATGAGATATGCTTCAGCATTTGATGCTTCAGAGATGATGTACTGTACTTTGATGCGCTGAATTTAAATGTGACAATTAAAACAACTGCCTGGCTGCTGTTTATGATATTTTGGTTTAACATTTTATGTGTTTGTATTGTGAGGCTCAGGGAATCAGGGAAACGGTACACATTGTACTGTGTGAATGTACTGTCAATTTAGGGTTTGAAAAAACTTAAAGAGTGATGGTGAATTGGAGAGAATATTCTATTGTATTCTTCCATTTGTAGTCTATAAAAGATACATTTTTAAAAAAGTAACTCTAAAATTACTTAATGCATAGCCATTATGAAAACATGTTCGCATATGTGTTCAATATAAAATATTGGACATTAACTTGTAGTTTATAAATGCACGGCGTGAAAATGATCTTATGAATTTGCAGGATTTGCTGTTAAATTGTTGAAAATGATGGCGAAGTCATTTTAATTAAACGGCTAAAAGCTGTTATACAAAGTTGAGTCAACTGTTGGATAACATACAGTTGCAATCAGAATTATTGAACCCCCTTTGATTTTTTTTTTCTTTTTTAAATATTTCCTAAATTATGTTTAACAAAACAAGGAAATTTTCACAGTATGTCTGATAATATTTTTTCTTCTGGAGAAAGTCTTATTTGTTTTATTTTGGCTAGAATAAAAGCAGATTTAATTTTTAAAACCCATTTTAAGGTCAAAATTATTAACCCCTTTAAGCCATTTATTTTTTCCATAGTCTACAGAACAAACCATCATTATACAATAACTTGTCTAGTTACTCTAACCTGCCCAGTTAACCTAATTAACCTAGTTAAGCCTTTAAATGTCACTTAAAGCTGTATAGAAGTGTCTTAAAAAATATCTAGTCAAATATTATTTACTGTCATCATGTCAAAGATAAAATAAATCAGTTATTAGAGATGAGTTATTAAAATTATTATGTTTAGAAATGTGTTGAAAAAATCTTCTCTCGGTTAAACAGAAACTGGGGAAAAAAATAAACAGGGGGGCTAATAAATCAGGGGGTTCAATAATTCTGATTGCAACTGTATGTGGAAAACTAGAGCTAATGAACTATTTTATACATCATTTTCTTTCTCAGTGACTCAGAATTATTATTAGTTTGACTACTTTTTTACTACATTTATTTCACAAGAATTTTGGTGGTAGACCAGTTTAATTGGTCAAACTGTGTTAAAAGACCACTGGCAGATAATTGGTGGAAATTTGTAGAAGTGGCATGTACTTCATTATGGCTCTATTCCAAAAGCTGGTGATCAGCCTAATGCCTTTCTAGAGCAGAATCAAGTTTTAAGAGCTTGATTAAAGATAACTGAGGCATACAGGGGTTGGACAATGAAACGAAAACATCTGGTTTTAGACCACAATAATTTATTAGTATAGTGTAGGGCCTTCTTTTGCAGCCAAACACAGCATCAATTCATCTTGGGAATGACAGTTAGAACTCCTGCACAGTGGCCAGAGGGATTTGTAGCCATTCTTCTTGCAGAACAGTGGCCAGGTCATTATGTGATGCTGGTGGAGGAAAACGTTTCCTGACTTGCTCCTCCAAAACACCTCAAAGTGGCTCAATACTATTTAAATCTGGTGACTGTGCAAGCCGTGAAAAAAAGTTCAACTTTACTTTCATGTTCATCAAACCACTTTGTCACCTGTATTGCTGTCTGTATTTGTGCATTATCATCCTAATACACAGCAACACCTTCAGGATACAAGATTTGACCCACTGGGTGCACATGGTCCTCCAGAATAGTTAGGTAGTTATTTGCTAGCATAAGCACCCATCTAGCACAAGTATTGGTCCTAGGGAATGCCATGGATTTGCAGCCCACACCATCGCCATGCTTCACTCTGGGCGTGCAACAGTCCGGGTGGTACACTTCTTTGGAGCTTCTCCAAACCATAACTCCCCAAGATGTGGGAAAGACAGTGAAGTTGGACTCATCCAAAGGTTTAGCTATACTGTAGCAGACTGGCCATGTACTGTATTTTGAGCCTGTGGAACTCCTGATGAACAGTTTTGGTGGAAACAGGAGAGTTGAGGTGCACATTTACAGAATTCTGCAGTGGGTTGGGCAGATACGGTTTTATGTTTTTGGGATTCAATCTGGGTTAGCACCCAAACATCCCTTTCAGACATCTTCTTTTTGCGTCTACACTTACTCCTGTTGAATGTGGTTCTTAATTAATGGTTGGTATGCTGACATTACCTTGGATACCCTGGCTTTTTAATATGTGCATCAAAAAGACTTGCTGTTTTCATCTTAATTGTTCAAGAAAGGCAACATGGGCTAACAATTTAAATAGTGTAAATTTTTAATTTTATGATGACTTCAGTTAGCATTTTAATGCAATTAAAGTGAATGAAATGACACAAATTATTGTAAACATTAGACAAGTTCATTCAGTATTGACAAGAACACTGGTGTACAACTGGTAGAAATTTGTAGTTGCCTAGATGAATGATGGCATCCACTTCATAATGGCCCTATTACTAAAGCTAGTGATTCATCTGAAATTATTCATCTGTTTTCACATAATATGCCATAAAAAATGTATTAATCCATAAATGGGGCACAATCTATGTAATAATGTGAACAACGTTTGTGTAATTTCTTTAAAAAAATGTGTGATCAACTACAGTATGTACTTCAGCCTAATATACCGTAGTTCGCATTTTTAGACAGGTATACAGCATATTGAATAAAGCAAGTAAAAACATTTTAAGTATTATGCAAACTCATTCTCATACTGAAAACTACATATAAAGTATTTAAAGATAAATTTTACTATTTTGTATTTTTATAAAAGTATTCCGCTGTTTGCTCCGCAAAATGCTAATGGATAACTCAGTTGTGAGTTGGGTCCTTTCCACTTTGCCTGAAAACTGCTAATTGATTAATAAACAATATTGAAGTGTTGACAGTGTAGATTGTTCAGATGAATCGCATATGATATCCCACAGGATTCAGATTAAAGCTGTTAAAGTCCCTTGACTGGCAGGTTAATTGAGGCATTTTTCAGGCAACCTGAAAAAAATAGCAAGGCTTTGTTCATCAAAAGATACACTGATTATTTGAGAATCAAACACCTGTAGTCCATTTGCTAAATTGCTTTTTTTTCCCCCTTGACTCCCTGTGGGTGTTTTTGACAACAGTCACAGCATGTTGCATTAGAACAAGCCTAACCACACACAGGTCACTACTGACATCTGAAAGGTGCTTATGATCCTGTCAGAGGTTATCACTGTTATTCCAATGCAATAACAGAGGTCCCTTCACATGATGGTGCACTGGACTATTTCAGACTTTCTATGTCCGCCTCCATCAATTATGCTTTCAAACGCAATCATATACTCTCAATCCAAATCATTGCTTTAAATGTCTTCCCATGGCAAGCCAAAAGTTCATGGACATTCCTAGATCTCTCAACACACATGTGGTAATCATAGCTTCTAGTCCATTTGTGAAATGTGCTCTCCAAAAGTAGACACAAGCCTTAGGCAATGTGTTCAGTGACACTTGTGAGAATTTCAAATAGAAATCTGGAACACTCTTAAGGGATAGTGTACAGATTTCGAGAAAATTACTAATACTTTACCAAGGACCTTGCTGGGAATATAATAGTCAATTGTAAGGCTTGTTTTATTTTTTTTAACCTACTTAAAATAACATTTTATTGGACCAGATGCAGCATGCATTTTAAAACCTTTCTTTTTGTGCAGTAATAAAGCACTCAGATTATCGCATATGAATCAGCAGACTGCTGGAGTACACCTGTCTCCAAAATTTGATTACAGAGTTCAAGGGAATGTCATCTTCATTTTTCAATTTAATTCAAAAACCCTTTGTTTGTGGTTTTAAGTCTGTATGTATGATTTTTTAATGACAGAATTTGAACTCTACTAATTCAGTCATTGTTAGATTAGATCTCAAATGGCTTGAGCATGGCCAGATTCAGAGAAATCTTCTTAAAAAGTAGAGAAGAAGGTTCCAGCATAAATTCTAAGGAGACTGTAAGAAAATTAATGTGCATTTCTTGAAAAAAGTTCTAAAATCTTTTTAATAAACTTGACTTTTGCGTCAAAAGTAATCAAATATGTGTTAGTTAATGACTTTTACCATTTCTTGCTGGAAACAGTTTGGTTAACTCGACATAAAGGGGCCTGGCTGGGCCAGGTGGAATTTCTGTGTGGAGTTTGCATGATTTCCCTATCTCTGCATGGGTTTCCTCTGGGTGCTCCAATTTCGCCCACAATCTGAAGACATGCAGTATGGATATACTAAATTTGCTGTTGGCACTGATAAATCAGGGACTAAACCAAAGGAAATGGAGTGGGGAGGACATGGAGGGGCAAAAATGAATCTTTATATTCTTTAAGCATTGCAATTTGGTGATTTTTAAGTTGGAGGTTATCATAACTTTTTATTAGATATATTGTTAGAATATTAATTTCAAGAACTTAAATTCTATTTAGTTAATTAAGTATTTAATGTTCTAAGTGTGTCTTTATGACAAAATCATAAGAAAATTGTTAAGAAGTAATTTTGGAAATAGAACCTTTTTTCAGCTTTTTTTTCCCTAGTTTTAAAAACAAGAAAATATCAGCAGAATGAAAAGAAAATGATTGAATGAATGAATTTCCCAATGCACAATATTTCCACCACAAAAAAAACCCTACAAATGTTATCCTGGTAGTAATTTGCTAGAACATTTTCTGTTAAATTAAGCTTGCAGGAATTAATTTTTTTTATTCTGCAACGTGAAGTAAAACCTTAACATCATTTTAAAAATGCATCATGTATACCACCTGCCAACCTTTTTAGATGTCACAGGTTTAGACACCATCCTGCTCATCAAATGCAACAGAAAACATCTGCTCCACCTCCACAGTGGGCAGAGATGCCTTCGGGTACCAAATCTTCCATTTTATTTTCGTCTTTGTGAGTGACACAGTTTTGGCACAGCCTCCACTCTGGCTGCTGTGGGCCGTATGGTGGAGGCCGGGTCAGGGATGGGGCGGTCAGCCGTGACAGGCCCACCTGCTCTTGCCTGGGCTGGATGGACAGCACCAGCTGTTTCTGAATGTAGCAAGTCTGGGCAGCTGCCTCAATGAAAACCCAGAGCACAGCTCCAGCCCTTCACATTTACATTCTACAATTACACACACCTACTAAAAGAGAGGAGGAGAGGAAACAAGGGGTTGCATATGAGGTGGGGAGAACCAAAGGGCTGTGCTTCACTTGTGGTCACCCCGACCTCGATCATTAAATAATGTTAAGAGTCGTAATTGCATTATCAAATCTAACCTAGTTTTCCTTTTTTTACAAACATTGCCTTTTATGGCCAGAAATTGTGTATTACCATTTACAGTATTATCAGATGATTTTATTAATTAGATATATACACTCACCAGCCACTTTATTAGGTACACCTGTCCAACTTCTAGTTAACGCAAATTCCTAATCAGCCAATCACATGGCAGCAACTCAAGGCATGTAGACATGGTTAAGATGATCTGCTGCAGTTTAAACTGAGCAGCAGAATGGAGAAGAAAGGTGATTTAAGTGACTTTGAACGTGGCATGGTTGTTGGTGTCAGATGGGCTGGTCTGAGTATTTCAGAAACTGCTGATCTACTGGGATTTTCACACACAACAATCTCTAGGGTTTACAGGGAATGGTTTTAAAAAAAGAGAAAATATCCAGTGAGCGGCAGTTCTGTGGGTGCATATGCCTTGTTGATGGCAGAGGTCAGAGGAGTATGGCCAGACTTGTTTGAGCTCATAGAAAGGCAACAGTAACTCAAACTAGAATTGTACATCGCTTAAAGAAAATGTAAGTGGGGTTTGCGTGGCAAATCAATGGGATGTCAAAAATACATTTTTGTTGGTTGCCAGGGTGTTCTGAGGTGGTGCTGGGGTGTTCTGAGTGGTAGCTAGGGTGTTCTGAGTGGTTGCTAAGGTGTTGCTAGGTGGTTGCTAGGGTGTTCTGAGTGGTTGCTAGGTGATTGCTAAGGTGTTGCTAGATGGTTGCTATGGGGTTCTAAGTGGTTGCTAATTGGTTGCTAAGGTGTTGCTAGGCGGTTGCCAGGGTGTCCTGAGTGGTCGTTAGGCCCTTACTAAGGCATTACTAGATGGTTGCTAGGCGGTTGCTAGGGTAATTTGAATGGTTGCTAGGCAGTTGCTAGGGTACCCTGGGTTCTTACTAGGCAAGCCTCACATACATGCTTGATCAATAATTTATACTTATTAAGCATTTCTAGCAAGTTACAGCACTTGGCTAATCAATATTATCATGTAGCTAGTCACTGCTAGCATGTGTAGCATATAGGAACTTTCGTTTGCTAGCATGAGTCAAACGAGCCAATCCCCAAGTCTCTACAGTGTTCTGCAGCTGAGATATAGCTGTTGATGAATGGTTGCTAGGGTACTCTGTTTTGTTGCCATGGGCGTGGTTACAGAGTGAACTTGAAAGTGGTTGGTTGTCTAAGTCAATTGAGCCAACCCCCGAGTCTCTATGACACTGCTATGAAAAGATATGCATCTAGGTTAAGTATAATGGCAGTCTATGCGATCAGTTTGGGGGCGTGACTTGTGAGCTTCATTATCATATTGAGATGCTTATTGGTTGCCAGAGTCAAATGAACCCACCCCCATGCTTGTATGACACTCCTATGCAAACATATGCATGTAGGCCAGTTATAATGACAGTCTATGGAATCAGTTTGGGGGTGTGGCTTGTGAGCCTCATTATCATACTGAGATGCTTATTGGTTGTTTGAGTCAAATGAGCCCACCCCCATGTCTGTGTGATACTGCTATAATGTTA
>CAIGQZ010032409.1:21024971-21055832 GCA_903798205.1 Danio tinwini
ATATATATAATTAGCATTTGACAAAGGACAGCTTCCAGAATCTTTCCTAGTTCACTGCTGGATTTGGCTAAAAACTCCTCCAACCATAATAAATGAAGCTGTGGATTGTGAGCCACAACCTGTAACTATTTTTATTCATTAAAATTGATCTATTACATGCACAGTTTCTGTCGTTAACGGTATGTTGTAGCAAAGATGAAAACAATGGGAAATGCTGTTTGGCACCAATTACAATTTAGCCACAAATTCATATTTATCAGTCAAACTGCTGTAAACAACCACAATCTTCACCAGCGCTGCAGGATCTCTCTATGCAGCGCCTTCCCTGCGTTCTACATCTCAACAAACTGGCAAAAGATATGTGAATGTTTCATATTACTTACACATGCTTATAACCCAAATATAAATTAAATACACTTGTCAGATGTTAATTTAGAAAGCAGGCATGAGGTTTGGCTCAGAGCACCTGTGTCATTTTCTCCGATTCAGGCTCAAACTGATACGGCTAACCGCTACTCTGACTGACAGTGTTTACAAAGCACAAAAGCACGTACTTGTAGGGGTGTGACGCTTTTTCTAGTGAAGTGGAGCTGATCCGCAAATCACAGCACATTATGTTAGATGTCCAATCAGAGCCTCTTGAGGGTGGGCCTTTTGAAGGAACTAGGAAGTAATTGTTTTCATGTTAGCTGAGTAGCTGTATATAATCAAAGTAAGATATATTTAAAAATAACGTGATTTTTGAATTGTTTTGCATCTTATAAACACAAACAAGCCTTAAAATACACTCTGGACCACCCCTTTAAACACATTTTAGACAGTTGGAAAACAAAGGTGAGAGATACTCGCATCTAAGCAGGCATTCACATGACAGAAAACCAACTTCCTCAAAAACTAGATGATACAGTATGGATGATACTCATCTTATGGGAAAACACAGATTTCCTTATGGCCTGCAGATTGTCTATAAAGATGTAAACTCCAGCAAGACCATGTGAATTAATTAGGTGACAGTAAACGCACTGCAAACACATGCTGTGTAAAAGCACAACAACCAATTCCTGCCCCTGCACACATGCATCTAAACCGTACACACACTGCAGACAGAGTATGTGTGAAACAGGGGTAAGGAAGTATGTATTTTCATTTTGGAAGCAGCTCTTGTTTCATACCCACGGGAAATGAGTTTTCCCTCAAACCAAAGGACTTGAAACAACATTTACTTCTCTCTTCTCTCTCTCTTGCTGAACTCTGAAACAGTCAATCAATACTGGGACAGACTGCTGCTTGCTGATATTAGCATCCAACTTAAAATAAATCCAATCTTTAAAACAAATCTTATCTAAGTGCTAATTGTTATTAAGGCCTTTTAGCTTAATAGATGTTTCATCTTTTCCATTTACATTTAAATCATAGCATATTTCCCTATGGCTCTATTCAAATGTGTTTTAATGTGTAGAATGAGGCTGTAAATTGGCACAACTACAATTTCAGCAGCTGGGATAGACCTATTCATCTGATATACACATGGATGAATGTGATTTGGTTCAGTTCTCTTTTGAACGACTGGGCGTGCTGTAAGAAGCTGACTAATATGCTGCCCTTTATACTCATAAATGATTTCCTGTCCTGAAGTGGGTTCATACAAGAATTCACAAAGGAGTTTGATGTTGAAATCCTCGTTTACGCAGAACTATGAGAAAGAAAGGAGAACAGTGTTACTCTCGCTGTTTAAATTTATTCTAACTGGAGGCAATTTTGAGATCATGTCTAAACTGGCAATAACCACAACATAAATGGCAACTGTGCAGTAGATCATGAGGTAGTCTGAAGCTGGCACCACTTAGTGCATTATACTTTATTATCTTCAAACCTTCAAGAGCAAAGCTATAGCTTAACATGCTTATTATTCACTATTCTTTCAGGGGCTACAATTATCACACATGCGCTCCTAAAAAGTACTGTCTATCTATCGATCTATCATTCTATCGATCTATCGTTCTATCTATCGATCTATCATTCTATTGATCTATCCTTCTATTGCTCTATCTATCGTTCTAACGTTCTATCCACCTATCGATTTATTCTTCTATCGTTCCATCTACAGTATCTGTCTATCATTCAATCTATCGTTCTTTCTATTGTTTTATCTACCATTTGATCTATCATTTTATCTATCATTCTATCTGTCTGTTGTTTTATCTATTTATCTTTTTATCTAACATTCTATCCATCCATCCATCCTTCCATCCATCCATCCATCTTAACAACAAACCTTTGTAAGTGCTGTTTACATTGTATTATGTTGATAAAGTGTTTCAAATATTTTATACAGAATCTTGATTGTTTTTTATTTATTTTTTGTCATCAATAGCAATTCTATTTCCAATTAGTACAAGTAAAAACATGGTAAAATGCTGATTTAATATGAAGGAAGTTTTCATATGAAGAACAAATTGTTCTGATGAACACTTGTTATTAGTGCACTTTTTATTAACATGTGATTTCAGTAATCTAAGATAGATAAACTTTCCACTTGGTAATTACAGTTTTTCTCAGTGGCTTTGGTGCATTTCTCACAACACTATTTACACTTGCACAACAGTTAATGCATTTCTCTAAACAATTAGTACAAACTCCAAAACCTAGTTGATAACCTGCAAAAGCGTGTCACTTGCTCAAAATGGATAGCTCAAAAGCAAGTGTTCATGTCAATGAAAGTGTCAGTCTCATCAAGATGAAAAGTCCTTGAACAAGTGGCTCAAATGGCTTTGTCATGTTTTCATTATGACAGTTTACTCTGTACATTTTTTCCAATGCAATAAAGTCAGATTTTGGTCACACTTCCTGAAAATACTCAAGACAGCACTATATACTATTTGCACAGCCATATGAAAACTACAGTAAAGTTAGACATCACTGCATTAAGTGAGGTATCTGAGTACAAGACACTGAATATGTATGTTTCACTGCATTTGCTTTTTGCAATTCTAATTTATTCACAGCATTGTGCAAAAGAATAAATACACCCTTATTTACAACAAACATAAACTTCCTTTGGGTAGAGCTATGCACAACTGTAAACAATATTGCAGTACATATTGGAACTTAACCTACAACCTACACGGGTCTGTAAATCATTTATGAAATTGTTCAATTTAAAAAACATTTTCAGGAAAAAAAAGAAAAAAAATGTATAAAATTTCCTTGATAGATTTTGACAAGTAGTTCAGCATTTTTGTATGTAATAATGAAATGAGGACTAAAAAAATGAGTTTTATATGAAATGACTATTCAGCATTCAAGTTTAGTTAATTTTGACTGACATGACGTAAGCAAATGATAATGTTGTAAGCCGATTTTCATTTTGGCTTAATCCCTTTATTAATCCAGGGTCGCCACAGCGGAATGAACCGCCAACTTATCCAGCACATGTTTTACGCAGCGGATGCCCTTCCAGCTGCAACTCATCTCTGGGAAACATCTATACACATTCATTCACACTCATACCATATGGACAATTTAGCCTACCCAATTCACCTGTACCGCATGTCTTTGGACTGTGGGGGAAACCGGAGCACCCAGAGGAAACCCACGCGAACACAGGGAGAACATGCAAACTCCACACAGAAACGCCAACTGACCCAGCCGAGGCTCGAACCAGCAACCGTCTTGCTGTGAGGCGACAGCACTACAGCACTGCCACTGCGTCGCAACAGAGAGTTGTATGAAAGCAATTGATGCATGTCCAAAAGCATTTTCAATTTGTTGGAAGAAATGAGAAACCGCTACTATGATGTGCACAAATGACCAATTGTTTTGAGAAATGCATTAACTGTTGTGCAAATGTAAATAGTGTTGTGAGAAATGCACCAAAGTGATAGAGAAAAACTGTAATGTGTTTAGATGGTTTCTTATGACCACTAGGGTTTGACTCTCTTTTTTTCCATTGAGCTATACATACTGTAAGTGGGCGAAAGTAAACAATTAAACATTTCACACCTGTATTTTGCATCTTCCTGTGGTGATCTGACTCTCATAAATCATAACACCATGTATAACAGTGCTGTATTCACGACTATATGTTCTAATTTTAGTTTTTGTCAGTTGTGGCAGGTCTGAAGCTGAATGAAACATCTGTGCTTGTCATAAAAGTCAGCTTTTTTGTCATGGAGGATTGTCTTTTTTTATTTTGAACAACCTGAGTTGGCTGTAGACATTAGTTGGGACTTGAAGTCTGGGGTGACTTTGAACAATTTTGATTTATGACATCGATTTGTTCTCCTGTAGTGATGTATAACCTTGCTGTGCATTTCTCTCAAGTAAACAGAGGGTGTTGGTTTAAGCTAATGACCATCTTGCGCTGCATGTGCATTGTGTTTAATCAAACTGGACACTTCCTGTACGTGCTGTTTTTGGGGGGGAGGGCCTTGAAAATCTAGGTGTAATCTAAGGAACATTTAATTTTTGGTTTTTTAGGTTATTTAGGTAATGCTTAAAAAAAAGGAAGGAAGCCATATTAAAAGGAACACAGTAAAATGTCATGTCTCTTACCACTCTCTGGAAAGTTCACTTTTTTCCCCGTCATGACTGTTTCAATGGAGTGGCAAACCAATACTATAAAATGAAAAAACATTTTTCCCTTTTTTTCCCCACCATGTTGGTTGTTGGCTTGACCTGTAAAAGATCCAGTGTGTTTAGTTTAACCCTCACAAATTGGTAAAAAACCCAACCGACAAAAGTGAATTTAGTGGTAGCACAGCAGTTTCACCTTTAATAAGAATGTTAGCAATAAATTTAAGAGGTGAAACAGCAAAAGACATTTAAGCTTTTAATCCAACAATCCAAAATTGGTTTTCTTGGAGAAATAATTATGAATCTTGAAAATGTGTGTGACTCGAGATTCTTCACTCCAGTGTCACAAATAAATCAGCTTTATTCTCTGCAGGAGTCTGATGAACTCTTCAAAGGACAAACCCCTCTGATATCTTGCTTCTGTGTATCTTTAAACCCAGAGGTCTGTGCTTGAGCACATTCTGTCTGAAGTTACCTCAGTGACCAGGTTTGTGGATGAGCTGATTTTTTTTGGTGACAGGGTATAGGAGTGACATCTGGTTACTATAGGTAAAGTCTGAAATGATTGTTCACCTAGAACATATAGTGAAGAGTAAATTACTTAGAAATTCTAGTTTATTACAGATTACGAATTATGCTCAACAATTATGTTTGCAGTTTGTCCAAACTATTTAAATGAGCTTAACACAATTCTTGAGTTTTTTGAAGGGAAACTTAATTGTTTTATGTTCAATCCACTTGAATTTTTAAAAACGAATAAGTTAACTTAAGTTAGATTGTTAAGATTGCACATTTATGCACATTATAACAAAAGTCCCTTCGTTCGGCAGAAATGGGGAAACATCAAATTCTCCAAAACTGTTTGCCAAGCTTACGATTACATTACATATTTGGAATCACCAATAAAATTAAACAACAACTGTCTCGTTTCATTTCTAAACAATAGTATCAAGCAAAATCAGCATTTTTCCATGGTGCCCAAGCTAATGCACATGTGCACTCAAAAGGACCGAGATCAGGACACCAACCTTTTTTATGGCCGTTCTACACATGATCATCCTCTGGATCATGATCATGATCATGCTGGTCTTCATCTGATCATGCTGGTCTTCAGAATAATTCACAACTTGGTCTTAATGGCGAATCTTCTTCATAAATGACTTGAGTAGTTGCTGTCATGTGATGTGCGTTTGGCGGAATGGACTGTACCTCACGTTCATTTCATACAGATTACAAAACCAGAAAACTTTTGTTTTCAAGTGTAGTGGGTTCATTTAAAAGTACAGATTTCAAGATTTATGTGGATTTATTTTTTATGTCTGTAAAGCAAGTATTTACTGAGATTCCAGTGTGTTTGTTGACCACAAAACCTGTTGTAAAGCACACGTCTTGTCTGAGCTTCCCCCCAGAGAATCGTCAGTCTATAGCAACATATGATTGGCTCCTGTAGTAGTAACCGAGGCTATATTTGCCATATTGACCGTTACACTTTTCCCCATTCAAAACTATATAAGTGACATGTCGTGTGTATTCTAGAGTCTTTGTTATAACATAGTCAGGTTACATGACCTAATATGCATTTCAAATTATCTATAAATGTTAATGTTCAGATTAAAAATTCAAAAAGAATGAGATTACATTCCATTTTGTTATTTTTATCAACAACATGAAGTACAAAAAACATTGAATTACATGTTTAAATTTTAAATAAATTTAGTCCAAATACTTGCACAAAAAAACATGAAATTATTGCTATTTATTTATTTGACACCAGTGTCATGTGGCCATCAGAGAACTGTAATGAAGTTCTGATGCTTTTGTACCCATTGAAGCCACATTTAACAAAGGACACATTTTTCTTATAACCATCATTACAATTTTGTGACTTGTCGCTGTAGATCTATTGTTGACTTGGACCACACAAAATAGCCTTTGTTGCCCTTGTACATCAATGAGCCTAGGGCACCTAACACCCGGTCTGCAATTTACTTTGTTCCTCTTTGAACCACTGTTGGTAAACTCTCAATACTGCTGACCAGGAGCAATCCAAAAGTCTTATCAATTGAGACATAATCAATTAATGGTCAATAGACTCACCTTGCTATTATAATTCGCTCTATTCTTCATCCAACACAATAACTGATTGTTTAATAGACTATTTTGGGGCATGTAAACAAAAACAATGGTCCCAACATATTTCCTGTTTTACATTTTTTTTATTTCTATAGCTTCTGAGAGTCCAAAAAGAGCTACATAATAATAAATAATGTTATAATAGCGGTTTTAATGTTAAGTCATGATTGAATTGCCTCTTGTTATAGTTATAAAATAGTTCGATAACAAGCAGGAAATGTTCATGGGCCAATGACATGACCACATTGAAATGGTCTATATGTCACCTTATTAGGTGTGTGCATACCTTGTATACCTAACATTGAGGGGACAAAATATCATCACAATTATAGCAATACCAGTAAATTTTGACCTTGTAGACAATTTTTTGGTGTCTCATAAAATGTCTCATAAATCATCCAGAATAAATGCAGATTGTTTTCTGTGAGGGTTAGGTTTAGAGGTAGTGTTGAAGTAGGGGGTAGAATATGCAGTACATACTGTAAAAACATCATTACATCTGTAGGAAGTCAATTCAATTCAAATGTGTATCATTTTTCATAATACCTATCATTCCAAAGCAGCTTTACAAAAAGTTCACATTATTACGTTACAGTCAAATCAGAAATAATAAGGAGTTGTTTATAGGGTGGACAGTACATAAATATAGCTAACCTGCAGTTATACAGTATATAATGTCCTTTCCAAAACGGTGATGTCTGTGTATAATTAAGATTTTGAGTTGTCTTTAAAGTACTCACATAGGGTTGACATTATCTCTTAAACTCCTGGTACGGTTGGAATCATAAAGTCTTTTTGTGTCTGCGTGGTTACCCATAAAATAGATCTCAAAATCCATTCCAGAACATTATAAAAAATTACATTTGGGTTTGAAGACCATTTTACTCACTTTGTTCTTCATATCAGCCATATCATTCTTGGTTGCAATGATTAAACAAGGCATTCTTCCAGTAGAATTACCCAGTTATTGATTTTTTGACACATCTTTTATTTCATCTTTTCATCATAAGGTGTTCTGTTGCATTAGGATCTGAACAGAGAATGGCAGAACAGGAATGCACATGGATAAGTTGGCAAGGAATCTGTGCCCACAGAATACCACATCAAGCCCATTCTAACAATTGTATTTCCAATAGAAGCAAAGAATTCTGTGTGGTTCATAATTGTGCCAAATGTAAAGCAAGAATTGCTTCTGTGTCATCCATTAATGATTCAAGCAGTATCGAGTATATTCATCGCCGCCACCAGACTGCACTGTTTATAAAAGCAGCATGAATTCAAGGACTCAAACTGTTTATGCCAAATTCTGACCCAACCATCTGCATGTTACAGAACTCAAGATTTGTTAGACCAGGTGGTCACTTTCACTTAGATAATGCATCATGTTCTAACATTTGGTCAGACATGTGGATACTTTATACTGAGCCACGTGATTTACATGGGGGTGTTTGTGAGAAATACTGGTACGTGTGTATGTAAAGTTTCTAAACCCTAAGAGTATGAAGTCTTTGCACTGCATTGTGCCAATTATTGTTGAATCTGCCATTTCTCAATATAAAGGAATATGTACATTAAACTAGATAATTTAAAAATTATCACTCGATTGAATGGCCATTATTAGTGGTTATCAGCTGATAAATATGGGCCAGTAGGGGCTTTCTGCACCTAGTGGTAGGCTCAGAAGGCTTTTATCATTTATCCACATGGTTAATCAGCTGTAGATCACATACGACTGTGGCCAGAAGTTAACAAGAATTATTTATATTATTTATACAATTTCCCATTAGTTGTATTTTATTAACATCTACCCCCACCCAACCCTAAACCCAAGCGTCACAGTAATGTAAAAACAGACCTGAATCTGGAGTCTTCTTTATTAGTATAGCTAATTAACCATGTGGATGGATGACAACAGTCGTCTGAGCCTATCAGTAGGCGCAGAAGGCCCCTAATAGCCCATATCTACAGGTATCAGCGTGTATAAGATATAAGCGGGTAATAAAACAAAAATACAATATTAAGCTTATTTCAAAGAAAGTCCTGAATAGTCTCTCTCATTAAAAATGTATGATATCATGAATATCCTGTAATTGCTGTAAATCAATTAGTTTAATTGGTTTGTGATGTTAAATGTTAATTTGGTTTTTTTTTTAACAAATTTAGGGTAGTTTTATCCTTTTTATATACAGTTGTGCATATATATCCACCAAAGACACTTTGATCTGAAAAGGTGTTAAGGCATTTGTTAAATATCTTATTATAGTGATTTATTTTAACAAAAGTTACAGATGCCCAGTTTATGCATGGTTTGTGGAAATGGATTCAACATTCGTAAGGAAAAAAGTCAGTGTCGGCACACTATTATAATGGCTTTCAATTTTTATTTTACAAATGCAACGTTTTGACCTCTCAGATCATCATCTGGAAAAATGATGAATACCTGATGAGGACCTGAGAGGGTGAACCGTTGCATTTGTAAAATAGATTCTGAACTTTGATATCAGCGTTCTGATGTTCATTTTCTTTTTCCAAGGCTTAGTTTTTTTTTTTTTTTTTTTTGTAATTTGTTTATTTTATGGCAGATGGGTTAATTCAAATAAGTTTACCCACAGTCCATTCTGTTTTATCAGCATTGTTCTGAAATCACCAACATGCATAATGTACATTAGCAACTACATTTGATTTGAAGCTTATTTTGTGACCATTAAAAAAATTATATTCTGTGTTGTGTAAATGTTTGTAGAGTGAATGTAACACATCCACTATAATGCAGCTGTGAAGTGACCTAAGGTATCAGTTGGGTTGATTCACTGCCATTGCCAAATCCCTGTCTGTAGAGTCATGGGATGGTAAAGCATCCATTAAATTTACACTTTAGTGTTAAACATTTATTCAATTTACAGCATGATACATACAACAATTTAACACACCAGTATGTTATTTTAAGGCATAAGCTTTACAGCCCAAACATACAACAAAAGAAACAGTGATTGGTAGCTTTACCTGTCAGTCAGGCAGTCTCTGGGTGGACTTTGGAAAATTAAAACTACATGGGTATCTAAACCTTCTGTCATCAGTATGGCTTTGTGAGATTGGTCTAAAATTCACAAATTTAAGGTTGCCAGATCTTGCTATAAAACCAAGTAAGAATTACTAGATGGCCAAAGCTAGTGTATGAATGCTCATGAATAAGCTGACTGTGTCTAGAACTCATTCATTCATTCATTTTCCTTTAGCTTAGTCTCTATTTCAGAGGACACCACAGCTGAATGAACCACCAACTATTCCAGCATATGTTTTACACAGTGAATGTCCTTCCAGCCGCAACCCAGCACTGGAAAAAATCCATACACATTCACACAAATCCTCATTACGGCCAATTAACTCATCCAATTCACCTAAACTGCATGTTTTTGGACTATGGGGTAAACCGGAGCACTGGAGGAAACCCATGCGAACACGGGGAGGACATGCAAACTCCACACAGAAATGCCAGCTTGCCCAGCCAAGACTTGAACCAGTGACCTTCTTGCTGTGAGGCAATGGTGCTAACCACTGAGCCACCATGCCACAGTGTCTCTGGAACTGTAATTTATAAAGTTGCATCAACTTATAATCACACATATCCTCTCCTGTGGCCTCAAAGTGTAGTATGTGCACTTTATTCATTATCCAGAAGTAATCAGTCATCTACAGCAGGGATTCTCAACTGGTGGTCCTCAGCAATCCTGCAGGTGAGCTACGAGATAGCTTAAAATAACTCTGTCTCAATATTATCCTATAATTTTTAATTTTGGGATTTTAATTATCAATATGCCATGTTAAAATGATCTCCTGTTCTCTGATCTCTGATCTGACTTCAAACTTGGTGCAAAAAAGACTCATGATGCAACTAAGCCTACATGTTTCTGTTCATTCACAAATTATGCGTAAAAGTCTATATTTGTATTTTTGTGTAAGCTTTTTTATATATCCGCATAATTGTCCAAATTTAATGTCCTGAAAGTGTTTTATAATAACAGATTTAAGGTGTTTTACTGTATTTTACATTTGTCTATATATTTTTGAATAGTAGACATTTAATAGTAGATATTCTGTCATCCAGTTTAAAGCAGAATTTGGTCTTTTGCAATCTCCCTGTTGACCTGTGGTTCTCTTTGAATCTGTGTTTGTTTAATATATATATATATATATATATATATATATATATACAGTATCAAATCATATTTGGTCCCAGGGATTGTAGTGTTGTTGGAATGAAACTCAAATACTTGCCACCATCAAACTTTTCCAAAATAGGACAATGAAAGAAAGTTCTCCCAAATCTGTAAATAGTCATACTCAAAGATGGCTTTTATAATAAAACGTTCTGTTTCTTCTCTAACAGGAAAGAACTGACTTCCTGCCTTTGTGCATTTTTGTCTGATCTTCATGCAGCCAAGATTACAAAGTCCCAGTGATTTTTTTATTTATTTTTTTTGGCAGTGGAGCCCATTTATTTGTTCAATGCATTAATAAACACTGTATTATTGAGATGCGAATCTTGGGACAGGAACACACTGTTTGAGTGATCAGTGGCGCTTTGCCATCAGTGGCGTGACAAATATTCATAGGGATTAGTTACAACTAAGTCATGGCCAAGTGCTTAATGTTCACCATGCATCTGTTGCTCTGTTATCAGTATGTGTGGTCGTATGTCCTGACAGACCTTGAGTCCTCTGCTCTGTGAGATCTTTTGCACATCTGCCAAAAAGATTTTTTATTACACTAAACGCTTGGCTAGAAATTTGACAAGAGTAAGCATTTCATCTACTTTCACTTTTATTTAGACCTCTTGACTTGTATGTTGTCAACTTTTTTTTTTTTGATTTGGTAAGATAATTGTGTTTGCTGCAATGATTTTTGCCTTTGATGTCGGTGGGTGAACAAAACTCTAGCAGCGGAGCATAAATCAATTTCAGATTTGATTCAGATTTGAGCAGTTTAGGCTTTGATAGTTACTCCAGAATGTCCTGTTTTTAGCAAACACTCATGCTGGTAATGGAGACTACAAGATCACTCTAGTTTTATCTTTTTTTAACTGCTAATATGATATCGTCAGCAGAAGATGATTCATTCCGGAGACATTTGACATACATCTGAAGCCCAAACATGTTTAAGCACCACAAACAATTCCATTTTGTTTCTCAGACTCATAAAACTCATAACGTCGATAATACTCGCTCACTTTTGTTCTTCACATATTCTAATGTCTAATGCTGTACTTTTTGAACACTCTAGTCTAAAACTATTTATTGTGGTGTAGTAGACTGGTTGCCTGATCTTAAAAAAACAATTGTGGAAACATCTTTGGCATTCTTGTAAAGCTCTTTGATGTTTTACTATAATTAATTAGAACATTCAATTCAATTCAATTCATCTTTATTTGTATAGCGCTTATACAATGTAGATTGTGTCAAAGCAGCTTCACATGGAAGTTTATAGTGAATTGAAAAGTGTCAGTTCAGTTTTCAGTGTTTAAGTTCAGTTTAGTTTAGTTTAGCTTTTGCACATGACATGTTCTAGCCGCACCTTGCTGCAAAGTGAAACCATTTTCACAGATTGCTATTTTAGATGAACAATTAAATGATTAAGAAACACCTAGCTAATCAAAATAATCTAAATCTAATAATTTTTACTTTATGGGCCCTATCATACACCTGGCGCAATAAAGTGCAAGACGTGTTTGGTGTGATTTGTTGCTGTTTTCAGTCCAGCGCAACAGTAATTTTCAAGTTTTGCTCCATGTTGTTTAAATAGCAAATTCATTTGCACCACTTTGTGGACTCATGGGTGTGCTGGTCAAATATAGAGGTGTGTTAAGGCACATTGTTGGCGCGTTGCTATTTTGAAGAACTGAAATAGGCCATGCCATTGATCAACTAAAAACAGGTAAAGTCCAGCGCAGAACGCATTAGTTATGCACCTATGTGGCTTCAAACGCTTACACATTGCTTAATACACACCGGATGTACAGCAATACACACATATCTTTACATATACAAAAATAAAAGGATTAAAATGTTACAAAAATTATTATTTTCTACTTAAATATAAAAAACACTACCTCCATGCCTCCATGCCTTTTTCAGTTCATTCATGACAATTAGCATTTATATAATGTTATTTTTATTAGCAGTATTATTTATTATATGCATTTATACATTTGTTTTAATAAAAAGAAGTTAAGATTTGTCCACCTGTCGGGTTTTGGAGACGTCTGCATCACCATATGGGGCATAAGAATAGGACGTGTGTTTGGATAAAAAAAATTTGACCACACTTCATTATTATTGTTCATTTATTCGTTTGCTGGAAATTAGAACTGAATTTAGAAATAGTTTTAAAACAAATCTTTGCGCTTAACAAAAAAAAATTTGTATGTTGGCTATAATGGATGTCCTCAGCGTACAACAGTGTTTCCTTATTCACAAATGTAAAGGAGTAAAAGTAAAGAGAAAGTAAAGAGGTCCAATAGAAGAGGCTTGTTCTTTATCCTCGCGCTGCAGATGGTCTGTTTTAACTGTTTTTTCGCTACTGAAGTGTTCAGTTTTTCCGTTTACAAATGTGCCATGGTGCGATGCAATGGTCTCTTAAAGGGGATGGGAGATGAGAATCTAATTGGTTTAATTCACGTTATGTTCAAAACACACCCATAACCCATTAAGAGAATAAGCACAACCCTGTTAGATCCTGTGTATTTTTACATCCTTAAAATAGCAAAAGTGGATTAATGCTTTTGTGCCATGCACTTTAGACTTTGTGCCTAGATCATTAAAATAGAGCCCTATATGTGTTCAGGGAGATGACAAAAAGGTTAGAGCAAAAGGCAATGAATTCCAGCAATTAATAATAACATTATGCAGATGGAAGCTCTAAAGGTAGATAGGGATTTTTAACAAATCCACTTAAGTTATGGTTGATTTTTATGTTTTTTATGTTTGATTTTTATTTTTATGTGTTATATGGTGATGTACTAGTGACCCCCTAAATATTATATGTATTTTGGAAATAACCTTGAAAAATTAACCCCATAATTGCCAGTTTTTTATTTTGTTGTGTGTGTTTAAAAACAACATGACAGTGTCTTGTGCTTTTTTATTTGTTTTTTGTTGCTTGATAATCACTAGGATTAGGATTGCATATCACACCTATTGTTTGTTCGTCTGCTCTGAAAAACGTTTTCTATTGTTATTGCTTGTCAAGCCAGGTATATTATATATTGAATTCTGCTTTTTTCAGTTAGGGAGAAGGTAATCCCTCTGTGAAATGTGAGAAAGGTGAGAAATGTGAAACTTAAGTCCGCTTCTTCTGTAGTGAATCCAGCAGAGGAGAAAAAAGCTGCTTTTGCCTGAAAAGTTAGGATAATAAAGTTAGCAGACATTATTAAGCAGCTATAAAAAAAAAACTACATCAAAATGTATTCAAATTTTCAAAATTACATCGTACAGTAAATGCCAACTTCAATTTACTTCAGAGTGAAGAATTACATTGAAAAAGGTTATATTTTAACGTGCACCATTTTGAAAAGATGTTTAAACTGGGGTGAAAAACAGCTTAAAGGGCAGACTTGTTTACATGTCATGACATTGAAGAGTTTCCCTTCAGAAACTGAAATGAGAAGTGTGAAAGCTGATAACAGCCACGTGTGAAGTCTAAGTCATATTTAGACATAAATGGGTATTTCCCTTTGCACTCAGCCATGAAGGTGTAGTTAGTTCATGTCAAAATATCAGCTTTGCCAGTTAACATTCAGCCCCTCTAGTCAATTAGGTTGTGATGATGTTTAACACCTGCCACACACTTTGACTACATCGTCCTAAAAGTGTCAAGAATGCACAAAGATTTGGAGCCTACACCCTTACTGTAAGTTGTTTCCTGATGCATCACCTAAGCGGTGGCACGTAACCTCCTTTCCCATCACTCTTTGCACTGTCTGCTGCTTATTTTCAACAAGGGCGCCTTTCCCATTCATCATATGTGCTGCTTTTATCCAGTAGTGGCATAGGAGATGGATGAGACCACTTTAGCTATAGTGGTCCTCCCATTCATTGGGAGTATGTGGGATGGATGAATCTACTTTAACAGTTTACCTCCACACCAGCTGACAAGACACATCCTCAGGTCCCTGCCCATTTTTTGTTAGGAATGACCCTTGTTTTAGTAGAACCATTTCAGGTAAATTGTATACAAGAAAGTGTGATGACAGTGGAAATGTCACACAATATGTCACTTTTTTATTGTTCATGCACACAAAATCACTGTAAGTGTACTAAAAAGATGTGGGCCAAATTTTCTCTCTCTCTCTCTCTCTCTCTCTCTCTGCTTTATATATATATATATTTCAATACATGTTGTAAATAGTGTGGTTTAACGTATACCAGATACCAGTAAAACATTTTTGGACATAATAAATATATATTTCATGTTGCAGTTTCTCACAGAATGTACCATAACAATCATGTTTGGTCATTAGTGGTAATTTTGTGTTTATTTTGTATTTTGTTTACCGTATTTATTAATTCTTGGCCTATTTTTCCATCAGGTAAGAAAATTCTGAAGCACTCAATCACCATACAAGGGGCTTGGACCAAATTCAAATATAGTAAAAGTAGGGAACTCCAGCAACACTTGTAATGAAAGGATAATGTACCATAATGATCATGTTTGGTAATTTTGTGACAGTTTTTAATTTTGTCATCCATAATTTAAACTTATTTTGTGTCAAATGTGCTTCTTCACATTTATAAATCCTTGGCCTGTTTTTGCTGATCCAAATTTCCGTCAACTAAGGGCCCTATCATATACCCGGCGTAATAAGGCGCAAGACGTGTTTGGCATGATTTGTTGCTATTTTCAGACCAGCACAACCCTAATTTTCATGTTTTGGTTTTGTTAAAAATAGCAAATCCATTTGCGTCACTTTGTGGACTCATGGGTGTTCCGGTCTAGAAAGTGGGTGTGTTAAGGTGAATTGTTGGCGTGTTGCTATTTTGAGTAACTGAAATAGACCGCGCCATTGACCAACTAAAAACTGGTATAAAGTCCACCACAGAGTGCATTAGTTACAGGTGAAGGTACAAATGTGTACACATTGCTTAATACACACAGGATGTACATCAATACGCAAATATTTTTACACATAGAAAAAGTAAAGGATTAAAATGCTACAAAAAAATATTTTCTACATAAATATAAAAACATCTGCCCCCATGCCTTCTTTATGTCAGGAGGCTTGTTTCAGTTTGTTAATGACAATTTGCATTTGTATAATGTTATTATTATTAGCTGTATTATTTATTATATGCATATTTAATTTTTTTTAATAAAAGCAAGTTTCGATTTGTCCACCTGTTGGGTTAGCATCACCATATGGGGCATAAGAATAGGACCGGTATTTGGATATAACTCAGTTTTTTGACCACACATCATTATTATTGTTCAGTTATTCGTTTGCTGGAATTTAGAACTGAATTTAGAAATAGTTTTGAAACAAATCTTTGCGCTTAACAAAAAAAAATTAAATATGTAGGTTAATGGATGTCTTCAGTGGAGTGCGTACAACACTGTTTCCTTATCCACGAAAGTAGTAAAGTAAAGAGTAAAGTAAAGAGGCAGAATGGAGGAGGCTCATTCTTTATCCTCGCGCTGTAGATGGTCTTTTTAACTGTTTTCTTGCTCGTGAAACATTCAGTTTTTACACTTACAAAGTCCACCATGTAAATAGCAAATGCGTCATTGCACAATGCAACTGACTCTTAAAGGGAATGAGAGATGAGACTCTGGTTTAATGCACGTTATGCTCAAAACACACCCATAACTCATTAAGAGAATAAGCACAACCCTGTTAGGCCATGCACCGGGGTGCAGATCGTATTTTTCCGTTCCTAAAATAGCAAAAGTGGATTTGGGCACTCCCTTAATGCTTTTACGCCATGCACTTTAGACTTTGCGCCTAGACCATTAAAATAGAGCCCTAAATGTTTGACCTTTTGTTGCTCGGTGTTGCTTAAAATTGACTAGTAATTTGAGAAAAGGTATTTTTACATTCTTGCTAAGGCAGTTAATCGAAATTGAGTTTCAATTATGACTTCCAACGATTATGAATAAACATTAATCAAGATAAAACGATTATTGTGCAATATCCCACCTCATTTTCAGCAGTATGCGTTTGTTTCTCTGCAAAGCTCAGTTTCACATTAGTAATTAGAAATTAGTAAAAGCTTGATCTGTAACGTGACTTTTGCACCATGGGACATGCTTCATTTATTGATGTGTATTCAATTCATTCAGGTTTTTAAAAGAGGGAAAGAGAACAACTGCTGTTGTGTGTATGCGCTTTGCCTCTGAGATGAGCAGAACACACACACAATGTAGTTATCTTTAGGTGAACGCTGTATTAAAGGGGTCAAATATGTTTAATGTGTCAAAACGTGGCTTTTAGTGATTATTCATATTAACCCTCATTTGTTATAAAGAAATAACGGAACATAAAGAGTTAAGTATGAAACGGCATGTGAAAGTGAAAACTTTAACGGAACTGCACAGCTTTTAAAGCAACATTACTGCTGCCGACTGTTTTTATCATTATTAATCAAGTAACGTTTTTTCTATTAAAACAGAAAGAGAGATTTTTATCTAGCAACCACAATTTCAAACAGCAAAGCAATTTTTTATGCCATTTATCACTGAGAAGCTTGGGGATTGACACTTTCATTTGAGCTGAATATCTCAAATGGAGATAACTAAACTCCAGGTTACTTGTTAGTTCATGTTTTTATATCATCAGCAATGCTTCCACAGTGTAAAGCAAGTATGTGTGTACAGTTGCCAGATTTTAACAGAAAAGCTATTATTGGAGGATTTAAACCCTTAACATCTGACACCAAATGAAGAAAGATAATAGTAGATGCTTGTAAAGCAGTATTTTTTTAACAAACCTAAAGAGAGATATTAATTTTGATTCTTTTTTGACATTTAAGTCTCAGTAGCTGTTTTAGCTAGTAACTTTAAAAAGCCTGGCATTCAATGAGTTTTATTACAGTTTTTCTCAATTGCTTTGATACATTTTAACATTGTCTGAACTCTGATTGCAAATGTCAAAATGGTTTACTGGAATTTTAGAACTTTGTTGCATTTCTGCAAAATGTAGTTACTCACCCAAAACATTTCATTCATGCTTTAAAATCTAGTTATCATGTCAGTAGTTTGGCCAAAGCCACCTGAATACATGAAGTGTATTTGAACGATTAGTTTATCCACCAGAACAGTCAACTATGGAAATTAAGGATTACAATAATCTGAAAATTGTTTAGAAGTGTAAATAGTACATAGAGAAAATATATATGTACTGTACATTTGTATTTATACTGTACATTTATTTTTGGACCAAAGTATTACATGTAAAGTGCAATCTTGCTTGTCAAATTACTGTAGTGTATATTTCATATTTTATAGGATCCATGAAAAAAAAAAAATCTTGGTGGACATCTTGTCGCTCTTGTTGGCCTTGCTATAGATTACAAGTCTTCCAATTACTCTTCCACAAGCATATTGCTAGTGAAAGTTTTCCATTCACAAAAGAAAAAATTGTACTATGGCAAATCTACATATGCTCCCAAACTTGATTGGTTTTTCATTGATGCAAATTGTATTGCAATTCGAAATCATTTACTAGTTTTTCAGACCTTACAAACAATGTAAATATCAGATATTTATTGGGTAAACATGCACATATTCACATGTTTAATAATTGAATAGATTGTTTTAAGTGCGATGGCTTACACATTGAAAAAGGATTTAGAAGTTGTGGAGAGTTTGACAGTTTAAATGAGACATGGTCCATTAGTTTTGATCAACAAGCCATATGCGATTAGTTTTTGTCAAAACTACAGACAATTGTACTTACTGTTTGCACACATGTGCAATTTGCTTAAATCAATATAAAACGCTACTTTGAAGTGAACATTGAGCTTATTGTTCACACTCTTAAAAATGATGTGTTAAAAATTTACACAAAATATGTGTTAAACAGTTCGTAACACATTTTGTGTTACTACAGACACATTGTGTGTAAATGTTGTGCTAAACTGTTTACACAATGACTGTGTTAAACACATTTAAACAGTATGTTGGAATAAAGTGCTTTTTTCCTGTAGTCAAATGGCAATGTGTTATGTATTTATGTAGTTTATTTATCATGATGGTAATATAAAATAAGCATTTGTGAGTACATAGATGAAAATTCTGTATTTCGGATTTATGCTGTGAATTTCTGCACGCGCATGCGCAGTGACTTTCTTTTTCAACCGTCGCTCTCTCCAGATCTTTGTCGGGGAGTGCATCTGTCTGCCTCAGGTGAGTGAAATTAATTAAAATTCGTCTACGACAGTAAATATTTCTTCCACTTTGCTTAAGAATGTTTTGTGTTAGTTGTCCAAGACGTTATTTTTGTTACTTTTATTATGTCTCCATGTTTCGTACTCCAAATACACGAGTGACTTGTTAACTCTGTCATGTAACATTAACTTTAGCCGCACAAGCTAACGCATCTGGCGCGTTTTTTGTAAAGCTGTGTTGGCACTTGGCAGAATTGTTAATAATAAGTTACATATAAGGCGAAAGACTTGCGCTAAATATGTATTGCATTTTTGTATGAAAGTCACCGTCACTTTAAAATCTCCGCGTCACTTTAAAGCCTCCGCTCCGCGTCTCTGACACTTGAGGTAACGTTACCGGACACAATTTATACAATTATGTTATTATCATAATGTTATTTTTAATACAAAACCTAAGATGACGCTCTGCGGCAGGAATTTGAACAAGAATCCATTGTCATAACGTTAGTTGGGCGCTGTCTACAGACACCAAATGGCGCAGCGGTGTGAGCAAATTCATAAACAATGTCTAAAATATGAAGATCTTTAATGTAATCAACATTACGCGCCATTTTTGTGCTACCGACTTGTCACATACTATTTAAAATTTACTTTTTATTGTTATACACAGTTACATGTATTTGTTTTCTCATTGTGCTATGTATATGTTGATTTATCTCTCTTTTACTTAGATGATGGAAGTCGAGGAACAAATTACTGTCACTCTAACACTTTTACACCGAGTTCTTGCAACTGTCTTCATAGACGGAAAGGAAATATGGAGAAAACTATTCACAGTTGGCAGTGTTGGAGATCTGATAGCCTTAGTCAAACCTGAACTGTCTCAACAACTATCTCTTGATCGAATATTGAAATTTGACACAGATTTTCAAGAGTTCATTGACACTGATGTAAATGCAGGAGTACAGGAGTTTGACAAATTTCAAATATATTATATTGCAAGCAACACGCCGACCTCATTAGAAAGAAGTGTGCACTCATTACAGGTTAACTATTATTATCTTTCTCCTTTTATATTACTATAGATAAAAGTAAACATTTAAATAAATATAATGTTTTTGGCATTTCTTAGTGTCCTTTAACAGATTCAACTCAGACTTGCACCACAACTAGTTTGCTGACGCTGCTTGAAGAAAAAGCCCCTACAATCCTGAGAGAACACGAAGAGACAAAGACGCTGTCTATTTCCTCAAGAAAGATTCTTGTTAAAGTTGCTGTCAGTGACCTTGTAGAGAAACATGGATTGTGAGTATGTGGTTTGTTTATTCCATGTAAGATGTATTTATTTGCAAATTAAATAAATTACAACTACTTAAATAAGTTATATATTCAATTAAATTCTACATAAAAAAATATTTTAAATAAATACATTTAACAATCAGTTTTTCCTAATCAATTCTAAAGTACCACTGTTTAGTCAGTTTTTTATGTTTGTCAATGTTTGTGTAAGAGCAATTTATGCAACTGTATTTTTTTATTTTTTAGCTATCCATCTGGTACAGAAAAGCTGGCACTAGCAAAAGAAATTGTGTCATTGTTCCCCTCGTTAAGGATTCATGTGCCCTTTGGTGAAAATGAGGGACATGTAAGAATGTTTTTACATTATAAACTGAATTTATTAGGAATGTATAGGCTGCTCAAGTATACTTGACTTTAACTTAGTTCTGTTTTTGCATTACTAATGTCAGGAGCATTTTTTTGATGGGCCATCACACTGTGGGTTTATTGAAATGAGATTACGTAACATCAGACGGAAGCTTCAACAGAGCCAGCGGGTGTACAGTTTGAAACGTCGTCATTGTACACAGCAACCTTCTTTACCATGTCCAGATGAAACTCTACCAAGTGAGTGGTTGACTCTCATTAAGAGGATGCGACCATCACCAGAGAATTCGTCATCAATAAAGACTGCAATCGATCAAACCTTCAGTTACCGAAGGAGATGGATAACAACAAAATCCCCAACTGTTGCTGAAATCTTCAAGGAATATCCCAGATTTCTTGACATGCCAGCTTTGGTAATTGACATGCTCAACTAAGACAGAACTTTACACAGACATTTATTTCATAATTGTAATATTAATATTAATTTGTTTCTGATTTATTTTATTTTATTATTTTGAAGATGGACATTGAATTTTCCAAGCTCACAGATGGGAAAGAAGACTTGTTTATCCGGAAATGGGAAGGGACCATAGTTCCAAAACTCAAGGAAATAGCGTCCTTGGAGAAGAAAAATGACATCAGACACTTACTGGAGACGGCTGACAACCAGCATGATGGTATGAGTATCAGCCAAAATGTCTGTTGCATGTGCACACTTTTCTAAACATAGTTTAAAAGAGAAAACTTAATGTGAATATTAATATTCTATTCAAGATAAAGTATTAATTTCAAATAAATTTTGTTTAAATTCTTCTTTTGCATGTGACCTGTATCTTCACTTCAAGATGAGCTGTGTTACACTATGTTGAAGATCCTTATTCATCTTCTTCCACCCACTGCATCTGGGAGAAGTGTTGCTGGGAGTAAATGCTGTGTGACTTCTGCTGTGTCCTACCTGTTGGAGCAAGTGCCGGTATAGTTTTTATTGTGTTAGCTTGTGATAAACAAAATTGTTTCTAATGCTGCAACATTTTCTAATGCTTTTCATTGTTTCATTCCTGAAGGCTGGTACCAACGTTACATCTTTGCTCACTGAATCCATAAAAGGGACCCTGAAGTCAGCTCAGCCGCAGTTGGTTTCCATCGGTTCTCTAGGACATGGATCCCAGTATGTAATTGTGGCAAAGAATGACTCTTTTGCTCTTCCACTTGATGTTGAAAGCCTGACCTGTGCTGTAGACAGACTTTTCAAATTCTTCTGGCTGTGCAATCTTCAGTATCCATGCCAACTCTCTTCAGTTTTTTCTTTTTTTGAGTATATATATGACCTGTCTTTGTCCCAGTCATCTTGCAAACGATCAAAGGTCATGGAATTGATTGCTAAGGTGCAGTCCCGTACCTAATCTAAATAAGCATGTATACCTGTCCAAAGTGTCTTCAAAAAAAAGTTTTTTTTTTTTAAAAAAGGGGTTAAGTATTTTGATGAACATCTTTTTTTCTTCAGTGTCATTTGAACAAATAATTTTGAAATGGCTTTGCTGCCTGGGCACTTAATAGATTACAGACCTCTAGACATTGTGTCATTTTGTGATCAGCAATATGTAACTCCTAAATACAAAATTTAGTTTTAAACATGTTAGTGGTTGAAACTTTGGTTACTTTTTAATAATTACACACTATGAATCATTTATTAAGCATTAGCAAATAGTTATTTCATTAATTTGTTAAGCATTAGCTCTACATTGTAAGACATTAGTAAGCGGTTCATAAATACAACTACAAAGGCTGTATTCTTGACCTACAAGTGCATTTATAATGTGCTTAATAATTGTACTTTCATACTTTGATTCTGATTCATTTTTCACTACTAAATTAAGGACTGCATTATTTACAAACCATTTGTATTAAAAATTATGAATTATAAAAGTACAATTATTAAGCACATTATAAGTGTACTTATAAGTCAAGAATACAGCATTTGTAGTTGTATTTATGAACCGCTTACTAATGTCTTATAATGTAGAGCTAATGCTTAACAAATAGCAAATTAACTACTTGCTAATGCTTAATAAATGATTTATAGTGTGTTGTTACTATAAAGGGTTACCGAAATGTTTGAAGTGTTTTGACTAGATTTGACAATGATTTATTTTGTAAAGACAAGCACCTTACATGTAGGTGAATGCATAAACAGTGTGCTATGGTTATATCTTTCTTTCACTAGAGAATAATTTAGAAAATGTATATGTTGGGAACTGTTTTGATACACATTTGACATTTTATTTGGCGTGCGTAACAGATATGAGTTCAATTTAATGAATGCTTTTATAAAGTGAGTTTTTATATTATGTACAATTAATTGTTTGTACAATGAAATGCTGTAAAACATCTGAATGCATTAATTTCATGTTAAAGGTTAAAAATAAACAGTATGTGAACAGTGTTTAATGGTTTCCTGTGAGATTTCATAATAAAACACACAATTTGTATATTGATTTAGAATTTATAATATTTTTTACATTTAAAATGATAAAAACTGAATAGTAACACACAGTTGTGTTAAACAAATACAAAAACAACACATCTGTGTGTCTACTTATGCTGCACATTAATGTGTTAATTTTTATGACACATTTTGTGTGTTAAACTTAACTCAACATGTGTTGTCCCTGAGCACACTCAGGACATGTGTTGAAAATAACACATGTTGTGTTGTTTTCAACACATTCGTTTTAAGAGTGCAGAGATCTAAACTTATTGTTTTGAAAAATAAAATTGAGAATTGAGCCAAACTGTAATGCATCGTTTATGACTATTAATAACTGTAATTTTCTGAATGGAAAAGGGTTGGTTGCTTTGTTGGTTCAGTGGTTGAATACATCAAATCATACTATATCTGTTGTGTTTATGATGGAGCAGTGCTGGAGTGCTTCTCTCACCGATGTCTACATGATTGCAATGCACAGCCTTCCTTTGCAAGCAAGTGGACATGCCGGTTTTATTGACGGAAGTTAGCCTAATTTCAGGCTCTGCATAATTTCATTGTGCCCGCTGCAGCTGTGTTTGATTATTACACCGGAATTAGAGTATAGTTCCTACTGTAGACACATCAGCCTAGAAAAAGCAACTTTTTATTTTCAGTATTAATACAGTACATTATGTAACTACAGAACGGTCAAGCTTTAAATAGGAAAGTTGAAACTTTTTGATCATTTTAAAGGGAGAAACAAATGGTTTAATTTGATTCAATCATTTATGCTGAGCCGAAAGTGCTACTGTGAGACCTAGAGATCAGCTGAATGGATTCAAAAATGATCAAACTCAACTGTTTATTATAGGGGACTTTTGTATTTATTTTGTATGCAAATTTTTGTATTTATAAGCCTGGTTAATCAAATCCAGCAGGTAAGGGAATGTCTGGAGCACTCAACCTCCCACAACACAAGATGCTTGGACAATATGCAAATATAGTAAAAGTAGGGAACTCCAGCAACACTTTTAATAAAAGCAGAACAGTTTAATAAGATAAAATAAATGCCAATGCATTTCGGCTTAAAAGCCTTCCTAAGGGCACAAAAACATATCACATACAAACATTTCAAAGACTTTAAATATATGCCACGGTCACACTGCACTTTTTGCTCCATAGACATCCATCTATAAGCATGTGACTGCAACATACTGAAAATCAAGCTCGTGCGACAAGTTTCGCATTACGTTGCATTAAAAAGTTTAAGCTTCGTGAATTCTGACCTGCAAAATTGCATCATGTGATTACGTTAGACCAATAGAAGATCAAAACGTGACCTCTCTGTACAGAAATGTAAAATATGGAGTAATCGCTCACTTTTATAAACATCTAATCATTTAGTTTTTTCCTGTCCCTTTTCGCAGCGCTGTGTGACAGAATTTTGCAAGCACAATCACTAGTGTGACCACGGATTTAGAACATCTAATTACAGATTAGAAACAGCTTATAAACCAGACTCAAACCATCACCCTAATCAATCAGCAAGAACTAACTACTTAGTGGTAATCAATCAATTGACATGAATCCACATCAAAACAACACACTATTCATTCATTTTCTTTTTGGCTTAGTCCCTTTATTAATCTGGGGTCGCCACAACGGAATAAACCGGCAACTTATCCAGCACATGTTTTCCACAGCGGATGCCCTTCCAGCTGCAACCCATCTCTGGGAAACATCCATGCACACTCATTCACACTCATACACCACGGACAATTTAGCCTACCCAATTCACCTGTACTGCATGTCTTTGGACTGAGGGGGAAAACAGAGCACCCGGAGGAAACCCACGCGATCGCAGAGAGTGCAAACTCCACACAGAAACGCAAACTGACCCAGCCGAGGCTCGAACCAGCAACTTTCTTACTGTGAGGCGACAGCACTACCTACTGCATCACCCACCAACACACAATACACATTTTAAAAACATTTAGCAAGAAACTCAAAAACCTGTCAAAGAAACAAAAAAAACCCAAAAAATGGCCTGCAAGATGGTAAATTGAGCAAATTGAGTGATAGCTTTTTTTCCCCATTACTGGCTTAACATGTTTACTTGACATGCTACAGCAAAAGCAGCAACAACACTTGTAGCTATCAATTAATACTGAGATTTCCTGTGAATGCTTGTCTGATGTAACAGCTCTGCTTCAGGAGATTCTATAAAGTGATATTTCTTAGCACTGAGTGTGTGAAGCATAGCACACATACTGTTAGTTGTGCCATGTTGCGCAGATACAGACCTCCCCTTTGATACCTAATAGCACAATGTCTCTGATATGAAATTACAGCAAAAGGAAGTTTCAGGCATGTTTTTGCTGCAACCGAGTGGCATAAATAGCACTGTCATGTACTTGTTTAACGTTTCCCATCTGTTGTGTTGAGATCTTACAGGATCTTTATTATCTATTCATTGTAGCAGATTATCTGCTGACACTTATTTCATTATAGTAAAGGGATTAGGATTTTATTCACACTTTTCTTGCTCTTATTTTTTCCAGTGGTCTTAAATTTTCTGGTGTGGTGAATGTTCGATGTTATTAAGGATTCTCACAATGCTTATAAATTCAATTATTTTCTTGTTTTTTCACAGTAGAAAATGATAAAAATTGTTTATTATAGTAGTTTAGATTAAAAAACACTTTTTTATTGTCCTAATTTGCATGACTTGACGAAAGACCAAACATTGTCTATTAAATAAAGAGCAAACATTATATAATACATAAACAAACAGGTATACACTCATCGGCCACTTTATTAGGTACACCTTACTAGTACCGGGTTGGACCCCCTTTTGCCTTCAGAACTGCCTTAATCCTTCATGGCATAGATTCAACAATGTACTGAAAATATTCTTTAGAGATTTTGGTTCATATTGACATGATAGCATTTGGCAGTTTTGTCGGCTGCACATCCATGATGCAAATCCCCCATTCCACCACATCCAAAATGTGCTCTATTGGATTGAGGTCTGGTGACTGTGGAGGCCATTTGAGTACAATGAACTCATTGTCTTGTTGAAGAATCCAGTCGGAGATGATTCGCGCTTTATGACATGGCGCGTTATCCTGCTGGAAGTAGTGATCAGAAGATGGATACACTGCGGTCATAAAGGAATCTTCTATTGTCCAATTTTGGTGAGCCTGTGTGAAATGTAGCCTCAGTTTCGTTTCCTGTTCAGCTGACCGGAGTGGCACCCAGTGTGGGCTTCTGCTGCTGTAGCCCATCCACCTCAAGGTTGGATATGTTGTGCATTCAGAGATGTTCTTCTACATACCTCGGCTGTAACGAGTGGTTAATTGAGTTACTGTTGCCTTTCTATCAGCTCAAACCAGACCTCTGGCATCAACAAGGAATTTGCGCCCACAGATCTGCCGCTCACTGGATATTTTGTCTTTTTTTGACTATTCTTTGTAAACCCTAGAGATGGTTGTGCGTGAAAATCCCAGTAGATCAGCAGTTTCTGAAATTCTCAGACCAGCCCGTCTGGCACCAACAACCATGCCACGTTCAAAGTCACTTTAATCACCTTTCTTCCCTATTCTGATGCTCAGTTTTAACTGCAGCAGATTGTTCTACATGCCTAAATGCATTGAATTGCTTCCATGTGATTGGATGATAAGAAATTTGCGTTAACAAGCAGTTGTGCCTAATAAAGTGGCCGGTAAGTGTGCATCTGTAAAAATAATTACATTTATACTTTTCTTTTGTTTTCTTTTTCTCTTTTTGAACTTTTCCTTTCCTTCCAAAACAAAAAATTAATATGTTTAAGACATTGTTTTAAAATGTCAGCATGTATAAAATAATTTTGTGACAATTTTTTCCACTGGCTGACAGTTTTAGTTTGTTGCAGGTGGATACATATCTTGTTGTTGTTGTGATCATTTTAGAATTTCCCCTTAAAATGTACTTTAAACTGCTATAACTATGTACTGCTATTTGCATAAACAATCTAGAAAGTCTCATTTCTTCTATTGCAAAAAGAAAGTTGCCTTAAAAATTTTCCTCTTGCTCTTTTAAAAAAGCTGTAATAATAAACATCCAACAATCCTTCACCTTTTAATATCCATGCATACATTTTCAACAATTCTCTTTAGAACAATCATTGGACGACTGGTTTCCACTAAAGACGACTGATTTGAGAAGGATGTGATAGAAAGGGTTCTTGCTCTAAATCAGCATCAGCATTCCAGAAGGCTTTCTAGGTTAGGAGAGGTGAGAGTTATTTAGATGGGGAGAGGTTGTATGAGATAGAGACGTATTTAAGGATTGAGGTATGGAGTTATAACCTGACAGTGGCGAGTCCTCGTGCCCCGAGCGCACTCAGTAGTGGAGTGACAGAGATGGATGTGGCTGCACTGCAGTGCTAACGTCCTCAGCCTCAGGGTCAGTGCAAGGCAGGGGAACAATCCCATCAACCTCTGCTGCAGGAATAGCACCCCTAAACTGACTGGCATTTCTGAAGCCAAGAGCCAGACTATGCCTACAGTTGAGTTCCAGGCTTTCATAGTAGACACATATGCCCAACACATTTGCACATCTTTTCTTTCCATATGTTTTGAGGGATAAAATGCATTTAGGTTTGTTTGGGTTGAGTTTAACTTCATTGTTTCACCAGTGTTTCACTGTTTTTCTTTAGTAAATCCTGACAGTTTTAATGCTAAAAAAGGGATTTGTGCTGGTGCATTCTGTTGGTAAATCTATCTTTTTGTCTCTGCTGTCTGATGCAAATTATGGGTTTGAAAATATGTATGTTTGAGTAAAAAGATAACAGGCAAACAAAACCTGATGTGTCATTTATAAAGGTTGCCAGTACCAGCTGAAATACTGATGAAATCATTGGTGAATTGACTAAAGTGCTTTGTTTTGATAATTGATGTGTTTAAACACTTTTGTATTATTTGTCTCAACATTATAGTTTTTTTTGTGTGTCGTGTCAACTAGACTACCTGACAAAAGTCTTGTCGCCTATCCAAGTTTATCCCACAAATAATAACTTGACTTCTAGTTGATCGTTTGGTATCAGAAGTGGCTTATATGAAAGGCAAAGGCCCCTAGTTTACGCTTATTTTACCAAAATAAAATATGATCATGCCTTGATTTTTTATTAATTAAGTAGGACAGTGAGGTCTGACTTTGCTGAGACAAAAGTCATGTCACTTAACAGAAATAATGTACAGTATAGAATATAAAGTCATGGTGCAGTGGAAAAATAATTAATATTGTGTATGACTCCCATGAGCTTGGACAACTTCATCCATACATCTCTGCAATGACTCAAATAACTTAATAATAAAGTCATTTGCAATGGAAAAGAAAACATTCTTGCAGAACTCCCACAGTTCATCGAGATTCTTTGGATTCATCTTCAATGCCTCCTCCATCTTACCCCATACATGCTCAATAATGTTCATGTATGGTGACTGGGTTGGCCAATCCTGGAGCACCTTGACCTTATTTACTTTCAGGAACTTTGCAGTGGAGGCTGAAGTATTAGAAGGAGAACTATCCTGCTGAAGAATTTTCCCTCTCCTGAGGTTTGTAACCTAATGGGCAGCACAAATGTCTTGGTTCCTCAGGCTTTTGATGTTGCCATCCACTCTGCAGATCTCTCGCCCATGCTGAATGTAACCCCAAACCATGATTTTTCCTTCACCAAACTTGACTGTTTCTGTGAGAAATCTTGAGTCCATGTGGGTTCCAGTAGGTCTTCTGCAGTATTTGTGATGATTGGGATGCAGTTCAACAGAGGATTAATCTGAAAAATCTACCTTCTGACACTTTTCCAAATAATCAACTAGAAGGTTATAAGAAAGTTATTATTTGTTGCTCTTACAACTGGGATCGAACTTTTGTCAGGTAGTATAGAGTTACTCAATTGCGTATTACACATTTTACTGTCCATTTTAATATGGAGTCTTCCATATTTCAGACCCATCTCCCGTTTTGTTCTTTCTCCCGGAAAACTCCCATAATTTCACCCCCACCTCTGGTCCTTAGCTTTTTGGTACAGTCTATAACACCTTGGCATAATATCCAAGTCTTTGCATGGTACTGGTGCAGGCACGTAGACATCCCCACCACTCCATGAAAAAACCCATCCGGTCTCCCGGATTTTCAGAGACAAATGTTGGCAGGTATGATTAAATATGTTATATGCTGATTGAATAATTGACCAAAATGACAAATTTATTTAGTTAAAGTGAATTCCTGAAATTACTTTAAGCTAATTCTCTAAGTCCTAATTAACTCTAAGGCCCAATCCCAATTCTACCCCATAGCCCTTCCCCTAACCCCTACCCTTTGTTTGTGCGTTCATGTAAACGGGTAGGGCTGTCCCAATTCTCTTTAGCTTAAAGATGTAGGGCTAAGGGGAAGGGCTAGATAGACATTGAAACTGAGATTTTCCTGGACCACACTAAAAACCAAAGGAGACAAAAAAAGTTTCAACAGCATCATGGCTGCACACACAAATAAGGAGTTGCACAAATATAAGTATTTTTTGGCATTATTAAGAATTTGTACAATAAAAGAATATGAATGTGTTTTAATACATTCATAACAACGTTCGTGTTTTACGGTCATGCTTAAAAAACATAAAAAAAACTTAAAATTTTGCTTCATGAATTCCATAATAATCAATTTTGTATAATAGTCCCACAGCATATTTTTTTAATCTGTCACTCAATGACACTCAGAATACCCTGTCAGAAAAGTCTAGTAACTGGGAATGACCTTTTTACAGTGTCTGGTATTACGTTAATGTTGTTTTCTTGTGTTTACATACATGATTATGGTCACTGTATTAAATGCACAATACAGTTACGTGCTTATTGACACATTATAGTGTTATGATAACGTGATCTCATTGCCTTTGCCGATTTCCTAAAGATAAATGCCAAAAATAACTATAATCCATGCAACTAGAACAATTACAGCAGGCGTGATCATCGATCTCATATGACTTAAGAGCTTGCGTCTACATATGATGACGCATGCAGGTTTTGTAGTGGTATCCCATTTCTTAGGGGTTAATATCAAACCTTTCCTCTTCTGTTTCAAGGGCCAAGGGAAATAGCTGGGGAAAGAGTTAGGGGTAAAAGAAAAATAAAATTGGATTGGGCCTAAATCTTCATAAACCGAAAGTTGACTTTTAATTTAGCATGTTCTTAAAGAAACTCAAAATTGAATAAGGTAATTGAGTAGTTTTGCACATCATTTTCTCATAGCAAACTAATGGTAAGAGGGACGAGGTTAAGAACATTGTGGCTGAAGGTGTTAAATTGATGTCAACAGAGAAGGTCTACCACTTCAAACCCAAAAGCAAATGGTCAGACTGGTGAAAAGTTACGAAAACAATTTTTTTTTTATCTAATTTGTAATTGTTAATCAAAGGAATAACAATGTGCACTATTAAAATAAACATTGTATATATTTATTTCACATTGACTTTGATTGAAGGTTACCAAAACAAACATTGCACATTTTTATTTCAGGTAGACTTTGCGTGTTTTTTGTTTTGTCTTGTTTTGTCTTGTTTTGTTTTGTTTTGTTTTGTTTTGTTTTGTTTTGTTTTGTTTTGTT
>CAIGQZ010032409.1:21055842-21066610 GCA_903798205.1 Danio tinwini
TTGTTTTGTTTTGTTTTGTTTTGTTTTGTTTTGTTTTGTTTTGTTTTTAATGATTAGCTGTTAATAAAAGATAAACAAGGCCGTGTCAATGCCGGAAAAATTGTTATTGTTTTTTTTTTTTTTAAAAACTCATAGTAGTTGAGGAATATTTATGAATAACAAGCAGTCTATTGTTTGTAGATATTTATAAGTAATAAATGTCTAATATATAAAATAGATATGAAAAACATTCTGAACAAGAGCAATGTGAAGGACACACCTAAAAGTGATAGACTTTAATTGACTTCAAATCAGTCTTTCCCGATGCTTGTGGCAGGAAAGATTCTAAATCTAACTACTATACTGGTAAGAGCTCAAGATAAAGACAATTCAGGAAGAAAGATCAAAGATTGTCGTTGTGTTTCCTTTTCCATTAAAGCAACATTATAAAGCAGTATTGCATCCTTCTGTTATATGCAACTGTAGTTATCTTGCTGGGCTTCCCACTTTGGGCTCACAACAGGCTAAATTGCTTTCTTATCTGGTATACGCGTCATTGTGGATTCAAGTTGCTGTTAAATCTAAAATGTGCCATGCACCATGTTATCAGCAGGATTGTTGTGGAGAATTTCAGTTAACCCCTTTATAGCATGCTGCACCTGTATACTTTATTAGTTTATTATAATGCATTGTGAGATGATGGTAGACTGTGTCTAGCCATGCACTGATAATATAAACAAAGATTAAATGAGTTTTTTAGAACAGTATGCATTAAAGGAAGTAAATTTTCATCAAATGTCAACAGTCAGGGTGTAAGCATTTTTAAGAGACCCAGTCATTCTAATTTTGTCAGTTTTGTCTTCTGTGACATGGAAAAATCCCTAAAAAACCCTGAAACTATTCTTGATGTAAAAGAATATTCCCTAATCACACTGCTTATAGTCATCATCATGTTGCTACATAAATAGTCATCATCATGTTGCTACATGTCAAGGTATCACACTGCAGCTTTGTGTCATAAAATCTGAAATATGTAGTAGGTGACTGTGGTTATGAATATGTGAAAAACATTTATAGGCATTATGAAAAGTACAACCTCCACAATCATTAATTGTGCATATAAGTGAAGCTATTGGACTTTACAACAATATAAAACTAAAGAGATCATATTTCATATCATATTGTATAATAAACATTTCAGATAGAATAAGATAAGTAACTTATCAAGGAGTTTGATTGACTAGCAACCTGACCAATCCTAGTGCTGATATTATATGCTTCCATTTGCCGTATCCATTATATTAGCTGACAAACAAACCATACAGTTTGTATGTTAACATCATTGGATTGGACTTGAAAATGTATGAAAACCTCTCATGTGGGACAGAGAGTAGATAGAGAGTAGTCAAAGACAGCCTAGTTTCAGCCTCAGATGTCATGCTAAGCAGTGTCCACATACCTGTGGATGAACATCTGATGCATTTGGCTCACTCTTTTTGGAAACACTTCAGCAGATTTGCACCTTGATGTCAAAACGACATCCAAAAAACACTTCAACTGATTTGATGTCAAAACCTTGACATTTACTTGACATCCACACGTTTATGTCCTTTTAATTATTAAAATAACAACACAAGAAGTGTTGTAATATAAGTTTTGTTCATCTGAAAGCTACAAAGCATGCAAAGTAACTTGATGTCAAAATGAAAAAACTGGTCAAATTAACTCATGAACAGTAATGAAATTGATTTTGATGTGGCTTTTGATGCCAATGTTAGATTTTAAAACTTCCTATGTTATTTCATGTACAATAACAAGCTTAGTCACAATAAATTTACATCAAATCAGCCTTTGTAAGAGTTATAATGCACACACATTTTTATACTTTTATACTTTAAAAAGGCATTTTAACATGCTCATTACTTGCATGCACATTTGTTTCAGTTTGTTTCTTCTTCTCTGTATCACCAAACTGCACTTGACCAGTTTGATAGGCCTATAAAAATGCAATCTGCAGTTGTGCTGTATAGTAATAATGCACATTGCTGTATGTGGGATCAGCACCATTTGTATTAAGATGAGTCAGTTGACGTAAAATCTTTAATATTATTTAATTTTAATGTAATTTTTATTTTTTTGCTGATACAAGACTTTATTCAGACCCCCTAGTTTTTAGCGGTTCCCCGATCGCTGAATCCAACGCAGAATCAACAAAAAGTCAATTTTAGCAATCCTGCAAAATGATTAATTTAAACACAAAATAATAAAAAAAAATTAAATAATCTCATAAAACATCCAATTCCAAACCACATAATCAAATTAGATTTGTTTCAGTTTGCAATGTATTGTTTTACGTAATGTAAAACAAATAAATGTATTGTTTGAAAATTGACGTCTCACCTGTGCCCTCACAATCATTAAATTACATTGAAGTCAATGCAAAGATCTGACATCCTGTGACGCAAATCGAGTGACGCAAAAGAAAGTGGGAGCAAACATCTAACAAACGGAGCGAGGGAACAAACAGAAAAGCAAGCAGCATACAATGATGGAGATTGGTTTAAGGATGATGGTTGCTGGACGTGACCGAATTGAAAGACATTATTTTTGCTTTACATGTATGACTGGTAGCCTATTATGATGCGCATCAAACCGTTAAATGTTTTCGCTTAACTCTATCCCTGCCTTTGATGAGAGAAAACGCTTCCCTGCCATTGACGAGTTTTACGACAATCTGTGTTTTAGGTGTATTACGGTAAGGGAAGCCCTAGCGCATGGCCTGTTTGAGGTACATGATGTCAGATGCTCCGGTGAGTGAAATCTAAAAGAGAGAAACTAAGATTGTGGAATAAGAGTTATACAACCTTCCTTTGGTTTAATCTCTACCATTTATTTCTGTTTTGGATCTTGTCTCGACAAGAGACCAAACTAAAGAAACTTTATTTTTATGATTTGTGTCATTGTCATTGTGTTAGATTGCACACCTAAAAGACTGCCTAATAAGAGCCGGAAATTTCTGGGAGTTATCACCACAAAATAAGTCATTTTTATCTTAATAAAATAACAACAAAAAAATGGTGAAGAACTCGGGGTCTGTTTATTACAATTTCAATAACAAAGGACTTATTGTCAACAATAGGTGTATCCCCACACTTTTCATCATTCAACCTCTTTGTCATTATGACTAATTATCCTGTCAACACATGGAGCATATAGTGCCTAATTTCTAAACAAACTTGTATTTTAAGCCAAAAAAAAAAACACATCTTTGTGAGTTTTAAACCCATCTGTCAACCCTAAGGCATAAATCAATAATTTTTTTTAAATAATATCCAGTCAGCTCTTATAACGTCAGCACCCTGTGGCACAACAGAGACAGTTTTTTCTTAAATAATTACAGACTGATTTACCGTTGGATACTTTAAAAGTTGACCATCCCTGAATTTCAGTTAAATAACAAGAAATATGTCTGGGTGCAAATACCAGCCAGAGGAAATAGTCCCAAAATCATAAATCTAGTCTTAAGAGATTATCAAGAGGTCATCTCAGTAATTTCGTTGTATTTCTAAAGCAAGGTTCATGCCTTATCACGCTTTGAAGAAATATCACACATATTAGCTCTGTTCCAAAACCTTGAGCTCACTTTTAAAGCCATTATAGTCAGTTCTTACTGTCTAGTCTGTTGAAAACAAGATGCCTTCTGTTCACTGAATTCTTAGTGTTACTTTCAAAATCTATTGCACAAGTTAATCTTTAAACATTCTGTCCAACATTTGTGTATATTTATTAAGTATTTTAGATTTTGTATAAGATTAGTGCTTGGTACAGTTTTATAATGCTCAAGTTGACTGCAAAAGTCGTAGTTAATAGTGAATTAGTACACGTCCTGCAATTATTTTTGAGCTAACACCATATGTTTAGATTAAAATATAGCACTGAAAATTTACTTCAATGTTAGATAAGTGGTTAAAATGGATAAAACATGAAACACGCATTCAAATTAGTCAAGTTTTGTAAATATTCAGATTTTATATAATAATGTTACTTTTAGTTATGTGTTACTAACTCTACACTATGTACCTAATAATTTTGTGCTGCACCTCCCTGTCAATAATGGTAAGAAGAATCAAATTTGTTGAATTTAGAAACAAAGTATTTTCTGAATTGTAGACTTTAAAGGGAAATTTCTCTCATTTCTTCTCATTAGAAAAATGACAGTGACTACATTTACATAGATGTCTATGTAAATGTATTGTATAGTATTGTAATTATTTTCCTTAATCTGAATAAGACAATAATGTGATTAAGGTGTTAAAGATGCTTTTTGAACGCTCCTTGATTAGTTTTACATGTTATAGTACAAAGTTTGATTAACGGCATTGCGTCACCACGCTATCCACATTTCCTCTGGAGTTTCATGTAATTTTGGGTATTTCATTTTTAATTTGTCGACTTAACTGTAGTTTGGCACCTTCACTTTTATTCAAGAACATTTCATACATGCCGCTCGTGACAAACGAGATATTGGATGCATGTAAGGACTGCTGGAAGAGTGTTGTTTTAATGGAATTTGATACCGCACACTGTATGGACAAAAACCTATGCAGATTGTGCTGTGTGTCTGTGGTCCATCACTGACTCAGTAGGTGCAGAGAATAGTGTCAAACAGTCATGTGTGTATAGAATATTTCGATTTTCGATTGTATAGAATTTCCGATTTCTGTTTGGTTTGATTGTAATTTTAGTCGGATTAAGGTCATCAAAAACCACAGTTTACCTGGTAGACTCTTAATCAGAGTATTGTCGTAATTAACCGGATTATTGGTGTCCATATAAATGTACTCAGTGTTTTGAACACTGGTCAGCAATAAGTTTCCTTACTCTATAGAAAGAAAGAAAGCATAAATTGACATTCTCAGAATTCTCTTCGAAATACTTTACATTTTTTTTTTTTACATTTAATACAATAATTTCCCACAGCCACATATCTAGCCATCTCACAATGACCAGTGATCACTCATCTTCAGTCATGATTAATCCCATACCCGGCACTCCACTAGTGTTTGAAGAGAAGGGCAGGTTCACGTTTTTCCAGGTCCGGCACCTCATATATGGCCATGTTTCATATTTCATATTATGTTTCAACACAAAACGGCTATGGATTTGAATCCTAAACGTATCATATGAACGACTCAAAAGATACATATTTGTACCCAAAGAGTCCACAGTGGTACCTTTTAGTCCCCAAATGTACCTATAAAGTACATTTGAGGTACCATTATGGACCCTTCTGGTACAAATATGTATTTTTTGAAAAGGTACTGCCCCAGTGACAGCTCTTGTATCTTTATTTCTGAGAGTGGACACTTACACGCTACAGTATGTCACATACTGCATGGAAGGCCATTTTCAAAAACCCATATAGAGGCTCTTTAAATTAATGTTTATTGCAGGCTTATTACCTGCTTATGTTTAAGCAGATAATACACCCTAGTGGTAATATTGAGAAATTAAAATCCTTAAAAAAGTGTTTACAAAGATGTTTAGTAGTTTCGTGCATGATGCTGTACACCTTTTACACTGAAAAAACAATCTTTCTGCAAAATTGTTGCAAACAATTTATATGGGTTGAATTTAAACAACCTAATACAATTTAGTAAAATATAACCTAATTAGTTTGTTTTAAATTCAACTCAAATAAATTGTTTACAACCACTTAATTTAAAAAATATATCAAATCCAATGAATCATCTTTGTCAGTGATGTATTAGCATTTATTAGTATTGACTTGTGAAAAATTGTGAAACATTGTATGTGTTAATGAAAACATTTTTATCATAAATTTATGTTAAACCCATAAAAACTACAATGATTGTACTGATTTTTAATTTATAAATACATAATTGATTAAGCTTACAGTGTGATGTAGCTTTACAGATTCCTATGCCTCAATTCAAAAAGCAGTGCAGAGCAACTGAAGTTAACAATTACTTTCTTTTACAACTATAACTACTAGTTATAAACATGAATGAACATCTCACATATAATGTAATTGCTCACTCAGTGTTTCAACTGAAAAAACATATAACCAATAAGTCATATAACATTTTACCTCAGGCAAGCTATTTGGTGTCTACAGGAATCTACTTCACTTGAGAAATGAACTGCAGACAAGACCAGTTCTCTAAATATTTACACTATACAGTATATTACACTGTATATTTTTTTTATGTGTTAGTGATGTCTTAGTGAATGTATATATGCAAATAAACTGGTCAAATGGGCAAAAAAGCCACTCTGTGATAATATTTTATGTAAAAACTGCTTCCATTAACATATGTGCATACATGTTGGTTTCTGTATCTAAAATGAAGTTGAATGTAATAGTTTAGAATCTATTGTTTGCAGCCTTTAATATTCCAGTTATGTTGAAGTAATTGGATTACCTATACATTTGATAATTTTTTTCTTTAGATAATTGTAATTGGATTGTATTTAAAGTCATGCACAAGTTGTTCAGTAAACCAGTGTTTAATTGCAGTGTATGTGACTTCACAATTGAGGAATGTATTAAACCATTATTTTATTTTATTTTATTTTATTTTATAATTTTTTTTCAGTTATTTATTTAATTTTTTTATTTGTATGTATTGTAATTTTTTATTTTATTTATAGCCAAGATGTTTATATTCAAAGAGGTCTGAAAGTTTCAAACTAAATGCTATCATGTGATTTCTGGGGTGATCATAATTCATATGTTTAACTGTAAAATGAGAGAACACGAGGCCACGGATTGAAATGGAAAGCGATGTGATTTCTATTGGTTGTCTGGCATATGACGGATGATGTTGCCATGGTTCCTTGAACCTGCCTTTTTTGGTTGATCCCCAAACACTAGTAATTACATTCCCATCTGTCCTTCCTCGCCATCCACCATTCATCATCATCGCAACAATTTCATTAGTTCTCACTGCATTACGAGCATGCTTGTGTAATTGGACAGAAGGAGAGAGATGTGAGCAGCCCTGCTCTCTAACTGTGTTTGACAGGGTTAATCTCTCAAAACTTGCAGTTTTTTTCTTCTTCATCCTGTTGGACTGTAATAATGGTGATTTTTTTTTTTTTTTTTTTTTTTTTTTGTACTCAAGGGTTCGTCATCAGGAAATGGAGCTTCTTATCTTCAGTGAAAGGATGATCCTTGCTCGCATCTCAGGGATATGAGCCGACTACGAGGCCAATACCCCTGCTGAGCAACCATCAGAAGGCCTGTAATTACCTTGTGTTTTGCCAAACTCAAGCTAGAGCTAAATGGACAAAGACAATGGCTCCCTGCTGATAGTTTTGATCTGAACAATGGCTGTCATTTGAAGAATCTGAGTGATTGTAATTTGTAAAGTCAATGCATTGACAGTTCAAAGCAGTCCATGCTGTGCTAAATTTCACTTTGTGACTGAAAATGTTGTCAAATTCACATTGTGCTGTAGCTGTGGATAGCACTAGAGTGAACGGTCATTTATTGATTGTGTTGTGGTCAAAATAGAGGCCATTAACTGAGGAAAAAATGGTCGACATTGTCTTCTGTTGTCAATGGTGATGATTGACTGTTTGGTTAGCAACATTCTTTTAAATACCTTTTTCTTTGTTAAGAAAGGTTTGTAGAAACTTGTGGGTGAGTAAATGAGTTTTCATTTTTGGGTGAGCTGTACTTTTAACTAGAGATGTCCAGATCCGATCACATGGGCCAATCTAGCGGTTTCAGACTCGATGAGAATCTAACGTTACCTCCCGATCGGGACTCGGAATATAAATGTTTATTATATATATATATTCTCATAATTTTTTTAACACATCTATAGTTATGTGGTGACACAGTTAGATTCCTTGACAAGTTTCTTGACTTCACACAGAAACAGCAACACACGTGGCATAACATCACTTTGTTGCAGAGATGCTATTGGTTAAATGCCGTCAAAGTAGAACACAGAAGCAGCTTGAAACAGAAAGCGCGAATATATCTGCGGACTGGAGGTATTATAAAGTTGATGATGACAACATTGCCATAGAAAAACTTGTAATTGCCTGCTGTGTATTTTAGGTTGAGGTGCTATTTGTATTTATATTAGATTTTTTTCATATTTACTGTTGCACTAAAGTCCAAAAGTCAAGAATTTATATTATTTACTAATTGATTGTTGAAGCTATCTCACAGAAGTGCTCTGTTTGTTAACAGAGTTGTTGAATGTTAAAATAAGGTGAATTGAATAAAGCATACGGAACATCCTGGATCTGTTTCTTCACTCTTCTTTATTCTTTTTTATGTATTATACACTCTCAGAAATAAAGGTACATGAGCTGTCACTGGGATGGTACCTTTTCAAATGGTACATATTAGTATTTAAAAAGTGCAAAAGTGTTCCTCTAATTTTTTTTAGGTACTAATATATACTTTTAAGGTACCGATATGTACCCTTTCAGTACATATGTGTACCTTTTAAAAAGGTGCCACCCCAGTGACAGCTCGCATACCTTTATTTCTGAGAGTGTAGAAGTATCGGATCGGGTTTTGGTATCGGTATACTCAAAATCAAATCACTCCGACTCGAGGGCAAAAAAACCTGATCGGGACATCCCTACTTTTAACTGCAGATAACAATTACACATTTCCATTAATGTTTTTTCACCACTTTTATCTGCCCATAATAAACATATTTTTCCTTTTTGTCCCCAAACATACCTTTTTGGGATATGCTGAAGAGATAGTTCACCCACAAATCAAAATGTAATAAAGTTGGTAATTACTCACCCTGATGCCATTCCAAATCCCTGTGACATTTTAGATGAAATCCAAGAGCTCGAAGACCCTCTATAGGAAATTTGGGTCACAAAAGATTCAAAGAGCAGAAAGACACCAAAAACATCCTCAAAACTGCCTGTAGGTCTTCAGTGGTTCAATCTTAATGTTATGTTGTCAAGGTCACATTGTGCTGTAGCTGTGGATAGCACTAGAGAGAATGGTCATTTTTTGATTGTACTCTGGTGAAAATGAAGGCCATTAACTGAAAAAAAATGGTCGACATTGTCTTCTGTTGTCAATTGTGATGGTTAGCAACATTCTTTTAAATACCTTTTTTTGTTCGGAAAGGTTTTGTAGAAACTTGTGGGTGAGTAAATGAGTGTTAATTTTTGGGTGAGCTGTACTTTAAACTGCAAATAACAATTACAGATTCCCAGTAATGATTCCCAGTAACTTTTTTCTGCCCATAATAAACATATTTTTCCTTTTTGTCCCCAAACATACCTTTTTTGGAATATGCTTAAGAGATAGTTCACCCACAAATCAAAATTGTGTCTTTAATTACTCACCCTGCCATTCCAAATCCCTGTGAGATTCATTCATTGTCAAAACACAAGTTAGGATATTTTAGATGAAATCCAAGAGCTCTAAAACCCTTGATAGGAAATTAGGGTCAGAAAACATTTAAAGAGCACCAAAAACATCCTCAAAACAGTCTATACGTCAGAGCCTTCAATAGTAATGTTATGAAGCTATGACAATACTAGTTCACAATAAAAACAACAATAACAACTTTGTTTTTTCAACTTTGTGTTGCTGACATATACATGAACGCACACTTTGATGTGACACTAAAGAGAAAAAAAATGTAACTTTATACAATTATAAAGTCTCAGGGGTTTGCTACTACACTAAGGTGAGTAATTAATTAGTGACATTAGCTGTGGACACTGACTCTATATTCTGTAATATGATTTTCTTGTCACAAAATTTGTATCGTGTTTGTTAAAATGTTTATCTCGCTCTCAGGATATTGTTTAATATGTAATATAATAAGGATATTATACAGAACTTTTTGCAATAATGTCTTGAATTCTGTTGCCAGTTGTGTTTAGTGACATTTTTGAGAGAATCTCTGGTTATTTTCTGACCTGCCACAATAGTGCAAAACAAAGTTAAATTAGAAGTTATCGATTTGTAATTTATGATTAATCACAGTTGGTGTGTTAAATATTTTAAATCAGCAAATGCGCAATAAATTTTGTATGATCTCTTGTGGTGTTGAAAATAAAAAAGTCCAGAAGACTGAGCACAAATAAAGAGATAGACCAATACCTTAAAAATTAGTCTCAAGTCCAATATTGTTTCAGAATATCTTGACACTGCTGTCATTATACAATATATGAAGTCACAGCTGTATTTTTTAGTTTAGGAAAAAAGCTTTTAAATATACTCTCATCGTTTTTATACTTCATAACACTTTAATAACCAGTCAAACCTTAGTTGACGTGTTACTACAAACAAGAACATATGTTTATCAGATAATAGTTCAATCTCCAAAAATGTGGAAATTATATTATATTATATTATATTATATTATATTATATTATATTATATTATATTATATGAGATTAGATTAGATTAGATTAGATTAGATTAGATTAGATTAGATTAGATTATTCATCCATTTATTTTATTTTCGGCTTAGTCCCTTTATTAATCAAGGGTCCCCACAGTGGAATGAACTGCCAACTTACTTACACACATACAGTACACTACAGCCAATTTAGCTTATTCAATTCACTTATAGCGCATGTCTTTGGACTGTGGGGGAAAGCAGAGCACCTGGAGGAAACCCTCGCGAACACGGCGAGAACATGCAAACTTCACAAAGAAATGCTTACTGACCCAGCCGGTATTGTATTGTATTATATTATATTATATTATATTATATTATATTATATTATATTATATTATATTATATTATATTATATT
>CAIGQZ010032409.1:21066710-21102084 GCA_903798205.1 Danio tinwini
TTATATTATATTATATTATATTATATTATTTTATATTATATTATATTATATTATTTTATATTATATTAAATTATATTATATTATAATATTCATTCATTCATTTTTTTTTGCCTAGTCCCCTTATTAATCCAGGGTCGCCACAGCGGAATGAACCGCCAACTTATCCAGCACATTTTTACACAGCGGATGCCCTTCCAGCCGCAACCCATCTCTGGGAAGCATCCACACACACTCATTCACACTCATACACTACAGACAATTTAGCTTATTCAATTCACTTATAACGCATGTCTTTGGACTGTGGGGGAAACCGGAGCACCCGGAGGAAACCCACGTGAACGCAGGGAGAACATGCAAACTAATATATTGTTATAGCTTGATCAAAAGATAAAGTATGTTTTGACCAAAAAAAAGCCATTGTTTTCACTTTTATTTTTATTTTTAAACATAAAATAAAATTTTGCTTAATGTATTATCAAATTTTTTTACTAATACCTCCATTTACCATAAACTTCACAGTGGTTTCACAATAGTCACCAACAAATCTCTTTTAAATCTTATCAAAACACTAACAAGCTTCTCTCTTTTCCTTTCTCATGCATTTTATGGGACTAGAAATTGCATGCCCGGTTTTACCAGTGCAATACTAATGCTAGCAGGAATGATTCATTTAGAACCAGTACAAATGGATTAAGTGAACATCTGTCACAATTGTGAATGGATTGCGTGCGATTTAAAATTGTGATAAAATGTACAAGAATTGCTTTGCATTACCCCATTTTAATTAAGTAAATGGCTTGCAGTTCCTTCGCTGGAGCTTTTATACTGCTGAATCCTCTGGCAAAGCACTTTGAATTAAATGTTACATAATTCGAACTCCTAAATTTATTTTTAAAGGCAGCATGTAATTAAAGCCAATTTCTATGTAGGTTTGCATCATTTCCCATTGACAGAATCTCCAGACACGCCTCCACATTCATTGCTAGACCTACTGACATTCTCACAAAACAAGATGAAACATGAGAAGCCTGATGTGAAAGGCAAATAATGGCATAACCTGTAATACAGCAAACTGTAACAATATGTCATGCTGTCCATTTGCAGTAAACAAATTAAGTTTGGTAATTAATTTTGCTTCTACTTAATCACATATTTTCTTTGTTTCATTTACAACCAGGACTTTCATGTGAAGTGACCAGACATGTGTGTAGTTCCTAAACCTCAAGTCACACTTCCTAATATGATTTTTCGCTGCAGTATATGTCTTGTGAGCAACTTTAGAGGCCAAAACCATGTGCATTTCAGCTGATTTTCCATCCTGAGTTTTTGACAATACACAGTGGTTAACATAAAAGAATGGTGTCTTTGGGGAAATGTCTGAGAAATTTGACACTAACCCTTTGGCAATCTGACTGAAGTTGTTTTAGTTTTTGTAAACTAATATGAAAGTTACATAAAGTTGTCATAAGGCCAAACAGGTGACTATAGCTAAAATAATCAAATAAAACAAAAAACTGAAAGGAACGCTGTGGTTTCATCATGAATAAAAAGAAAAATCACATGAATCAATTCTCTCAAGTCACTTTTTGATGTCTTAAAGGATCACACCACTTTTTAAACCTATGAGTTTTACCATATGCAGTAGCTCAGTGGTTAGCACTGTCGCCTCACAGCAAGGAGGTCATTGGTTTGATTCCTCGCTGGCACCACTATGTTGAGTTTCTGGAATTTCATGTTCTCACCGTGTTTGCTTGGGTTTCCTCCGGGTGCTAAGGTTTCCCCCATAGTCCAAAGACATGCGTTATGAGTGAATTGAATAAACTAAATTCACCGTACTAGGGTATGTGCGAATTAGTGTGCATGGATGTTTCCCAGTACAGGGTTGCAGCTGGAAAGGCATCTGCTGTGTAAAAACATATGCTGGATAAGTTGGTGATTCATTCCACTGTGGTGACCTCTGATGAATAAAGGGACTAAGCCGAAGGAATATGAATAAATGAATGAGTTTTAGCTCTTTTTAATCCATGATCTTTGGATCTGGCGGGAGCACTTTTAGCTTAGCTTAGCATAGATCATTGAATTGGATTAGACCATTAGCATCTCATTCAAATAGAACCAAAGAACTTAGATAAATTTCCAATTTAAAGCTTGGCTATTCTGTAGTTACATCATGTACTAAGACTGATGGAAAATAAAAAGTTGCAAACCCTGCTATTGTCATAACTAAAGATATTAAGTTTATATAACTTGACGTTATTTGAAATACCAAGTTTTGTCATTAAAACTTAAACAGGTGTTTTTTTAACTTACTTATTAGGAAGCAAAAAACTTTTAATTAATATTTTAAGTTCTCTGAACTGAACATTTTAATTTCTTTAAACAATTCACTGTGTCTGTTTAACATGATTGGTTGCTGATTGGTCGATGTATGTTATATGACACAAGGTGGTCATTTTACTGAATTTTGCTGAAGCACAGCAAGACAGAGCCACAACCTGAACCCATTTGGCGAAAGAGAAAAGTTAAATTAGTAAGTAGATATTTAAATGCTTATATACATTTTTCTTAAATAATATACACGCAGGGGTGACTTGATGGAGCAGTGGGTAGCGATGTCACCTCACAGCAAGAAAGTCGCTGGTTCGAGTCCCAGCTGGGTCAGTTGGCATTGGAGTTTGCATGTTCGCCCCGTGTTGGCGTGGGTTTCCTCAAGGTGCTCCAGTTTCCCCACAGCCCCAAGACATGCGCTAGGTGAATTGGGCAAACTAAATTGTCTGTATGAGTGTATGTCCTGGTCCTCCAATACGGCTGACATCAATGAAAACAGTATCTGGTTAAACAGATCATCCTGAGGTCACTGTGTATTTGGAGATGTGGCATTCTGTGCACCTCTGGGTTTGAAATTGGTCGGTAATGTAAAAGTGAGACGCTGAAACACCATGAAGCCCTAATTTCACCTCTCAGCTAATTATAGTATTAATAATTATTGTAGTTTTGCATGGAAATACAGAAATAAATCATGCTGGATTGAAGGATATAATCAAAACCTGATAGGACATATCGAAATTATGTGGAATGGTGACATGATGTTCTGTTAATAGAAACGGACATAATTTAAGACTGCTTTTCATCTACATCTTTAAAACCGAGCTCCTGCATTTTCATGCAAATAACTTCCAGAGGAGCAGAATATAAATCTCTCCAGATCTAGACAGAACGAGACGGCGCAACAAAAAGAGATGTCTTACCCTCATACATAGTCTTTTGCATTTGTATAAAACCTGCTAGATTGAGCTGTGAAAAAGAAATTAACTTTTAAAGGGAATTAATTCCCTTTCAATTAAGTTTTATTTGTTTTCATAATGAGAAAAGTCGTTCTTTTTCCACATTTTCAATTGAGTTTATGTCAAACCTAGACTTTTATGTCCTAGGGATGAAATAGCAGAGGCCTAACCTAATAAAATATGAAATAAATTTAATATGAAGCCCAGCCAGCCTTGCATTTTGTCCAGTTTTATGTCTCAGCTTCAGATGGCAGGCCACAGACTCTCTAATGCAGGCAAAACTGGCAGACTAGGTCCAAGCATTGGCAGTTGCTTTCTGAATTGGCTTCTGCTTTATAAATCAATGGACTAGTTAACAAAGTTTCAAGTGTTTACAAGGTATCAGGATTACACAACAAACATATATGAGGAACAACTAAATAGCAGGTATCAAATCCTCCCCGATTTAATGTTTTCAAATAGAACTGATACCAAAAATACACCTACACACACTAACTGCATGTTGCGCAATTCTCTTTGTTATAAACAGCAAATAAGATCAGGAAATAAACTGAATTAAAAATTGTATAACCTAAACAGATTTATTACAATATAAACATTTGAAATACTAACAGTATATTATCCAGAAATCTGTATTTTTGTAAAATGTAATGACCCAGAATCAACACAATTATGTTGTAATAAATAGATAAAGATTATGTAGCATAAAAATCTATTTAATTACAATGAAAACATAAGGATAGAGCAAAATATTGCAGCCAGAATCAACATACTGTGGTTACACAATACTGATATACTGATTAAATAAGGGCAACTGTAACTTCTGATAAAATTCTTAAGTACATTTGTAATAATAGACCATAGGGGCATCTCATATTTCTCAAAATAATAAACAGGTCACTATTTTAACCCTTTATATGGCATATAGTGTTTCTGGTTGTTATTACAATACTTTTGAGCTCTATTCTATATATATACACTCACTGGCCACTTTATTAGGTACACCTTACTAGTACCAGGTTTGACCCCCTTTTGCCTTCAGAACTGCCTTAATCCTTTGTAGCATAAATTCAACAAGGTACTGGAAATATTCCTCAGAGATTTTGGTCCATATTGACATGAAAGCATCACACAGTAACTGCAGATTTGTCAGCTGCACATCATAATACAAATCTTCCGTTTCACCACATCTCAAAGGTGCTCTATTGGATTGAGATCTGGTGACTGTGGAGGCCTTTTGAGTACAGTGAACTCATTGTTATGTTCAAGAAACCAGTCTGAGACGATTTACGGTTTATAACATGGCGCGTTATCCTGCTGGAAGTAGTGATCAGAAGATGGGTACACTGTGGTCATAAAGGGATGGACATGGTCAGCAACAATACTCAGGTACTGTAGGCTGTGGCGTTGACACGATGCTCAATTGGTACTAATGGGCCCAAAGTGTGGCAAGAAAATATTCTCCACACCATTACACCACCACCAGCAGCCTGAACTGTTGATACAAGCCTGTGTGAATTGTAGCCTCAGTTTCCTGTTCTTAGCTGACAGGAGTGGCACCCAGTGTGATCTTCTGCTGCTGTAGCCTATCTGGCTCAAGGTTGGACGTGTTCTTCTGCATACCTCGAGTGGTTATTTGAGTTACTGTTGCCTTTCTATCAGCTCGAACCAGTCTGGCCATTCTCCTCTGACCTCTGGTGTCAATAAGGCATTAGTGCCCACAGAACTGCCACTCACTGGATATTTTCTCTTTTTTCGGACCATTCTCTGTAAACCCTAGAGATGGTTGTGCATGAAAATCTTAGTAGATCAGCAGTTTCTGAAATACTCAGACAAGCCTGTCTGGCACCAACAACCATGCCATGTTCAAAGTCACTTAAATCACCGTTCTTCCCCATTCTGATGCTCGCTTTGAACTGCAGCAGATCGTCTTGAACATGTCTACATGCCTGAATGCATTGAGTTGCTGTCATGTGATTGGCTGATTAGAAAAGTGCATTAACGAGCAGACAGGTGTACCTAATAAAGTGTCCGTTGCCTGTATTTTGTGGATTTCAGGGTGTTTTCATGTTTGTTATTTTTCATTTTATTTCAAATTAATTACTTGCTTCATCGGAACAACAAATTTGCAAAATATAGAATATCGTTTGTTCATTTCAAGTTGTTTTCGTATTTTAATTGCTTTATTTTATTCATAGCATTCTTGCAAAATACACATTTTAGAATAAAGTTTTAACTAATAAATAATGTGCTCGCTGACAAAATCATACCATGATGCTCTTAATGTAACATATTTACCATTGTGAATTGTTTATTTTGTTGCTTAATTTGTTGGTCAATTGGGTTGGATTGTTTTCTTACCTCAACCAAATCGCTCTGGAGTTCTCCTTACTCAGACAATGTCTCAGATCAAATGTTTCAATGAGGATCCAAAAACAGGTTATTTAACAGATATTTAGTTTCACCTCCAAAACTCCATGAAACCTGATGCTTGCAATGTGGTGTGTGCCAAATTCATGATCCTGAAGTCATACCTTACTATTAATGCCTTCTATGTAAATCACAACTGCTTGCCAACACCTGGAGAAATCTGTCTGATTCCAGGCCATTCCAACTGACAAATTCTGTACATTCTGTACCAGTGAAGCTGCGTTTCTCAAAACGTTTTAAAGATAGAATGGGCTGCAAGATTGTTATCAGCGTTGTTATCTTTATGATGTTATCAATATCAAAAACATTTTTTATGGTTGAAAAAAGTATTTCTCAAGAAAGATGCCATCACTTACATTAGACAGTTTATGTTATTCCCAGATCTGATGTATTGTCTATGAACTTCAAAAGCTTTTATATAAGTCTTTTGAGAATTTTGACATTTTGATTGTAAGAATGGTCTTTTAACAACAGCGGTTCGAACTGTAAATTTGCAGAATGACTAAAAGTAATCAGTATGATGGTGAAAACTGTACATTTCTAGTCAAACCATCCTTCTGCAATCTTATACCAAAAACAGAAATAATGGCTGGTGCAATAGCTAAAAATGTGGGAGAGCGTTGCTATTATGTGATTGTATTGTATTGTGGTATCGAGCAATTAACTGTTGATGTAAAATCAAAAGTATTTCACAAATACTTGAAAATGAAATGATTAATGACAATAACTCTCTATGGTTACAACTGAATTAATTACAAATAACTGTATAAAATGATAAAACATGAAATTATAAAAACATATGATATTTATTGTATCCAGCCTAAATGTAAAATCAAGTTACCTGAGAGAGAAGGAGAGACAAGGGGAGGGAGAAAGAGACAAAGAGCAGTGAGTAGGCCCCAAAGAGAGCCTGATAGCAGTAGAGCCAGGAAAGACAGCCTCCAGAGCAGGAGAGGAGCAGAGCAGAAAAAGAGCGAGAGCAAAGTTTACCACCTATTTTGTATCTTTCTTTACCATGTGACCAAAGCCCAAATACTGACCAATCAACATGTGACCACAAGTCCACATATTAACCACTTCCTGATCTTTTCAGTATCTGCCTTTGGAATCTGTCTGGACCTTCCTGGTGTAAAAGACATGTTTTTCCATATAAACAAATGCATATGATAATTTGCCTTCCTACAAGATATAAACTTGTCAAATAGGCCTATCCTGAATTAGCTTTTTTGATTTTCTAAACAAAGAAAGAATAACAAACGTGTAAAATTTAATGTTTCAAATAGCTATTATGAAGAAAGAAAATCTTAATATGTGTGAAATAATCTTCCATCATCATTCAGTGTAATATTCATTCTTTCATTTTATTTTCAGCTTAATCCCTTTATTAATCAGGGTTTGCCACAGCAGAATGAACCACCAACCATTTGAGCATATGTTTATGTAGCGGATGCCCTTCCAGCTGCAACCCATTACTGGGAAACACCCATACACTCACACACAAACACTATGGACAATTTAGCTTACCGAATTCACCTATAGCATATGTCTTTGAACTGTGAAGGAAGCCGGAGCATCTGGAGGAAACCAACGTGATCACGAGGAGAACATGCAAACTCCACACAGAAATGTCAACTGACCCAGCTGAGGCTCGAACCAGCAACCTTCTTGCTGTGAGGCGACAATGCTACCCACTGTGCAACCTTGCCGCCCCTCAGTGTAACATTTTATAGAAATACTTTGAAAACATTTTTGACCTGTACTTCCTAAAATGTAAAAAGAATAAGGCCCAATCCCAATTCTACCCCTTAGCCCTTCCCCTTACCCCTACCCCTCGTTTTGCGCATTCACGTCAAGGGGTCGTGGTGTCCCAATTCTCTTTAGCTTGAAGGCATAGGACTAAGGGCTAGGGGTATACACTCCTTCGAACGAAGATTTTTCCAGGGCACACTTGAAATGAAGGGGTAAGAAGTTTCCCAAAATACACCTTCCACAACGGCAGTATTGCTGCACCCGGAAGTAAAGAGATCCACAAATTAGTATTTTTTTGTCATTATTACGAATTTTTACGACAAACAAACATGTGTTTTAATATATTCATAACCGCGTTTGTGTTTTACCGTCATGCTTTAAAAAAAAAACGGAAAAAAAAACACTAAATTTCGCAATCTATAATCCATAATCATAACTCCTGCACAGCAGTTCCACAACATTCTGACACTCGATGACACTCGATACCCTGTCAGAAAAGTCTAGTGGCTGAGAATGAGCTTTTTACAGTGTCTGCTATAATGTTAATGTTGTTTTCGACTGTTTACATAGATGAATACGGCCACTGTGTAAATACACAGTACAGTTACGATCTTATTGCCACATTAGATTGTAATGATAACATAATATACAGTATGCCTTTAGTGATTTCCTGAAGATAAATACCAAAAAAGAACGCAACTGGAATAACTACAGCAGTCGCGATCGTCTGATCTCATATGAAGCAAGAGATCATGATGACGTATGATGACGTGTGCAGGTGTTGAAGTTCTGTCCCAATTCTTAGGGGTAAATTTTGAAGCCCTTCCCCTTAACCCTCAGTTGTAAGGGGGAAGGGGTAGGGGTACAAAAATAGAATTATGATTGAGCCTAAGTCATCATATTGATTTGTATGGTATTTTAAATGTTCAAAACTTTTTCTTGCTAAATAGGTCAAATCTAGTCCTTTAAAGGATAGTGTCAATATATTAATATTTTTTATTATTTTATAATCAGAATGAATATTATATCTATACACTTTAATCTTTCAAATAACTTTTATTTTTTTAAAATCTAATAATATTAAAGATGTCCCGATCAGGTTTTTTTGCCCTTGAGTCTGTGTCATTTGATTTTGAGTATCTACCGATACCAAAACCCGAGCCGATACTTCTATAATATATTAAAAAATAATAAAGAAGAGCGAAGAAACAGATCCAGAATGTTCCTCATGTTTAATTCACCTTATTTTAACGTTTAACAAACTCTGTTAACAAACAAAGCACTTCTGTGAGGTAGCTTGAACAATCAATAATCAGTAATAAATAACATTAATTCTTGACTTTTGGACTTTAGTGCAACAGTAAATATTTAAAAATGTATTTAAATTATAAAAAAAAAAAACAAATAGCAACTTAAAACACCGGGCAGGCATTCCCAAGTTTATCCCAATCTGGGGTCGACACAGCAGAATGAACCACCAACTTATCCAGCATATGTTTTATGCTGCGGATGCCCTTCCAGCTGCAACCCATCACTGGGAAACATGCATACAAACTCATTCATGCACATACAGTACACTATGGACAATTTAGCTTACCCAATTCCCCTATACTATGTCTTTGGACTTGTAGGGGAAACTGGAGCACCCAGAGAAAATCCATACGAACAAAGGGAGAACAAGTAAACTCCACACAAAAATGCCAACTGACCCAGTCGAGGCTCGAACCAGTGACCTTCTTGCTGTAAGGCAACAGTGCTACTCACTACGCCACCGCATCGCCAGAATATATACATATATATACAGATAGGTTAAATCTACACTGTAAAAATTGCTGCATTCCACACTCTTCCACACTCTTCTTTCTTTTCGTCTTAGTCCCTTATTTATCAGGGGTCGCAACAGCGGAATAAACCACCAAATATTCCCTTCCAGCCTCAACCAAGTACTGGGAACACCCATACACACTCGCATTCACACTCATGCCCTATACAGCCAATTTAGTTTGCCCAGTTCACTTACAGTTGAAGTCAGAATTATTAGCCCCCCATTGAATTTGTTTTTCTTTTTTAGATATTTCCCAAATGATGTTCAACAGAGCAAGGAAATTTTCACAGTATGTCTGATAATGTTTTTCTCTTCTGAAGAAAGTCTTATTTGTTTTATTTTAGCTAGAATAAAAACAGTTTTCAAATGCTTTTAACAATTTTAAGGTCAAAAATATTAGCCCCTTTAAGCTAATTTTTTTCTACTGTCTACAGAACAAACCATCATTATACAATAACTTGCCTAATTACCCTAAGCTGCCTAGTTAACCTAATTAACCTAGTTAAGCCTTTAAATGTCACTTAAAGCTGTATCCAAGTGTTTTGAAAAATATCTAGTCAAATGTTATTTACTGTCATCATGGCAAAGATAAAATAAATCAGTTATTAGAAATGAGTTATTAAAACTATTGTGTTTAGAAATGTGTTAAAAAAATCTTTTCTCTGAAAAAATAAACAGGGGGGCTAGTAATTCTGACTTCAACTGTATACTGAATGTCGTTGGACTGTGGGGGAAAGCTGAGCACCTGGAGGAAACCCATGCCAACACGGGGAGAACATCCAAACTCCACCACAGAAATGCCAACTTCTTTTAATGTTTCTTGTTCTCAACATGCCTTTGAACACTTTATTAATTAAAAAAAAAAAAAAAAAAAAAATATATATATATATATTATTTATTTATTTATTTATTTGCTTGTTTAAACTACTTATTCAAAATAAGTTGAATCAACACAATTCTTGAAATTTCATTGGGACAACTTAATTTTTTTATGTTCAATCCACAAGTTTGTTAAAAGTGAAGCTATTTGCAGATTTGTCTTTGAAACAGATGCCAATCATTGTTCAGTCAGACTGCTTGAAATATCTTTATCTTAATAGTGTATATCGTGCACATATTACAAGTATTTGCTGAAAGCAGGCTCAGGTGAAAGTGATTGGTGACATGGAAAATCTGTGTACACCCCACTGACTAAACTAGTTTACATTAGTAAAATTCCCATCAGGATGACAAAGCAATTGAGAATGAGAAACGATAATGCAGGTGCTTCATGTGTATGTTAAGCACTTGAGTAGCGTGGTACAGAGCACACAGTACAGAGCCTGATGGGTTAAGTTTGACACAAGGGCAAGTCAGTGCCCGCTGTGCCAAATGATGGCATGTTCATACATCTTTGTGCCAGTTCTGCTAATCAGTTAATCTCATTTGCTTCAAGTACAAGACACTAAAGAAAGCGATTTGTGTGGCTGGTTTTGCTCTTTTGCTTGCGCAGGAGTGTCACATTTCTAAAAGACAATGTCTAGTTAAATATTTAACTTTTAAAGCTACACAATGTCATTTCTATTAACTGAAGCATAAAACTACAAGTTACTTACATATTAATCTGATGGCATTTTGATTATTTCTGCATTCCGATAAATTGTTTTCACTTTTAAAAGAAACAGTTTTTGGTTTTGAAAATAGACTGAGTGAAGCTGTTGTTTTACAATTTTTTTAATCCATTCAGTTGATCTCCGCGTGTGACGTGAGCCCTCGGATAAGACCATTAGCATCTGAAAAAAAAAATGACCATCAGTTTTGATCATTTTCCTACTAAAAGCATGACTCTTCTGTAGTTACATCATATTATGACCAGAGATGAGATGTAACGAAGCAATGAAACAAATGTTTCGTTACTGTACTTAAGTTGATTTTTCTGGTATCATTACTATACTGCACTATTTATTTTTCTGACAACTTTTTACTTTCACTCTTTACATTTTTACACAAATGTTTGTACTTTCTACTCCTTACATTTTTAAATCGGGCTTGGTACTTTCATTTTAATGTGTTTTGTGGCACGATCTATATTATTTCTTGTCATTGCACAATTTGAACGCCTTATTGATTCAATCAATAAATGTTTTTGTTGTCATTGCGTGCTGCAGTGAGCGGCTTTTTCAACCTCTGATCACACACCATCAGTTGGCTTGTTTATCAAGCTTACCATGGGAACGGCAAGAATGGCGAACGTGGAAGAGACCAAGGGAATCAGAGATGTAAACATGACTGATGTCATGTTTATACCAGGTAATAAGATGTGTTTTGGTCATACAGATCACAGGTAAACGAGACATTCCAGTTCAAATCTGGCAATTAAATCAGGTTAAAGTCTTTTGTCCACTTTCGATCATGGTGAACTGTACTTCTCTGATCTTTCAATCTCTCTTTCCAATCACGAAAAAAAAAAAGTTAAATCATGTGCTTTTATTGTCAACGTTTGTACAGGCAGTACTAAAGCAATTAAATACTTTATGAATACGTTATGCATTGAGATTTATTTCCTTTGTTTCAAACGAGTTCATATTTCCTAGTACATAATTTATAGTTTTAACTTGTATTATAGCTATACACTGTAGTCAGGTTGTGAATTATACATTGACTATAGAGGGGTCAGCTATTTTCATTAGCTTGTGGAATAAATATGGATGCTTCAGGAAACCAAATTCATACATTTATTTCAATTAGCTTACAGTAGATCTTATTGAATAATCAAACTTATTTAATCTGTAATCTTCATTTAAATTTGGTAAATAGATTGTTGTTAGATTACATTTAAGAGTATATGAACGAGTATGGCAGCTGTTGATCTTAACAGCTGTAAAGTTAGGTTTTATGTATGATACACAGGGCAACTTTTAAAGCAGTGTTGTTGAACAATATTGTAGAGTGATGTTGATCGGCTAGTTTGCAGCTCAAAAATTGGCAACAAATCTTTTACAAAAGAATTAGAAATATAAGTTATTGTATACATGATGTTCAGTGTAGTTACCACCGTGAAACTAAAACAGGTATAGTAATGAATACTTTTTACTTAAGTACATATTTCAGGCCGTATACTTCTTTACTTTTACTTGAGTACAAAAGTGTAGTCAGTACTTCAACTTCTACCAGAGTTGTCATTAAACTAGTCACTAATTAAACTACTCAAATGCACTACTGATAAGCACCAAGAAGGGAGCACTTTATTTTACAGTTCTGTTTTGCATGTTAATACTATTACATAAACAGGGTAATAATTGTACAATCCATAAACATGCCCCTGAACCTAACTTTATTCCATGCCTTATATCCCAGTACTTTCTCAGTACATTGTTGGTACATATTAGGTATGTGCACTGTATACTAAAGTGCAGCTACAAATGTTTTTGCAGTATAATTATTGTTTGCTATTTATTGTCAAACCTGCCAAAACTGGTTTTAATTGCACTTCTTCCAACAAAAAGGTTTTGAGAACCTTTAGTCAACATGTGCAACAAACATCCTTCTATGCTTTGCATCCAGTTTTTTTGTGCTTTGTTAAATATGTTAAATATATAGCTGTTTAAAATGTAGATTTTTTTTAGAGAAGCTTCAGAGGACAAGTAAAATGTGAAAAAACACACTTTAAATCATCTTTAAATAAATTACTGTAATTTGTAACAGCTAGTTTTTCTTGTTTTGTTTGTTTTTGTGTGGGGGGAGGGCTGTTAAGTATGAAATAAAACTTTGGTTTAAACTATAAAATTATATTTAATCTAAATTAAAATATTTATTGTGATCGAGAAAAGACACTGCATTCACACAAAGTAAAATATTATATGTCGGTGCCAATAGCCTAGTGATACTTTGTGCTGGCATATATAGCACAAAAGTGCTCGATTCCCAGCTTGAGGTCCTTTGCCGATCTTCCCCCTCTCTCTGCTCCCAATGCTTTTCTGTCAGAAATCTCCACTGTCCTATATCATAATAAAGGTGAAAACCCCTAAAAATCATTATTTTTGAATAAAATATTATTAATATATAGATACTATATAATTTTTTACTTTATATTACTTCTTTCCACTTTAAAGTAGAAACTATCTTTTTAAACCAAGGATCAAAGTATAATCTTGCTTTGGACCAACCTAAATGATTACTGTAATTTGTTACAATTACATTTATAAATTGCCCTCAAATTATAGGTTTAATTAGGTTGAAACATTTATTTTAATGTCAATTAATTTTTTTATTTATTTTTTTTGTAGGAAATGAATTAATTGGATTACTTTGGTTTGACTTTAAATCAAATTCCAAGTAAAATTGTACTTTGGACTAAACTGTCGCCACTGGCTTGCATGGTTCGGGATCTGTAGAGCTGTGCATCGATGGAATTGCTCCTCAGTGTTTAGACTCTCAGTAGTGATTATTAAACCACACTGAACTGAGCTAAACTGAACTGAACTTAAACACTGAAAACTGAACTGACACTGTTTCAATTCACTATAAACTTCCATGTAAAGCTGCTTTGACACAATCTACATTGTATAAGCGCTATACAAATAAAGATGAATTGAATTGAATTGAATTAAACTATAATAATTACATGTAATGTTAGCCAGAGCTATTTATTTTATTTTCAAAACAATAATGAGGTAAATCTTCTTGTGCTTTTAGTTTATACAAATCAATCAAGATGGTAATAAAACTCACATTAGAAATACATAAAAACTGAAGGCACATAAACAGTTCCTTTTTCCATGTAGTCACATGACATAAAAACTTCTGGATTAAAGTAAAAAATATTACTTTGGGTAAATCTAATACTTTTATATTTACCTGGAGGATTCGTTTTTTGCTTTAAGGCAAATTGAATAAAACAGGTTAAAATCAGAAATGATATATTTTTACTTAATCCAACATTAAAAAAATATTTTTATTTCTTATTCAAACTACTTTTTTAAAATGAGCTGAAACAACCCAATTCTTGAGATTCACGATTCACTGGGACAACTCAGTTGTTTAATGTTCAATCCACTTAAATTTGTAAAAACAATAACTTAATTCCTTCATGTTGTCCCAACACAAATCGATTGTGTGGAACCCAGCATTTTTTACAGTGGATACAAAAATGTACTTTGAATGAAATGCACAGTACTTTCACTTTTTTAGTGTATATATAAAGAGTTCAGATGCAAAAACCCCTAACTGCCATTTGAAATTTTCATCGAAAATTGTTTATGTTTTCTTTGTTTATTTTTAGTTGTTACACTTTAAAGACTATAAAAAGGGCTTATTTTATGCCATAAAATTGATATTACTGAACCTATACACAGGAGCTGAATAAAAATGTTAATTTTAGAAGAAAAATTAAATGGCACTCAGAGATTTTTGCACTCTTCATAAGATCAAAAATTTATAATTATTTTCTTCTCACTAAAGTTTGGATAATAAAATCAAATAAAAGAACATCACACAAAGAACTGGCTATAGTTTAAGGGGTTACTGTAAAAGGTTATACAGTGCTCAGCATATATAAAAGCACCCCTCACAAATCTATCTTTTAAAATTCATATTTTAGTAGGAAGCTAAACAATATTATATTTGTGCATATACAGTACATTAGATTAGTCAGTACTGAAGCCAAATCCGGAGCTTATCTAACAAAATAACTTACGATAATGGTCCAAAAACTAGTATACTAAATTTATGTTTAAAAAAATATTAAATACAAATTTAAAAAAGAGGAAAAATTAAGAGAAGAAAAAAAATATATATATTTTTTTTTATTTTGTAGGTTGTAATTTATTTTTGCAATATTTTGCTTGAATGTATTATCTTTCATTTTCTAAATATGTTTGGTTACAAAAAAATTTTTAATAAATATATCTGTTTAATAAATTTGTTTTGTTTAAATGCACCAAAATACATTGCCTATATTCATTGACAAATAAATAAAAATATTTTCAAAATGGGGTATACTCAATTATGCTGAGCATTGTAGCTATTACCACACTAATTCACACTGCTGTAAACACATCCTCTGACAAGCGGATGCAAGGAGAGCAGTTTTCCTGTTTGTTCACGTTATATTTAGCATATATGCACAGCAAAGGAGACGTTATGTAAACTATGTTGATCCGTAATTTATTACTGGTACTTTCCCTCTATGCTTGCAAACTGCTTTTGGTTTGAGGTTCTTTTGTTGTGGCTTCATGCTACTACAACACCTGCCACTGTACTTTCCGTATTCATGGATATGACATAAACACAAATTGAACAATTACAGAAGTAATAAATCAAATGTGTTTCGCAGTTTTAAATGCAAATTCATGTTCAGTTTTTGTTTTGTATAATATATACTAATGCAGATATCAATATATGTAATTGATAAAGGTATTCTATAGATATAATTGAAACTGTCACTGCAAAAAAAAGTGAGTTGATTGGTGTTTTAAATGCTTCAACAGTGCTGTATTTTATCATGCGATTTTCACAAGTGTCTGTTGAAGAAATATGAGTCATATTCAAAAATCGTACTTCACCCTAGCTTGTCAAAAATGATGCATGAGGTAGTTAAATTAAAATGGGTCTTGCACAATGGGTTACAGATGGATGAGTGTGAAGATCAAAAAAAAAAAGTGCAATATTTTTGATGAACCTTTGATTTTCAAACTATATTTACTTTTCAATCACACATGGTCTTATTTCTTTGAAGGTATGTGTCAGTGTATTGAAAAAAAAAACATTATTACTATTATTATTTTTTTAAATCCAAAAAAAGTAGCTTAATTTCCCACTGTGCGTTCTTTGAGTGGTGGGTTCAGGCGGAGGATTTCAAGGTCTTAGAGAGACCCTTAGAGGCGGAATGAGGAAGAGGAGGATGAACAGCTTGCACAGCAATCAATAGTGTGCTACTGAGCTTTCAGATACAGAAAAAATATGTATGCAAGGCACAAATTATGAAGCAGGAACATTTTTTTTCTGTTAAATATTTAAACAAGGCCTATGTTCACAGCAGGCCATAACCATTGGTTAAACTTGTATAAATATGTGTAAATCTGGCCTTTCAAGGTAAGCTAGCCACAATATACAGTTTTCAATGCTGGATAATGTTGACAGTTTTAAAACAGAAAGATGCTTTTTATTAGTGTTGGTTAAACAGTACGATACTGATATACTACTTTATTAGCAAGACTTAGATGAACATGCTGTCTAGTTCATTTCTGCAATGCATTACAAGATATAATGTTTAGTTTTTGTTAAAAAAAAAAAGAAGGGTGCAGATTCATTCATTCATTTTCTTGTCGGCTTAGTCCCTTTGTTAATCAGGGGTCGCCACAGCGGAATGAACCGCCAACTTATCCAGCACGATTTTACCTATGGGATGCCATTCCAGCCGCAACCCATCTCTGGGAAACATCCACACACTCATTCACACTCATACAAAATTACAAAATTTACCTGTTCCGCATGTCTTTAGACTGTGGGGGAAACCGGAGCACCCGGAGGAAACCCACGCGAACGCAGGGAGAACATGCAAACTCCTTGCTGTGAGGTGACAGCACTACCTACTGCGCTACTGCGCCGGTGCAGATTCATATTTAGAATTATTTTGTAAAATGACCATATGCCTTGTTTTTACAAATAAATCACATACTGGTTAGTTATTTTGAAGCATGGCAGCTGGGTTGAGCTAGTGTTCAGCTGGTACTGAGCAAGTGACTCCTGCTCAGGACCAGCTCACTACCGTGTTTAAAAAGATAACTAGCCAGAATGTGCTGTTTATTTTGTTCCAACAAGGTTTTACAAAAACATTGTTAAATATGTGTGAATCTGGCTTTTCAGGGTAAGCTAACCACAATATACAGTGTTTACAATGCTGGATTATGTTTATAGTTTAAAACAGAAAGATGCTGAAGGTGCCATTTTGTTTCCTCAGACTGCTGAATCAACAGTTCCTAAAATGTCACTTTTATTGGTTTCATTCTGAATATTTGGTTGTTGAGCATTAACAAGTAGTTGCAAAAATAGTAGAATCTGTTTCACTTCCACTTTATAATGTAGTTAATGCAAGTGCCTACCATGAAATGTGAATGATCAAGTTCTTTCTTTTAATTAAATTATGAGCCAAAGGAATACATATAAATGTAACATCACTCAGGTCTTAAAGGGACAGTTCACAGTTTGCCAAAAATGACAATTACCTTTTAATCTGCTCACCCTCAGGCCACCCAAGATGTCGATGACTGTTTTCTTCAGTAGAACACTAAATAATATTTCTTTTTAGCTGAAACTTTGGCCATAAAGTTGAATGCCCCCAGTTTTTGGTTTTGAAATGAAGTGTTTGCATGTTTTCAGGCTTGATAATAATGTTTTTGTTAGGCTTTGGACGCTAAAAGTATTATTTAACATTCGACTGCACAACAAAAGTCATCTAGATCTTGGCCCACCCATACGTGGCATGGGTAAGCAATTTAACAAAACGTTGTTATTTTTAGATGAACTGATTTAAGCCCACCAGCAACTATAGTTGCCATTTTACTTTTATGAGTAATTTTCTACATGTTATCTATGTTTAATTTCTCAATGACATGCAAGCAAACAACCAAATAAAATATTCCAAAAAATTTTTTTTTTTTTTACTTCCTGTCACATGAGACCTTCAACTTCCTACCCCTAATTTCAGGATGCAAAATGGATGCAAACTTTCCCAATTAAGGCAATTTTCATGAGACTTAAAAGAATTTGCTCACAAATTGAAATAAACATAATCATAAAGGTCTCTAGATTCATCCAAATAAAACAAATCTTTCAACGGGGGTCTGTTCTTCATATGTGGATTACTCAGTTAGCTGGATTTAGTTATTGACAATTTTGTTTTATTTAGGATTTTTTCGTTCTTCAAATCTCATCCGAGAGTTGTTGTCATAGCAACAGTTCTGGTAGCTCAAACCTGCTCGGGAGCAGGTTTATTTCATGTAAACAGGATTAGATTGGCTCATTTTAAGCAAAGGTAATACTTAAAGTACTTATTGAATGCTAATATTTTCTTACAGTATCCTATAGATTATATACACTTGGGAAAAAAGTAAAATAGTTTTTTAAAAAGTTTATATATACGCATTTATAAATATTAATAATATTTAATATTAAATAATGAATAATATTTATGTTTATATACATATACGTTTTAAAATGTATATAAATAAAACTTACTAAATAAAAGTACAAAGAAAGGGTGCTTTTCCCCAAGAGGATCAAAGAGAATATGTATTAATACGGATTTTTTAGAAACAAACACATAATATTTAAAAGTACAGATCTCGATCCAGCTGTAGTACAATTTCTGTAAGATAATAGACATGCACAATATTCAACAGTTATTTTTGTTTGTTTTATAAAGAAATAATAATTTATGCATTCATGCACATGCTTTGACAGCTAAAGTGCTGGTGATTTGATGCTTTGCAAAAGTTGCAAACGCTTTTACCGATTTCAAAATGCTTTTTTGATGCAAACGAATTAAAATGTCTTACGCTGATTAACAAACTAAAATAGGCCTATAGGCTAAGGAAATCTGATCTAAAATGTAAAACTAAATAAATTGTTAAATGCTCTTGACACATGAAGTGTAAAGCCTGCAGCTCACAACAAATGTAGAAAGTTATTGCATATCATATTTAACAAACCATTTCCTGCAAATGTTATGTAATTTTGCTCACATTGATAATTGAATATTAATCAGATGGTCATTACGCTACTGTGCTGTCAGCCAATCATTGCATTGCTGATCATGATGTCGAGTATCAATAGATCTGTCCTTGACAACACACACAGCGATCTTAGATCAGTTCATCCAGACATTTTAATCTGATTTACAACTTGTTTGAAGAACCAAATTAGCCAGAGATCAATTATCAAGATTAAAAGATCCAGGATCTGCCAAATCATCTTAGATCATTTGAGTGAGGTACGAAGAATGAACTTCAGATTGATAGTTTTGTGTATACAAACTGCTGGTGGGCAAATACCTTGTAAGTACATAAATCATGGGGAATTAGGGGATAATATGTTAATAAATCAAGGTTATTGGTCTTGTTTAGTATAACATATAAATATAAAATTTCCATAACACCCCATAACTTAACCATTTACCTGATAGCTTTACTTTAAAGTAGACTTTTTTTGATACACAGCAAAATCCTCAGAGTAAAAATGAACATCTCCCAGTGGTCCCACTACTACAAAAAGTTTAAACAACACTAAAGCAGAGTTAAAGTGCTGATTGAACAGAGAATAATGAACTCCTGCTGCTAAAAAGCAACATCACTGAAGAAAAACACAGAGCTACAACCAAATCCAGTCACAACCGTAGGCCCTGCTGTCCGCACAAACATGGGTATTGTCTAAATTGCAGCATTCATTTTTTATACACAAAAACACAGTATCAGGTCACAAAGGTTTACAAAAATACCTGTGTATGTGTGGACATGCTCTTAGGAACTCAACTGAAAACTCAATAAATCTCTCAAAATCTCAGCTCATCAGTATCATTAAACAACTCCACAAACAGAATCAGCAGCTTTACTTATTACTAAGCTGTCTGACTATTTCTGTCAGATGTCTACAAATGTCTTTAGTGAGATTTACTGAAAATATGCATATTCAAATAATGCATATTCTGTCAATTTTCTTGAAAATAATCAAAAACCTGGAGAAAATAAATGCAAAACATGTTCATATATGACACTATAAACAAGGATACATGCATAAAACAATTATTATTATTATTTTATTGGTCACGAATGGGTTAAAGATTAGTTTCTGCAGTTCCGTTTCAGTTGATGCTGACTGTGACTTTGAACAGGGAAGGAAGTTTTTGATGTTTGTATATTTAGCCAGTACACAAAATTACTTTATCTGAGATTACTTGAAGTAAAATGCACACCAATTACTTGGTTCCAATAAGCATTGTAGTTACTAAATGTTACACAGCTTGTTTTACAGAAACTTCAGAGATCTCAATCACTCTCCCACACACACACACACAGGTTTACCAAATATAAAACAGGTTATGGGTATTTCAAGAGCGTGGCTTTTTGCCTTTCCTGCCAGGCGCATTTTCTTGTTCGGTTAACTTCCTGGATACTTGAGTCTTATGTAAGTTTGTGAAAGCTGAGACTCATTGTTCATCTCCAGGGTTTGAAATGAACACCTGCCAAATGCAGGTGAAAATGGGCTGTGTAGTGGTGGGTAACACAATTTAACACGCTAGCCAATTTGTCAGGTTATGATTCATAAATGATGTTTGCATACCAGTATGTGACAGTATTTTCAATATGATGTTGGTTTAAGATGTTAGCTTGACGTTGGATTTTGGTCACTTTCCAACTCAACCTAAAATCAACCAAATATCAACGTCATTATTGAACATCAAAGTAAGATTGTCTTTAGACACTGACTAGACATTGAATTTTAGTCACCTGACATCACAACCTAAATCTAACCTAATATTAACGTCTTATGACGTTGTGTGCCTGCTGGGCAATAACTAAATGCACTACAGAATGTTACGTTTACACACATCCACAAATTACATGTAAATGCATCAGCTTTTTACAGCGTAATACTCACTACTCACTACTCGAGTACTTTTGAAAGGTCTACTTTTTACTCATACTTTGTATAATATTTACAACAGATACTTTTCATCTACTCGTTCTACATTTTTAGTCAAGTAATGGTACTTTTACTTGAGTATGATTTTTCAGTACTCTTTCCACCACTGATCACAGCACATTATGTTTAGCTGACCAATCAGAGCTTCTTGAGGGCGGACCTTTCAGAGGAACTAGCAAATATGATGTTGTTTTGTGGCCAATAACTTGGCCAATAACTTTCAAACTGTTGTAGCCAATAACAAAGACAGGTCAAACAATAGGATATTTCCAATATGCTACAACAGCACAATACAACATATCATGTGAATCAGATCTTTGTTGATAGAAATATAATAGAAATAGAAATAGAAATCATTCAAAACTGATTTACACATATTTAAAACTTGAGTTGTATTAAAGGTCTGTTGCGTTTCACTTGTAATTACATCATCACATGAAAATGTTCCTCTCTGCTGACATCAGCGTGGGACTTTCCATGACAGCACACTGGAGAGAGAGTGTGCTTTTCCTTTTCCTTGAGGACTGTCTGACCTCAGTGCAGCTGCAAAATTGTGTGCTTTCGTTTGCCGGGTGAACATGTATTAAGTCTATTACTGTTATCTTGAAAAAAAAGTCAAAATATTTACAAGTGTGTTCAAATAGCTTGACAGAAAGTTTAATTTAACAAAAGTGAAACTAAAAGAACTGTGCAAATATTGATCTTATTAGACGTTAATCTCTGTTTTTGTCCTTATATAAAGAAAAGATATTGCTGCCAGATATTTCCCAGACAGAAATTGAGTGTTAATATTTTATAGAACAGTCATCTTGCATGCTCAGGTTTACTGTTGTCAAATATTAACTAATGTTTCATAAAAGTGATCCAAAAGGTCAATGCATTTGTTTTTATATGGCTTATGAGAAAGCAAAAGATTGGAGGCCACTAATGGCTTTTTTTTCTCCTTTTTTTATTAAGTGTGTAGCTTTTTATTGTTTCCACATTTCATCCTATTCAGTTTGTCGTTCCTAAAAATAACACATGGATAAAAGCTGTGCTTCCGTATGTGCAACCAGTAAATCTACAGTGTATAAAAACATCACTTGCTTCATTTACTCACCTTTGTGGCGTTTCAAAATTCAAAAAGCGATCTGTTTCTCACATAATATTGTATTTAAGCTATAAACACTCACCGGCCACTTTTTTAGGTACACCTGTCCAACTGCTCATTAACGCAAATTTTTAATCAGCCATTCATATGGCAGAAACTCAATGCATTTAGGCATGTAGACATGGTCAAGATGATCTGCTGCAGTTCAAACCGAGCAGAAGATCACACCGGGTGACACTCCTGTCAGCTAAAAACAGGAAACTGAGGCTACAATTTGCACAGGCTCACCAAAATTGGACAATAGAAGATTGGAAAATTGTTGCCTGGTCTGATGAGTCTCAATTCCTGCCTGGACATTTGAATGGTGAGAATTTGGCGTTAACAACATAAAAGCATAGATCCATCCTGCCTTGTATCAACGATTCAGGCTGGTGGTGGTGGTGTAATGGTGTGGGGGATATTTTCTTGCCACACTTTGGGCCAGCAGAATAACACACCATGTCATAAAGCGTGAATCATCTCAGACTCATTTCCTGAACATGACAATGAGTTCACTGCACTCAAATGGCCTCCACAATCACCAGATCTCAATCCAATAAAGCACATTTTGGATATGGTGGAACGGGAGATTCACATCTTGGATGTGCACCCGACAAATCTGCAGCAACTGCAGAATGCTGTCATGTCAATATGGACTAAAATCTTTGAAAATATTTACAGAACCTTGTTAAATCTATGCCACGAAGGATTAAGGCAGTTCTGAAGGCAAAGGGGGGTCCAACCCAGTACTAGTAAGATGTACCTAATAAAGTGGCCAGTGTACATGTAATGATTTTAAAACATCTAAATGACCCACAAGTAATTTGTACTATTGTTATAATATTTTATGGTAACCTTTTAACCACCATTCTGCAGTAACTGAATATAAAAGACAACTACACAGGCTTGAATTGGCATGTAGACAAGTAAAGAAAAGAATTCAGTTGAACTATCACCTCAATCTTCCTTTCAACAACATAGGAAGACATGGTTTTTAATGAGAAACTTGAGACTGCAATATGTTATCTGAGCTTTACAAGTTTGGAACAAATCTTCAAATACCTCCATTTGCTGCCTTTGATTCAAAAACAGCCGTTACTTTATTGTATAGGCTAGGCTGGCTGTATGACCATAATGTGATAATTAATAAATGAGAGAAGGCATCATCTTATTTTGCAAGAAACATTAAGGAAGTACTAATCTATGTTAATGATACAGTCAAAATAGGGTAAATTCCTGACCTCATTATAAACAGAAAGAGGTCATTGATGTCCAGTGAATTGGAGCAGGAATTTATCATCTCTAACATCACACAAACAGTCCTGCATAACATACGTAGTAACCAGCAGGATGTAAGGCCTTCCTGCATGTTAGTAATAAAAGAATGGTTTGAACAATCCAAATTTTATGACAGCAGAAGATATCTGAATGTTTTGTTATGATCTCAAAAGGTTGTAAAATACTATAAAGGACTTTTCACTCTTGAAACACTCATTACAGAACAGATACAGATAAAAATTACTTGCATGTGTGTATGTGCTCGATAACCGATATGCAGAAGCAATATTTATTTAGTTGACTCAATCATAACAACAGCACTGAACTGAACATACCATTTTATTTATAGCGCTTTTTTGTTATTTCAGTCATCTTATTAAAGCTGTTAAAGAGTCGACTTTAATGTAAAATTGTATCATCAGATTACAATCATGTTGTATTTTTTATTTATAATAGCAACAGCAACACTGATAAATAAAAGATCTAGCATTTTTAGATGGACAATATAACATTAATATAGCAATATTAAATTGTAAAATGTAAAAATATTATAGTTTTTAAATATTTATATTGTTTAATAATCCGCTGCGTAAAACATGTGCTGGATAAGTTGGCAGTTCATTCCGCTGTGGTGACCCCGGAATAATAAAGGGATTAAGTCTAAAAGAAAATGAATGAATGTTTAATAGGCTAAGAAGGCAAGACAAAGAGTGTATTCATGTTTGTGTTCTGTTTAGGCTTTGCGTTATCATCTGTAGTTTGACCTAGTTTTCTTTGTTCTCAGTTTCCCGTCACTTGTTAGTTGCTATGACAGTTCATCAATTAACCTTTGACTGTTTAGATTTGAGTTTGTCATCCTTATGCGTTTAAATCCCTTTATTTGTTCAGTTCTTTGGCAGTTATAGTTGACTATTCTTTCATACTCCTTTGAGTACATGTATACAATTATTTATTAGAGTGGCTCAGTTGGAAGATCATTATATTGTGTTATATTTATTTATATTTGTGCCGCAATGGTTCAGTCCCAGGGAGCAGATGCTTTTGTAAAATATGTACCTTGAATAGATTGTAAACCATGTTTCAAACCATGGAAAGGAACCATCTAAGAAGTTCTGTTAAAATGAACCAGCATTTTGATTGTTAACTCATCATATATAGTTTATTGATAATGGCTGTATCCGAAATCGCCCCTATAACCTTAAATAAAGCACTATTTGAGGGAGCAACCATTTGTACTATTGGCATCCGAAACCATTGTGGACATACTGAAGTGCACTTCAATCCCAAAATGCACCGCAGTAAAGTATGTACAACTGATGTACACTCAACGGCTAGAGAATCCGTAATGCACTGTTGCCAATTCCCGCATCTCTGACTGGATTGGAATCGTATCAGTGTAAGTTTCTAAATGAATTATTTATTCATTAAAATAACATTTGCGTATACGTTACAGTAATCAAAATACTTTCATTAGACAGCTCACTATTAAATCTTTTCAGTCTGACAAAAAATTGAAAATATAATCTTAAAGTTCAATGCTCTTAAATTTAGCATGTAACCATGTTGTAATACTGCTTGAACAAACCATGTAGTTGTTTTTTATATATTTTTAAGGGGGGTTTTAAGGAGGAAATTCCCAAAATATTTGTTCAGGGTTAAAGCCACAGTCACACTGCACTTTTCGCACTAGACTTCCATTCATACGCATGCAAATTTAACAGACTGAAAACACAAGCTCGTGCAACAAGTTTCGCAGTTCGCTGCGTTGCAAAGCTCAAGCTTGGTGAACTCTGATGTCACGTGATTGCACGAAACCAATAGAAGGTCAAAACATGACTATACAGACATTTGAAATATAGAGCAATTGCTCACTTTATCTATGTCTAATCATCTTGTTTAATTCCGTGCCTTTTTGCAGTGCCGTACGACTCAAAAAATTTTGCAAGCTCAAACTCTAGTGTGACCACAGCTAAACATGTAATCCAAGTTACTCATAAACTGCAGTTTCTCACATTACATGCCTGAGCTCTGGGCTAACATCCTTGTTTGCATATTTGCATTATCAGTGTCATTGATTGGACACAGCAGGCAACCAATTTACAGAAAGCAAGGATTGTCCATTTCTGTTCCTGGAGGGCCGGTGTCCTGCATTGTTATCTCCTACTGTAATTAAACACACCTGAACCAGATAATCAAGCTCTTATACACATATTAGAAATTCCAGACAGGTGTATGGAGGAAAGCTGATGTCTTTGGCAAGATGGTGGCTCAGTCGTTAGCACTGTGGCCTCAAAGCAAGAAGGTTGCTGGTTTGAGTCTTGACTGGCCAAGTTGGCATGTTCTCCCTTTGTTCGTGTGGGTTTTCTACAGGTGTTGTCCCAGTTCAAAGACATGAGGTATATTGAATAAACTAGATTGGCCGTAGTGTATGTGTGTGAATTTGAGAGTGTATGGGTGTTTCCCAGTACTGGGTTGCAGCTGGAAAGGCATCTGCTTTGTAAAACATATGGTGGATAAGTTGGTGGTTCATTCCACTGTGGTGAACCTTGATGAATAAAGTGACTAAGTCGAAGGAAAATGAATGAATATATTAGTCAACATTTAAAGTGGTTCAAAACCTTTCATCAAAGTTGTCCTAAACCTGTTGGACAACACCCATTCTTGTCTAAAGACAATTTTTAAAAGCTTTTTTTTGATCCACTTCAAATGTTGACTACTGTATATGTGCTGCTAAATGTATTATTAAAGGAATAGTTCACCTTAAAAAAGAAAATTCTGCCATCAACTCACCATTGACTTGTTTCAAACTAGTTTGAGTTTTTTGTTCTATTGAATACAAAAGAAGATATTTTGAAGAATGTTGGAAACCTGTAATTATTCCATACCATATGATTTTCCTACTATGGATGTCATTGGTTGCAGGATTCCAATATTGTTCTTTACACAGATGGTGGTGCAAGTACAGGTCTTGGTGCTGGGGATTATTTTCAAGTACTATATCACAATATCTTCAGGAATGCTAAAGATACGGTACTGTGGTAAAGTTCTTTGTATATTACGCTGAAATAAGAGTATAGTTACTAGCCATATTGGTCTATAAAATAGCTAATTTAGTATATGATTTAAGTATTAAGCTTTAAATTATCAACTAAAAATATAAAAACTCTTTGATAATTTTTTGAGCAATATGCTTAGGGATGTCCAGATCTGATCACTCGGTTTCAAACTCGATCAGAATCGAACGTTACCTCTCGATCAGGACTCGAATATATATGTATTTATTTATATATATGTATATATATATTCTCATTATTTTCTAACACATCAATAGTTATGCGGTATAACGCATGCAGCATAACATCACTTTGTTGCAGAGACGCTATTGGTTAAATGCTGGCAAAGTAGAACACAGAAGCAGCTTGAAGCGGAAATCATGAGTATATCTGCAGACTGGAGGTATTATAAAGTTGATGATGACAACATTGCCATAGCAAACTGTGAGATATGTAAACTTGGGATTGCTTGCCGGATATTTGAAGTTGAGGTGCTGTTTCTTTTTATATTAGACTTTTTTATATTTACTGTTGCACTAAAGTTTGAAAGTGAAGAATTTATATTATTTATTACTTGATTGTTCAAGCTACCTCACAGAAGTGCTCTGTTTGTAAACAGAGTTGTTAAATGTTAAACTAAAATGATTTTTTTAAATAAGGGACATTCAGGATCTGTTTCTGCACTATTTTTTTATGACTTATAGAAGTATCGAATGGGACTTCGGTATCGGTAGATACTCAAAATTAAAAGTCTCGGACTCGGCCAAAAAAACCTGATCGGGACATCTCTAATGCTACTGGTCTAATCCAATTCAATAATCTATCTATGTTAAGTTAAACCATACTAAAACTGCTCCTGAAAGACCTGCAAATCATGTGAATGGATTTAAAAATGGTAAAACTCAACTGTTTAACTCTAGAGGAGTTTTAAAAGGAGAATATTAAAGAAATATAAAAAATATTTTTTCATAAATATAAATATATTAAAAATATATTATAAATATATAAAAAAAGTGGAGTGTTCCTTTAAGTGAGAGTGTGAAAGCCCTGATTGGTGTGTGATGTTCACTTGTTATGGTGCAATCTTTATTCAAAACATGTGTAGCCAAGTCATAATACTGAAACTGAAAGCAAACTAGTGGAAAGTAGTGGAGTTTTTAGACGAGGAACAAAATTCATTCTTTTGTGTGAACTATGCGGCTGGAAATCTGCACAGGATTAAGCCCTCAAGATTGCACAACAGCTGAGAATCTGATGATCGAGAGAGAAATTTTACTAAAATCCCATATCAGGGAAACTGAGTTCAATAACTGTCTGTGCCATTAACCCCAAAAGCATTACAAATTTACTAATGTAAACCACAGCACACAAATATATATGTGAAAAGTTTATTGCCTCAGCAGGTTTGAAGCACAGAATTCATTTAAAAGTAAATGAAATTAAATACAGTAAAAAAAGCAAATATTTCCCATAGGAAATAAATTTCTTCCACATAAATGAAAATCAGCACAGGCTGAGAAGGGCAATCCATACAGGAGTAAATGTAAAGATGCTTACATGATATGTGCTTAATAAATGACCGCAGTATGCTTACGAATAATAAACAAAGTGATCTGAAAAGCTTAAAACAAAGACCATCCATTTGTCTCATCTGCACATCCTCCACCTGTTACATCTGTTCTTCAAAGAATGAATAAAGTTCTTCAAAGAATCTTGCTAATTTACAAAACTGTAATGGTTACAATATTCACAGTGTATTCACAATTCCGTGGTAGTCAAGTAACAGCGCTACAACTGAAGACATTCCGACTGTCATCTTGACGCAGTATCCACCACTTCGTAATGCCCATATATAAAGGCATATATTCATGCCTCAGGCCTCATACTGTCCATGTTGTGGTAAAGAACCCCACATTTACAACTTAGTCCATTATACTTCCATGTCAGGTCACACTTTTTCTATCATATGTTCCTGGGCTCGTAAATCAGTGTCCTGTATGAGAAAAAAGATAAGTCAGGCTTTTATGTCTCAAGACTGAACATGTCAACCACAGTAAACAAATGATGTAAATTTCCTTTTGCCTTGGGGGCAATTAAAAAAACTTGAATTTTATCTTCAGAAACAGGTTTTGTTAAAACTTGCAGGAGAAAAAATGTAGACTTTACAAGAGGGTTCAAATTGTTACCCTTTTAGAAATACTTCTATGAGCATCAGTTTTAACATTAAAAATAATTAACTTTTGTTTATTTTAATTAATTTAATAATAGATTAGTAAAAAAATGACCCTGAGCTAAAATGAACTATGAACAGCTGTACATATACTAATACTGTACATATCTATTAACTAATATCAACAAATTTAAAATTCTGTGTAATTTACTTTAGTGTAATTAGTGTAAATCACTGTAACGGATGTATTACTTATAGTAATTAATGGACTTGGTTGTTGCCTGTAAATGTTTTAATTTATATTTAAGAAAAACAGATATTTCCTGTAAATAAATGTCACATACATAGATTTCAAAACAGATGCTATTAAATGCTTCGTTATTGTGTGACAGGTGTTTTAAAAGACAATCTTCTTTCAGTTTAAAGCCGCGATCACACTGCACTTTTTGCTCTATAGACTTTCATTCTATTTCAGCTGGCAGCTAGCTCTCTGCAAATCGCACGTGGTCGCCCACTGTAGCTAAACAGTGCTGTGCCTGGTCAGTACCTGGATGGGAGACCACATGGGAAAGCTAGGTTGTTGCCGGAAGTGGTGTTAGTGAGGCCAGCCGGGGGCACTCAACCTGTAGTCTGTGTGAGTCCTAACGCCCCAGTATATCGATGGGGACTCTATACTGCTCAGTGAGAAGTTAAACCGAAGTCACGACTCTCTGATGATAAAAATCCTTTGAAAAAGAGTAGGAGTTTAATCCTGGCCAAATTTGCCCACTGGCCTCTGTCCATTATGGCCTCCTAACCACCCCCACATTATAATTGGCTTCATTACTCTGTCTCCTCTCCACCAATCAGCTGGTGTGTGGTGTACGGTCTGGTGCAATATGGCTTCCGTCGCATCATCCAGATGGATGCTGCACACTAGTGGTGGATGAGGAGATTCCCCCCAATATGTAAAGCGCTTTGAGTGTCTAGAAAAGCGCTATATAGATGTAAGGAATTATTATTATTATTATTATTATTATTATTTATACGCATGCAAATGCAACAGACTGGAAATGCAAGCTTGTGCGATAGGCTTCGCAATTGACTGTATTTGAAAGTTCAAGCTTGGTAAACTCTGACCTGTGAAATCACATTCATGTGATTGCGTTAGACCAATAGAAGTTCAACAACGTCTAATCATATCATTTTATTCCACCCCTTTTCGCAGCGCCGTACGACAGAATTTCACAAGTACAAACAATTAGTGTGAACGCGGCTTTGCAACATGTCAAACACATCCGTAGAATATATAGTAGTGCTAGTTTGTTGTGATATTGTGTTCCATTTAATGAAAAGACTAATAAAAAAATTAATGTTTATGGTGTTAATGTAAAAATATATGTTTATTTTAACATTTATTGTTTATTGTTAATGTAAAAAAAAAAATAAACCACTTACAATGTTGTTCCGATGTCGTCTTCTGAACAATAGGACCAGAAGCACAGCAGCCAGTATTGCCACCACTACTAGTATGGGAATACTAATAGAGACAGCTTTGGCAGGTTTATCATCATCCCTAAAATGTTCATCTTTGGTGTTTTCCTTTTCTAACACTGGTAGAAGAAAATTAAGACATTAGTGATACCAATATCTGTATTCTGCCACACATTACAAATTACAAACCTAACTTTTTATATATATAGAAAAATATCAAAGAGAAGAGCAGTTTTTCTTAAAACAAGTGGCTATTCATTTATCTGTAGTTATGAAAACATGTTAAAAAGTGTTCAAAAACAATACATACAAATGTATACATTTATGCGTAAATATTGTGCAAATGTGGACCTTGGAGTTAAAAAAAAGGTAGAAAACCACTAGTGTAATAAAATCTAAGCATGATTATAGCATGATTTGTACTTTAACATGAGGCAAGTGCTGTGTTATATTCTGGAGTCTCTGATATGATTCTATAGATAAGCTATTTTATTATAGTTGTTGGCACTGTTATGACGTCAGTGAGATGTTTTTAATATTGTGAGGCTATTTCGTGATGGTTATAACTTTCAGTTCTGCTACAGTGGCAACTTCCTTTGGTTTTCATCCATATTCTGCTTTTATTTGACCTTTCCTGATGTTACACGTAATCATCTAAACCAATCTTAATAGATAACAGCTAAGCAGACTTGGAAAAGGGAAGCACGCTGAAGCAATGCAACAGGAAGCAGCTTGCTGTTTCCGTTTAAGTAAAAACCTACTGATCTGTTCAGAAAAAGAAAAAGAAATTCAAACTCACCTCTTAGAATAACTTCTAGTGGTGTAGTTTTCGAGACTTTACTGCTAACACTAACTATGGAAAAACAGGTATAAACTCCTTCATCTTTCAAAGTAATGTTAAGCAGCAGCAGGGAACAGTTTCTTTTCTCATTATTCAGGAAGAGTTGTGTTCTGTTCATGTAGAAAGCGTCAATGTTGATTTTATCATTTGAATGAACATTCACAGTTATATTGCCATTCTGCCATATCAGTTCTCCGGTGTCATTGGAACAATTACAAGGTAAAAGTACATCCTCTCCAATGAAGCCATACTTTTGTTCAATGACAGAGCCACCTACAAGAAAGGTAACAGACAATGCTCATAACAAATTCTTAACGTCAATTTCAAATTCCTGAAAATCTTTATTGTGGGTTCCAACACAGGTCAAATGCACGTGCAAACATTTCAAAACATGATTCTCTAAAGCAGAGATGCCCAAACTAGGGCCCGCGGGCCAAAGTTGGCCAGTGGTAACCTTTGATTTGGCCTGCCATCTCATTTGAGAAGTGAGGGAGAATGATGGGGATGGTTTAGAGATTGTCATTTCAAATTTAATGTCACCCTTTGTTTGTTTGTTTTATTGTTAAGCTACAAAAAAGCTAACTGAAATGAAATGTTTCAATTTAAATGCTGTCAATTAATCAGATATTGTTTAAACTTACATACTGTCACCTGACAGATAGGTGAGTTTGGTGAGCAAATCAAGGCAAAGGCAGATTCTGCTTGACAAGTGTATTCAGCATTGAACTCCACAGTGTTATAAATTTGATTGTGTATGTTTTTATTGCAATAGTTATCTTTAAAAACGGTATACTGCATTAGGTAATTCGATTCAAAGTAATATTTTCTATTTATTTTTAAATATTAGAAAATAAATTAGGAAATTACACATGGCAACTTTAATGTAAAATAGTTTTGTTATACCCAGCAAACAATTTTGTAATTAATAGACGTCTAATAGACATCTAAACATAGACAGCTTGGCTAAAACAAGACTAAACTTGGGCTGTCAGTGAAAATCTAATAGACATCTAAGAATAGCCCAAAACTAGACTAGATTAGACAGACTTTATATGTGTAGTCATTTATTTCAGTTTACCAATTTAAGCCTGTTTTAGCCAAGACGACAATGTTTAGACATCTATCAGACATCTAGACATCTTTTAAAAACAAAAAATGCTTGCTGGGTATTTATCTTTCGGCTCACAGCTGTGAAAAATATCTGGTTTTTGGCCCTTCATACGAAAAACGTTTTTGGGCACTCCTGCTCTAAAGCAACACAAGAAACTTGTTTTCTTCATATCTTAAATTTTAATGTATTAAATGAAAGCCACACGTGCATAATCACACATGACTAGCAAATTATAAAACGAAAATCAAAATATTCTGGTTCAAAAGCATTTAGTAAACACTCACTCGTGAACGGCAGAAGTGTCAGCAATATCAGAATCATCTTGCTTGTCCTGTAGGGAGAGAAGCAGGTCTTGAAATATTTGTGTAGTTGGAAATTCCCAAGTCCGCAAACAAACCAATACAAGCTCGACTGAGGTGCATAGTTTTATGGTTGTAATAGGCTACATATTACCAAAGGTATGCACACGTTGTAACTGTAGTAAAAAAAAAAAACTTTCCCCTCAGATCAACCTCCTGGGCCAAAGAAAACTTATCCTGACTGTCTGAATGTCCTGAATGTGTGCTCCGATAAACAATTAAAGCAAGATTTCAAACTAAAACTGCTTATCACTAAAACTTTTAACTGCATACGTGAATTTGTTGAAAACATTCATGTATTAAACGCAATAAAAGTATAATAAGTGACACTTTACAATAACGTTCCGTTAGTGTATTTACTAACATGAACTAAGAATGAACAATAGGCCTACTTGTACAGCGTTTATTAGGCTAATCAAAGTTCACCGTTCACTAATGCATGATTAAAATCCAAACTTGTGCTTGTTAAAGTTAGTTAATAGCTACATTATGCGATAAAATGAACTTTCAAAGATCAACTTTATTTTATTAACTAACGGAAACCGTGTTACAAATATAATATCTATTATTGCAAACAATATAATAAAGTTGCTTCATCATTTTTATCCTTACATGTGCCAAATTGAATCATTGTTTAATTACAATTACCTTATTGTTTCATTATTTTTGTTGATTTGGCTCATAATTAACTCCATTACTAATGGAGGCTATTTACTAACTTTAACTAAGGTAAGCTTTTTGTAACGTGTGCTAATATGAATAAGACAAATATAATTTAAAAAAGTAAAAGCATAATGTCATGCTGACCTTTGCCTTATATATCCTCTTGCAGAAGCTCCTCACGCAACCGTTTGCTCTCAGGGAAGTGAAATGAATGGATCACACACATTCGTGTAGTTTCTCATTTAAGACGCGCCTACGCATCATCCCACTCACACACACGCAACAGAGCCAAAGGGGGCGTGACTGACTTCTCTGTTTTATAGATGTTGTCAGGTACCCAAATGTGACCGATAATCCTACAGGTGACTGCACCTGCATCTGCACATGACTGCCTTACTTGTTTACTATTTTGAGGAGCAAGTTATAGCAAGGCGAGATAAAAATTCAGGTTTTGCTGGATTTTACTATTGTTTTTGTCCATGAGATGGCGCTAGAGTCGCTTCATTTCATTAATACTTTCACTTGAGGCGTATTTTTTACTGTTGTCGTGAATTTAAAAGTTTATTAACAGTTTATCTGTATAGCAGATGTAATACTCGTTGGTATTCAAAGTGTAGTGTACATTTTTTAATTGTTAATTGGTTCCCCGTGTAGCTTATAAATGTTGGGGGGGGGGGGGGGGGGTGGAAGCTACATTATTGTTTACTATTCAGGGTGTCCGCGAGGTCTTAAAATGTCTTAAATTTTAAAAACGAAAACCGAAATTTTAGGCATTAAAAAGTAAATACACAGAAATATTGTGTTCTAGGTGTTAAATCAAGTTAAACAGGTCTTAATTTTCCTGTGTCCAATTAAATCACTGATAATCTATCTCAAAACCTTTTATGTACATATATTTGTTTTTATTTAATTTTATATATTTGTTACATATATTTATTTTATTTTTATTTTCTAAACTAAAGCAACACATCCCTTTACTTGATCCTCCATTAATACAAAAACTATTTACTGCAGTAACTGTTCCATTAAAAAAAATCCTTAGTGTGTAACCCTGTATGAGTCTAAAATCTAATTCATAACAGTCTTAAAAGGGTCTTTAAAAGTCTTAACTTTGACTTAAAGAAACCTGCAGAAACACTGCTTTTACATTGTAGGCTCAGTACTTAATTCTTAAATTAAATGTAAACGACTAAATTAACTTGCAATTCATTATTTTTTTCCAGACACTGCCTGGTGCTAGTATTGACCAGGACACGTGTACAATCCTGCATCTGTTAAAAAAAAAAACAAATAAATAAATTGTGGAGCAGCAGGAAGCAGTTGATCAGGATTTGCGTCCTGTTCACATAGGAATGATCTGTGCTGATTTTGTCTTGAACTCAAAGCTCTGTAAACCCATTAGGACAGAGTGCCTTTTTTCCAACAAATCATTTTGTCCCACTGCAATATTTACAATGGTAAAATAAACAACATTTTGGATACTTTTGTCTCCTGAAACTTAAGATTAAGTTTTAGATTTACGTACAGTAAACCATTATAACAATGTTATTAATTTAACGGTCAGTGAGTATACAGCAGGGGTGGCACCGTCTGGTGACAGTATGTATATTTTAAACTAAATTACAGCATTTGAATTGAAACATTTAATTTCAGCAAAAAAAAATTGTAGCTTAACAATAAAACAAACAAACAGTTACATTACATTTGTAATGGCAATCTCTAAACCATCCCCATCGTTCTCTTCTTAGATGGGACGGCAGGCCAAATCAAAGGTTACCATGGGTAAACTTTGGCCCACGGGCCCTAATTTGGGCATCTCTGCTACAGAGTTAGTATTTTGTTTGTTTGTTTGTTTTTATTTTGTTTGTTGTTTGTTTTGATTTTTTGCAGTTTAACACTGGCTTATGAAGCATTTAATAAGAACTTACTCGTTATGATCATTGAAAGCGCCAGTGCTGCAGAGATCATTGTTAGCCATAGAGGATAGTTATTTTGAAGTATGTTCTCCTAAAAAAATCAGTTCTTAAAAAAGTTCTTATAAAAGGAAATGAAAAGCCTTATTTCTGTTTGTATTTGCATTTTGCTTTTTGAAGAAAGCTGAAAAACTCTAACCACTAATTTGGTTTTCAGCTTCTTTTTCAAAATACCTTCCTTTATGTTCAACAGAATAAAAACTGTTGTGTATAAAATAAAAACTCATAAGTGTTTGTAACCATATGAGAATAAGGAAATAGTGAGTGATTTATCATTTCGCCTATAAGGTTATTTTCTTGACAGCCTTAAAGATATAAGTAGAATCTTTACATTTATAGGTGTAACAAAAATGATAT
>CAIGQZ010032409.1:21112084-21168832 GCA_903798205.1 Danio tinwini
TTTTCAAGACACTTCTATACAGCTTAAAGTGACATTTAAAGGCTTAACTAGGTAAATTAGGTTAATTAGGCAGGTTAGGGTAATTAGGCAAGTTATTGTATAATGATGGTTTGTTCTGTAGACTATCTGAAAAAATATTACCCTAAAGAGGCTAATAATTTTGACCTTAAAATGGTTTAAAAAAGTGTAACTGCTTTTATTACAGCCAAAATAAAACAGATAAGACTTTCTCTAGAAGAAAAAAATATGATCAGACATAGTGAAAATTTCCTTGCTCTGTTAAACATCATTTGGAAAATATATATAAAAAATGTAAACGGGGCTAATAATTCAGACTTCAACTGTGTGTATATATATACACACACACACACACACACACACACACGCACCAAAACATTTCTTCTAAATCACAAAGCCCTTGTTTTTTGTCTTTGTTTTTCTCCAAGTTTGGTATTTGTTCTTAAAGAAAGACTGGTGTACTGTTTGAAGACAATTATCAAATCAAACATGTACAAGATTTTTTAACATTTTTCTTTATTCAAAGGTATGTACAATACAAAAACTATGGAAAAAACTCCTTTAAAGTCTGCACAGTTCAAATAAAGTCAAAATAAAACAGTTAAATCACAGCATAGAGCAGGGAAATATGATTCTCTGACTTTTTTTTGTACACTCAATCTGAGCATTGCTTTATAGAAAAATCTAATCTGAAAAAAACATATCATTTTGAGTTAGTTCACCCCCCCCGCCCCCCCCCTTCTCCGCATGTGCCAGTGAGGCGCAGACAGAGGAGTGGTATCCATAGGCGTATTAGGGAAAAGGAAGCTAGGTGGAACTGCTGGGGCGACAGGATCCTCCTGGCTTATTCTTTTCCCCAATGCTTATGGATACCGATCCTCGGTTTTAACTCGATATAAGTTGTGATTGTTTTGGAAAGTGCACCATCTAAATTCTAAAATAAAATGAAATTTGGCTTTTTATAAGTGCTAAGTTGAAATAGATCAGAGCATAGATCGGGGCAGAATCTGTGCTCTGATTATTTTCATTTGCACAATAAGAAAAGCAATAGTTTAAGTGCACAAATAAACACAGATAACACAGAAGTTCTAGTAAATTGAAACTGTTCTTCCAGTTGAATTTCAGTTTAGATTACTTCAGTGTGGTTTCATTTCCACTGCTGAAAATCTAAACACTGAAGAGCAAATCCATCGATGCGCAGCTCCACAAGTCCCAAACCAAGCAAGCCAGTGGCGACAGTGGCGAGGAACAAAACTTCACCAATTAAAGTGAAGGAAAAAAACCTCGAGAGAAACCAGGCTCAGTTGGGCACGACCATTTCTCCTTTGGCCAAACTTCTTGTGCAGAGCTGCAGTACATCGTGGAGAAGCTGCAGGTGTGAGCAGGTCACCTACAGAGACTCACAGAGACTCTTCTGTCACGGGGGCTTTTATTAAATAATTAATTGTATTACCTGCGTAATCTGAAAGGCATTTTTTAAAGTGCACATATATCCAGAGATTAAAAAAATAAAAATTAGGGCTAGGGTCGGTGGTTTGAGTTCCGGCTAGACCAGGAGGCCTTTCTGTGTGGGACTCGAACCAGCGCCCTTCTTTCTGTGCAGCTATCACTTAGCCAGCTTACAGCCCTGTTCTCTATGCTGTTTTTCTTGCTCAATCTTTTAAAGTGCACAGACATCCACAGATAAAAAACAAACAATAATAAAACTGAAAAATTTAAAAATAAGTTAGGGCTAAGGTCGATGGTTTGAGTCCCAGGTAGACAAGGAGGCCTTTCTGTGTGGGACTCGAACCAGCGACCTTCTTTCTTTGCAGCATCCACTTAGCCATCTTGTAGCTCTGTTTTTTCTTTTTTTAATTGTATATTACTATGCCTTGTTGTCGTTTGATTTCATTCTTTTTCTTAGGTTCAAGTAACGACAACTGGAGCAGAAAGGATGTAAAGGGCCTGATGCGCCTCGCCCTGGAGACATAACCCATGGCTTCTTCCAGCGGTATTTTGTAGTACATCATCAGATATGCTATAAACAGTGTTGGCGCGTGACTGACACCATGTTTGCAGTGAATGAACAGGACATCTGTGGAAATAAAATCAGAAAGTAAGTCAACTCATATTCCAAACAAACAGTTAGGAAGTGTAAAAGGCTTGATGAAAAGATCTTACTGTCTGGATTTCTCAGGGCCTTTCTGATGAATATGCCAGCTGGCCAGAAGTATTTGATGATTCTGAATTGGTCGTATGTTGTAGGCAAGCCACAATATTTGATGTCCATGCCTTTGTAATATTCCGGTCCTGTAAGGATCTTTCCTTTTATTCCTTTCTTTCTTAGTTTTTCCACCCAGGTCATCTTCGGCGCTGCTGCATTTAGGATATGGGTGACTCCCAATTCCATCAGTTTGCGCCGATTTCTTGCTGTCTCTCTGCACAAGAACGCAATTTTGGTTAGTCTTTCACTAAAAAGGTTGTATTTCAAAATATAATTGTATTCTATGATTACATTTATACAACAGGGCAGTTGAATGCTCGTTTCTGATTGGCTAGTTAACGTTCTGAGGTGTGCAATTATTTTCAGAAATCACAAAGCTAAAATAGTTCCAGGCAGGTTTGGACTGCATTACAGTTAAAAATCACTGTGGAATATTAGATATTGAAATTGCACAACAACAGACAAAAAATAGGTCAAAACAAACCAAAACAACATCTAAACAATGTCTTTAAAGGGATAGTTCACCCAAAAGTGAAGATTTACTCACCCTCAATGCTTCCAAACCTTAATGAACTAAAACCTGGTAACCAGTGACCTCCATAGTAGGAAAAACATGTACTATGGAACTCAACAATTACCAGTTTCCAACATTTTTCAAAATATCACGTCACGGGTGAGTAAATTATGATCAAATTTTTATGTTTGGGTAAATCGTCCCTGTAAGTATGTATAAATTAAATAATTCAGTCTGTTGTTTTATAAAATAAGTGCACTCCTGAGGTGGTGGAGTATGTTTTTAAATAACCGTCAATTATTCTTTACTTGATTCCTATTAATACTCCCTCATTTTAGTTTATCACATGGTCTGTGCTGTGTTTTGTGCTGTAGACTTACTCATCTCCAATGTAGACATTGCGCCAGACCTCAGTAAGTGGTGACAGGGGCAGTTTACATTCGTTCAAGGTGGCTTCTACTTTTAATAATTCTGCAAGCTTTTCAAAGTCGAAAATTTCATCCAGCAGTTTTTGAGAAGGCAAACTGCTTGGACCCGGAGATCCAAGATCGTGTCTAGGACTTGTAAGCTTGTGGTAAAATTCAGAAAGTTTATTCATCATCCACTCTTTGGTGATTCCTAAAAGAAAAAAAACCAAAGACATTAGATTTAGATTTTTCCTAGAATATAAAAATCAACTGTAGAATTACTATAAACACTATATCTTTATCGTTATCTTTACAATTATGCTCCATTGTGTGAATGATTTAAAAGACTTCTCATTGTAATGCTGGATCTCATTGCTTTACCTGTTGGGCGGTGATCTTCAGGGGTTTCAGGAGAATAATCCACTGCATCTTCATCGATCACACTGGTGTTCAAAGGCCCTGTTGGGTCAGTCAGATCAGAAGTGCTTGCATCTGGGACTCTCAGCTGCTGTGGTGTATCAGGTTTGGTCTTAAGCTTTGCTGAGATGCTATGAAACTTTTTGAAGAATGCACAGATTTTGCTAGTCTTCCTCACTTTGGTACTTTCTGAAAAAAAGAAGATAATGTTATTAGAAACATCTCCACTATTGCATATAAGTCTGAATTCAAAGCTATGTTTGCATCTCAATGCTCTGTTGACATTTACCTGTTGGGTTCATGGCATCAGTGATGTTGACATCCATACTTTCTGTTGGCACAGGTTCCTGTTCAGAACCGCTTGGACCTGGGACACCTTCTGGATCAACCAGATCCAATTCAGCTTCTGGCTCAGGAACACATGTTTGCTCTGTGTCAACCTGATCTATTTCATCAGCGGGCTCTGTTTTAGGCTGTGCTGAGAACCTAAAAAGCTTTTGGATGAATGCACCAATTTTCTTGATCTTCTTCACTATTGGAACATTAGGGGGAAAATATGTTATCTTCAACCACAGATTGCATAATAGCTTAAATTACCCTGACTTGTACACCATTTCTATTTGCACCTCATTGCAATATTGTATTTCATAAGCTCTGATGATGTATTTACCTGTTGGTCTGTCCACCTGAGTGGCTTCAATAGAAACAATCTTGTCATCCTCGTCAATCCCACTGCTGCTCTCCACCTCTTCTGTTGAAAGCTCTGCTGGTTCTTTCACAAGTTTATAAACCAACACAGTCTTCTTTAAGTTGAAGGAAACGTGAGGTTTGATGCGGTCAACATATAGAGTTTCTTTGAACACAGGTTTCTGTTCAGAACTGCTTGGACTTGGGACGCCTTCTGGATCAACCAGATCCAATTCAGTTTCTGGGTCAGAAACATATATTTGCTCTGTGTCGACCTCATCTATTTGAACAGCGTGGTCCGCCTTAGGCTGTACTAAGAACCCAAAATGCTTCAGGATGAGTGCACCGATTTTCCTGATGATCTTCACTTTTGGAAAGCCTTGGGAGGAAATTATTATGTTATCTTCAATTACAGATTGCAGAATTGCTTAATTAGAATGACTTGTATGCCATTGCAATATTGCATCTCATAAAAACTGTTGATATATTTACCTGTTGGTCTGTCCACCTGCGGGATTTCAGGAGAAGCATTCATGCTACCCTGATTAATCCCACTGCTGCTCTCCACCTCTTCTGTTAAAGGCTCTGCTGGGTCCTGCAGAAGTTCAGAAGCCAACACAGAGCTCTTCAAGTCGAAGAAGGTATGAGGTTTGATGAGGTCAACATATAGAGTTTCTCTAAACACAGGTTCGTGCTCAAAACCTCTTGGACCTGGGACACCTTCTGGATCAACCAGATCCAATTCAGTTTCTGGCACAGAAACACATGACTGCTCCATGTCGACCTTATCCATTTCAGAAGCGGATTCATAATCATTTGCCTCTGAAACACTTATCATGTCAGCAACATCTGGGTCTGTCTGATGCTGTGCCAAGAACTTATAAAGCATTGGGAAGTCTGCAGATATCTTCCACATGTCAAGTACTTCTGCAAAAATATTAGAAGTTATGTGTTATCTTCAACCACCGAATGCATAATAGCTTAATTAAAATGACTTGTATGCCATTGCAATATTGCATCTCATAAAGACAGTTGATATATTTACCTGTTGGTCTGTCCACCTGGGGTATTTCAGGAGAAGCATTCATGTCACCTTGATTAATCCCATTGCTGCTCTCAATATCTTCTGTTGAAGGCTCTGCTAGGTCCTGCAGAAGTTCAGAAGCCAACGCAGACCTCTTCAAGTTATAGGAGGTATGTGGTTTGATGAGGTCAACAAATAGAGTTTCTCTAAACACATATTCCTGCTCAAAACTACTTGGAACTGAGAAATATTCCGGATTAACCAGATCCAATTCAGTTTCTGGCTCAGAAACACAAGACTGCTCCATGTCGACCTCATCTATTTCAGAAGCTGATTCGTAATCACTTCCTTCTGAAACACTCAGCAAATCAGGATCTGTCTCAGGCTGTGCCGAGAACCCAAAAAGCTTTTGAAAAAAGGCAAAAAATTTGCCAATCTTCGTCACTTCTGGAACTTCTGAAAAAAGGTTATAAGTATGATATGTTATCTCCAACCACATACTGCAGAATTAAATTGACTTGTGAACAATTTCTATCATATTGCAATATTGCATCTCAAATGCTCAAATGTTGACATTTACCTGTTGGGTTCATGGCATCATTGATGTCGACCTCCAGATTTGCTGTAAACACAGGTTCCTGTTCAGAACTGCTTGGACCTGGGACACCTTCTGGATCAACCATTTCCAATTCAGTTTCTGATGCAGGAACACTTGAAGGAATTGTGATGCACAATTCCTTTGAATCAGTTGGATTATATCCAACCTCTGGAAAACACAAACAAATGTTGACATCTTCAAACACTTATTAGGCATGGATCATTAATATGTGGTCACAATAACATGTAGTTATAGTCAAAAGTTTATGGTCAGTAGGATTTTTAAATGTTTTAAAATAAGCTTTACCTGCTCACCAAAACTGCATTTATTTCACCAAAAATACATTACAAATTGTAAAATTGTGAAATGTTATTGCACTATAAAATATATGTTCAAAAGTAGTTTTTAATTTAATTTAATAATTTAGTCCAGTGATAAGAATTTGTTCCAGTCTTCAGAGGTTATGACCCTTCAGAAACTACTTTAATATTAATTAATTATTATTGTTATTATTATTATAGTAATAAAAGCAATAATGGCTGGTGTAATAATTTCATTTGAAACTACATACAATGAGTAATAAATATATATTTAATAAATAAATATTTAATAAATGCCGCCTTGATGAACAGAATATATAAGGGCGCTTCTAGATTTGTGGGTGCATTTAGTGCACAATGGAACACAAATTATGTCAAGTACATGTATGTGTGTTTGTAGCTTAAAGACTCCCATAATACATTTTGACTATTTCCACTTCCTCAATCATACATAAGGATTTTAATGATAATAAATAATTTGAATAATATAATTTGTATATATAAATTAATAATTCATCTTTTTGTGTGTTCACCAAGTTATATAAACTGTTATATGAAATAACTATTTTGTGCATTATTTGTAATTTCGGTAATAGAAAATGCATGTCTCTATGTTCTGGTCAACTCTATTTAGCATTGGTTATAACTATAGGGCCAGACAGAATCTGTGGACATTTTTTGCTATTTCTGCAGAGAAGTTTGTAAAAAATCTGCAGATTTGTGTGGAATGATCTTAGGAGTATCATAACTAAAAATCAAACCAAATCAAAACTAAAAACCAACAAATAATACATTTTTTACTTTTATTTAATGTTTACAATGTAAATCCAATTAGATCTACTTATTTGGTAAACAAAACAAGTCTCATATATCTCTATTAAAAACAGAACATATTACTTTACAAACTGTATTGTAAATAAATCATATAATTTTTTTATATTAATAACTCACAATAATATTAGTGAAATGAATTTAAAAACTGAATAAATTTAAATTTAGACACATTTACACAAGTAAATACATAGACTCAATGATGGACTAAAAATCTGAGAAAATTTCTAAGCGCACAGATTCCGTGTGGGCCTAGTTATAACTATGATAGTGATTTTAAAAGTTGTAAAACAGCATTTAAACAGCATTTAGAAACAGAATCAAATGTTTTCTATCATATTTCAGCATTTTACATTATTCAACATTAATGGATTCTGTTGACTGTAAATTCTACATTTGTTGTATGTACCCAGAATTAAATATATGTGATGACCTTTTAGTTATTTAGAAAATATTTCCAGTGTTTTGAAAGAGAGAAATCAATTCTGATGGCTGCAACACACTGCACGAAATGTAACAGAAGCTAAATAAACAAGAAAATGTAATAGAATAGCCAAATTAAACAGTCTAGAAACAGTATCACAACAAGTAGGTGAACTGATGATATCATGTTGGTATAAAATGAGCATCTCAGTCACTGCAATCAAAGCTGGATTATGACTTAACATTTTGTGCCAAAAGTCAAGAAAGAATTACAAATTAAATATCTTATTTAACAACCTTTTCTGCTGAACACAAAAGAAAATATCTTGAAGAAAGCTGTAACCACTGATCTACATAGTAGGAAAAACACACTATGATTACAGATTTGATTGACAACATTCTTCAAATTATCTTCTTTTGTGTTCAAACAAAACACAGCTATCCCCAAGTATATTATGTCAGATAGGGCAAATGTTTAAAACTTTAACAGTAATTGTATACCCAATCCTTAAGCATTAAGATTGTGTGCACACTGTTAAACATGCCCTTTGTTGTCCTCCATTTATGCAGTGTGTTGCAGCCAATCGTAATAAAAATGTGTTCATGTTTCCAGAATACCGATCATTTTGTCAGTGAAAACATTTGATATCACTTTGTGCCTTTGTCAACTGAAAAAAGTTCAAGAGAGTTACCTGTTGGGTTGTTATCTTCTGTGGTTTCAGGAGAGGCATCCATGCCACCCTGATCCTCACAAATGTTTGAAACTTCGACATCCATATTCATATCTATAATTTGCGGTTCAACATGAACTGTGAATGGAGTTTCTGAAGCGTGATAGAATTCGTCGTCGACGAAAACCAATAATCGGAAATTTCTCTGTTTACTCGCCATTGCGTCTAGCATTAATATCGATAACTCACTGTACTGAACTGCTAACTCGAAATGAACTGAAGAAATTCTGTTTGACCGCGCGTCATATTCTAACGTTCCACGTTCCATAGTTGCCATAGTAATGGGACGCGCGTTTGAGGGAGGGGGGAGGGGGGATTGTATACCGCTAAAGTGAACTACGCCAGAGTTCAGTATTGTATTATAATTGTATTAATAATAAAATTATATTACTGTGGAAAATGTAACATTTGGAATGAAGAAATGCGAAATATGTCTGTAAAATATGTGTAACTTATTTTAGTTAAGCGCTTAAGTCCTCCCCCACTGCTCAAAAATGGAAATATCCATGCTGCACCATGCTTTTTACGTCTTTTAACTAATTTTAACGACACAGCAGCTCTGAATATGGAGAGAAACGCGATGTCCAGCTGACTATTCTGATCTGCTGGTCAAGAAAGGACATAAAAATAAATGTTTGCATTTACCAAAACTGATTTGCTGAAGTAAAAATGACGGAGGCATGGAGGTCGACGTAAATAACGTGAGTGCCGCTAGTGTACATCGAAAAGTGAATATAGCTAACGTTTATATAGAGAATTTTTCATTTTGAGTTACTTTTTAAAATCTATTTTCTATCTATTTCACACTGTGTTCAGATGACACTGATAAAGTGAGATGATGTGCGCCTAGTTCATTTATAAAAAGCATCGCAACATTGTGTGTGATCTGTAGGTAGACCTATGGAAATGCTTCTGAGGCCCAGAAGAGGTCACTTGGGGAAGGTGGTGTAACGTTAACAACAGCCAGTAACGTTAAATTGTTGGGAATTAAACTAAAGAGCATAGTACATACAAAGAAAGAGTAATAAATAAGCCTAATGTGACTGTCAATGATGAAAGACATCCTTTTCATACACTTTCAAATTGTTACCATCATACAACTAAAAAGGAGGTATTTGGAATTTTATTTTGAAAATACATTTCAACCCATCCCTGATTATACAGATTATACATATACCTATTATACATTATTTTAGATGAAAAGAGTAAGAAACTAGTCCTACACAAAGGACAAAGTTGTAAGAGTTGTCTTAAAATACATTTGAACAATATCTTTAGGTGTGTAGGTTCAGCAGTAAAGTATTTCACTCCAGTCTGTGAGCATTATTGTCTAATAATTCAATCACTGATTTATTTTATCTTTGCCATGATGACAGTAAATAATATTATACTAAATATTTTTCAAGACACTTCTATACAGCTTAAAGTGACATTTAAAGGCTTAATTAGGTTAACTAGGCAGGTTAAGGTAATTAGGCAAGTCATTGTGTAATGATGGTTTGTTCTGTAGACTATCGAAAATGTATATAGCTTAAAGGGGCTAATTATATTGACCTTAATTGTATTTAAAAATAAAAAAACTGCTTTTATTCTGGCCGAAATAAAACAAATAAGACTTACTCTAGAAGAAAAAATATTCTACATAAATCTTATGTTTAGTGGTTTTGTTGACTGAGGTTCATATATGATCAACTTACTTGAGGTTGAGGTTCATATATGAACCTTGAGGTTCATATATGATCACACACAGTCTGCAGGAGCAGACTGTGTGTGTGTGTGTGTGTGTGTGTGTGTGCTGTGACTAGTGTTTTAAAGTAACCAATTATAAAATACTCAAATTACTGTAATTGAGTAGTTTTTTTCAAGAATTGTACTTTACTAAGTACATTTTAAAAGTGTAGTTGAGTATATTGTTAGTGCTGTAATCTGTACTTTTACTCTGCTATTTCTCTTTTACCTGCCTTTAGTTTTGCTGTGTGATTTTAATGCATGAGCTGTGCTGCACAGCTTGATTTGCAGTTCCAATTGCCAAACACTCATGGCTGGAAAAGGATCTGGCTGCAGATGCAAGCTGAGCTGCATGCAATACTTTTAATGTATACACCTCTCCCTTCCCCTCACAGTGACATCACTAGCTCCCTTAAGTGCATTGTGTCTGACATTGCATGTCTCTGCTTGCATATGCAAGACTGCAGTAAGTTACTATTGCATTGCTTTGCCTGTTAGACAGTTAGACAAATGCATAACCACCAGGGCAGGCTCAGTAGTTAGCACTGTTGCCTCACAGCAAGAAGGTCGCTGGTTTGAGTACCGGCTAGGCCAGTTGGCATTTCTGTGTGGAGTTTGCATGTACATCCCTTGTTGGCGTGGGTTTCCTCCGGGTGGTCTGGTTTCCACCACAGTCCAAAGACATGCGCTATAGGTGAAACGGATTAACTAAATTGGCCATAGTGTATGAATGCGAGAGTGTATGGGTGTTTCCCAGTTCTGGGTCGCAGTGTCCGCTGCGTAAAACATATGCTGAAATAGTTGCCGGTTCATTCCGATGTGGTGACCCCTAATAAATAGGGGACTAAACTGAAGGAAAATGAGTGAATGAATATTCATCAGGGCTTCTCAAAGATCCAGATCCAGAGAGAATTCAATCCAGGCATATACTAAAGTGAATTTATTTTCATAGCATATTCACTACTCACTAATCTTTCCAACATGGGCTCATTCTGAAAACGTAGCTCTATACACATTTCTGAAGATCGCGAATTACGTAGCCAGAAGTATGTATGGCTGCATTTCATCTTTAAAACGAACTCTACGGTGCGGTATGACGCCGTTTCTTTTTGCGCTTACGAGCTGACCGCTTACCTCCTTATGGACGGCTCTCCCGCTGTTACCAGTTTGTGCAGTTACAGTTTTTCTCAGTGGCTTTGGTGCATTTCTCACAACACTATTTACATTTGCACAACAGTTAATGCATTTCTCAAAATAATTAGTCATTTGTGCACATCATAGTAGCAGTTTCTCATTCCTTCCAACAAATTGCAAATGCTTTTGGACATGCATCAATTGCTTTTATACAACTCTCTGCTGTTTGTAACATTTTCATTTGTTTATGTCATGTCAGTCAAAATTAACTAAATTTGTGGATGCTGAATAGTCATTCCATATAAAACTAATAGTCCTCATTTCATTACTTGAGTCATTACATACAAAAATGTTGAACTAATTCTCAAAATCTGTCAAGCAAATTTTATAAAAGATTTAAATCTTTTTTTTTTCTAGAAAATGTTTTCTAAATTGAACAATTTCATGAATGATTTACAGACCTGTGTATGTTGTAGGTTCAGTTCCAATATGTACTGCAATATTGTTTACAGTTGTGCACTGCCCTACCTAAGGAAAGTTTATGTTTGTGGTAAATAAGGGTGTATTTATTCTTTTGCACAATGCTGTGAATAAATTAGAATTGCAAAAAGCATATGCAGTAAAAATGTGAAACATGAAGACTTGCTTTTGAGAAACGAGCCATCCATTTTGAGCAAGTGACACGCTTTTGCATGTTATCCACTAGGTTTTGCAGTTTGTACTAATTGTTTTAAGAAATGCATTAACTGTTGTGCAAATGTAAATAGTGTTGTGAGAAATGCACCAAAGCCACTGAGAAAAACTGTAACTTGCTATGTACGTCAGTGGACTTGAGACAGAGTGAGGAGTTGATGACGGGGTTCGAGTCCGGCAAAGAACGGTTCCAGAAAGCAGGTAAAACAAAAACAGAAGCCAAAATATAAAGAAACTAATAAATAACAGGGTGACAATGTGGTAAAATCTGAAAACATGTGGGAAAATCAGTTTCTGGATTGCCCTTAAAAACTGTAGGTTGGGTGTAGTGGGTGGACAGGTCAATCTGTGCTTTTGAAAACACTATTGTTGAGTTTAGGGAAGAGGGAGGGTGGGTCAGTTGATCGGTCGGTCAGTCAACAGTAGCCCCTGGTAGATTTACGTGAGAACAGCAGTCATGAATGGCACTCGCAAGAGAAATTTGAGATCTGAAAAAGCATACACAGTAGCCTCTGGTCGATTCACAAAAACAAAAGCTGCAAAAAAAAAAACAGCTCCTGGGGCGTCGTTGGTGCTCTCCAGAAATGTATATAGCAGTACGTTTTCAGAATTAGTTATGGTGTAATTGTTGGTGTTAGTGAGAAAATGCAAATTTTGAACGCTTATATCTCTATATGATAATTCTGTCATTGTTTTACAGCAATTTATACATTTAGGGGAAAGACATGTAAAACCATGTAGGACATGTTTTTGTTGTGAGTGACTGAAATCTGTTAGCTATGCTACTCGTGACTGCACATCACTAAAGACAAATGAATTTATATGCAAATAAATCATCATATACATATAAAATCTAGCCTAAAGTTGTACACATATCATCCAGATATAGCGATCTTGCAGAAGCTGCTATGATTCAAAGCGAGATTTTAAAAAACAAACATTCTTTAGGGTTAAAAAAAATCTTTAAGGTTAAATCATTGTAACCACAATTGGTTTTGCTAACCATTAATGGTATTTGTTTTAAAACTGTGGTTAAATGGTAATCAATACGCCTAAAAACCATGCATTACTTATAGACGTGATGTTATTATAACATGATAATGTCTGTAACTGTCATCCTAGGTTTTCATGCATTAACAATTTCTAAAGAGATCTTATTGGATAGTGTTAATGCTACATAACTTTATGTATGTTTTCTCTGTCTCTATAAACTACAATTCTCTGTAAACTTTAAACGTTAATATAGGCCTACATACTAGGGCTGCACAATATATCGTTTTAGCATCGATATTGCAATGTGATGATTTGCAATAGTTACATCGCGTATATATGCAATACTGAGTCTGGATTATAATTGATCATTTTGCACGTGTTTTTTAGGCCTGTGACTCTGTGAGGGTTTTAAAAGCATTCAGGCCTAAGAAAATGTACTGTTTGTAACTTTGACAAATTAATAACGATTAATTTTATAGAATTGTTTATAAAACAAAGACTATGCAGTATTATTTTATATTTGATTATTCAATTACATTTCGACTCTTCGGGAAAACAATAAAACGCTGTTTATTTAATATGTATTTTTTTCATTATTGAATTCATCATATTGTTGATTATATTTTATGCACTCCCCTAAAAAATCTTGCCAATCAATCAAAAATTACAGATTCTTCACAAACATTTATTCAACTCATGTAGTGAAATTATATTCATATCACAATATATATTGCCTAATAAAAAAATTGCAATAATTTTTCTAATATCATGCAGCCCTACTGCATACAATTAATACAAACATTTTGAGTGCTTTCGCTTATTGGATGTTGTAGCATTTTTCAAAATATGTCAATCAATATCGTTATAGTTGACTTGATAAAATTAAAAATATGTTTTTTTTCAGAGGCTGGTTAAGGCAACAATAATTGACCATATGCATGCAATTAAAATGCATTAGTTTGTGTCTTGTTTTATTAGTAGATAACCTAAATGAAGTTAAAACGGTGCTATCAGATCGAACTGGTCTGCAACTGTCTGCATTCATTCATCCCAGTGTTTTGATATAATGGTCAAACTGTGCGGTTTACTCGCTGACCACCTCCAATCTCCGAGTGCATTCTCCTCCACTTCCAGACGTGTGGTCAGCTGACTTTCCCTGGAGCAGCTGTGTGCAGTCGCGCATTCTCACAAAGCACAACCACACGATAGGGGCACACGGAGCAGAAAATCGCGACAGAAAAACCCTGATCCGCTCAGGATATATATCCACCAGGACGTGCTGCGCTTGGGAACACAGCCATGGGTATGGACCGCACGGTATTCCTGCTGTTAATGCTGACGACTTTGTCCCTCGCCATCGAGGTAAGAATGATTGTGTAATGGAGAAGGAGCTTGGTTCTCCTCCATACTTTAAAGGGCGGCCTGGGAGTGAAGGGAAAACGCATGACACGGATGCAGACAGACATTTTGGGCGCTGCATGATTGGCACTTGCAAGATGATCGTTTTTTGTAAAGCAATATATGTCGTTTTGGGACGTGTGAGTTTTAAATCTGTTAGTGTTGGGTGGAGGCTTCTGGTGCAGGCTGCTTTAGTAATAGTGTAGCGCGTGAAAGCGATACACATCACTGAAAATGCATGCATTATTCTGGCGTCTTTCGAATTATAATACACTGATTTGTTTTATATATAGTGGTTTTATATTTGGAAGTCATTTGCACAGCTTCTTATAGGAAAGTAATTCGCATTCGAAGGTTTTCCACTGTGGAAAATGCTGATATGGCGATTTTATACTACTGTAACGTTACGTGTGTGATGCGTTTTATACAACAGCAAATAAATGTGTTCCTGAGGAATATGAACTCATGCCATGCATATGCGGCTGGCGAAATCATGTAAACATCAGTGACTGACAGCCCTTTGTCATGGGGGAGTGTAAAAGAAAACGCAATATCCCTCGCCGTCTGGGATGTAGACGTTTTCTAGAACTACACGAACTAATAAAATATAAAAAAGCTGGGTGGTCTGCAAGATTGCAGAGCTCCGTATTAAGCGAATAAATGCTGTGGCAGCAATCCGACGGCCCTCAACCAGTCGAGCATCAGAAAAAAACGCTCATTCCTCTGCGGAGCCTTTTGCGCATTTAATATTCACACTGGTGTTTAATGGTGGGATTTGTTTTGTTATGTTGAGTCGATGGTTCAAATGAGTAAATGATAAGGGGCTGGTTCGTGAAGGAAAGATTTTGTGTGGACTATCAAAAAAAGATGTTAGCTGACAGAAGCAAGATGGCGTCAGTGAACTGCGGCGTTTCATTTTTTTTTAATCCGAACGCCGTAAAGGCAGAAATCTGTCCTGGATGGATTCAAGGTGTTTCTCGCACCCACTAACAGACGCTGTTTATGCGTATGCTGTTTAATTTTACGTTGGTATTTGCATGTGAAGAATATGAGTCTTTATTAACTCATGTTTTACACATAGGATATTTTTATTCTATGCATTTTATAATCACAGGCCTACATGTAAATGTGGTGTCGTGTTATCTTAAAATATGGTAAAACCAGTATATCAGAGTGCAACAGAGGATGTGACATTAAATCCAACTAGAAAAAGAAAGTCAGGCTATCAAAAAAAACTATTCAGTTTTATTACAATATCTATTGTTATTTGGTAATTTTAGAATTCAGTTCCTAATGTTATAGCAATTATAAGTTTTGTTTATAGTATCGAAAAGAGAAAGTTCACCTTTTAAAAATTTGCGGTTAATTAACCTACTCACCCTCTGCTCCAAGATGTGAGAATTTTTTTCTTCAGTAGAAAGTTAGAAAGATTTTTATCTGGTGAACATTACCTGAATTGTTTGCATATGCTGTAGTAATAACGTTGTAAATAATGTTCAGTTTCTTGCACAGACCAATCCTTTTGCTTCAATAAGTATCATCAGGAGCCATTATTCATTTAGTTTTCACTATGCATGGAATATATATGCATCTCATGAATCATCATAGACCAAGATTCTTCTTTAATTTTCTCTCAATGAACAAAATTCACCTGAATCTTGTATTTGGTTGAGTAAAATTAACTATACATTTTTATTTTGGGGTGAAAAGTCTTGTAACTAATATTCCCAAAGCATTCTCAGAATATATATATATATATATATTCATAGAAATATATATCTATATATTAACTGGACCACAGCTCAATCCTTTTTGATCAGTATTGTTATTACATAAGATATAAGAAATAAAGAAAAAGATTGACCCACTGTAATTGGTTTTCACATTAGTATTGATTCACGTATCACTACAGCTGAATGGAATCAAGTTTGTGGGTCTTAGTTCATGTGTGCCTTGCTATTGTTTCAAAACATTGACTGAATTCATAGTTAATTTGAGTCTTCAAAATTAATTAGTAAGTCTTAAGCATGTCAAATGCTGAAAATTTCAAGTACTAAAATCTGACCTCTTGTAAGTCATTATTTTCTCTCTGACTGGTACAAAAAAATAAGCCCCTCATGGTTTTTTTTATTATAGGTGCCACTTGTAGGTACTGTGCCAAAACAATCTTTGACAGTTTGCACTGTCACCTCTTTACTGGTCACTATAACCACACACAAGTCATTTTGCCTGAAAGGTCCTTTGCTTTAGCTTGCTTGTAATTACTAAATCTGTTTTCAGTCAGCCTCCATCTGAAAAGGCCTTTCTTTGTTTAACTGGGGAATGTCACTGGAACATGTAAACACGGTCAGTTTTAAATTATGTTTTTGAGCACTACAAAAGCTACTTCATTGATTTTGACAGCCTTCAAGATTAAGCCAGAGCTGAATGACTCTTGAAAGCTGCACATTTCATTTTGATAGATGCATTAATGTGAATCCTGAGCTGCTATGACAACCTGACTGAGACACTATTTCGGGAGATTGATATTCGCAGATGATTAGCTTTCACCAATGGCTCAGTGGATATCAGCGTTAAAACATTTTGAGCACCATGGTAATTCCATCATAAATGTCCATCTATAGCTTATATGCTACATACAGAATAATCTTAACTACTGCAATGAGCTGTCTAACACATTGGTTTCCTAAAGAGCTAACTACTGTACCGTGGTCAGTGTAATTACAGTGTTCTGTTTTTAAACTGCCATACAGCAGAAAGATGTTTTATTGCACTTTAACCACCAAGCTCTTTGATTAAAAGATAGAAGGAAAAACAGATTATGAGTCTGTCTGTTTATCTACACTACCTGACAAAAGTCTGGTCATTGATCCTAGTTGTAAGAGCAACAAATATTAACTTGACTTCAAGTTGATCATTTGGAAAAGTGGCAGAAGGTAGATTTTTCAGATTAATCCTCTGTTGAACTGCATCCCAATCATCACAAATACTGCAGGAGACCTATTGGAACCCACATGGACTAAAGATTTCCACAGATATCAGTCAAGTTTGGTGAATGAAAAGTCATGGTTTGGGGTTACATTCAGTAGGGGGTGTGCAAGAGACCTGCCGAGTGGATGGCAACATCAACAGCCTGAGGTAGCAAGACATTTGTGCTGCCCATTACATTACAAAAGGACAAATTCTTCAGCAGGATAGCACTCTTTCTCATACTTCAGCCTCCACATCCAAGTTCCTAAAAGCAAAGAATGTCAAGGTGCTCCAGTATTGGCCAGCATGAACATTATTGAGCAGGTCTGGGGTAAGATGGAGGAGGCATTGAAGACCTTCACTACTGTACATTATTTCTGTTAAGTGACAAGACTTTTGTCTCAGCAAAGTCAGACCTTACTGCAACTAAATAATTAAAAATCAAGGCATGATCATGTTTTATTTTAGTAAAATAAGCATAATCTAGAGGCCTTTGCCTTTCATATAAGCCACTTCTCATATCAAATGATTGACTAGAAGTCAAGTTATTATCTGTTGTTCCTAAAACTTGGATACTTTTGTCAAGTAGTGTATCTGTCTATCAGCCTATACATATGACATTAAATAAATATGACATTGGAACTTCAAGTAGGTGGATAGTCTCTGTCTTAACAAGACATTTTCTGAGTCATTCACTCAAAGTGGCTTATTCATTTAATACAAACAACAGCAAAACAAGGGGCTGAATAGAAGGATGAGTTTTTTCATTGACTAAACAAATTAAACAATATTATAGTTAAAATACAAGTCAATCACTATAAAATAGTGTTTGAGAAACTGCTGCATGAAATTAATATCACATTTTCCATCAGGTTCACATGCTAATGATCAGAAAGCTGGCGCTCTTACTTACATAGTAACTAGGACTGCGCAATACATCGTTTTAGCATTGATATCGCAATGTGCGCATCCACAATAGTCACATCAATGCAATGCAATTTGAATTAAAGCTGAACAGGAGCTACAGAATTGTATTTAATCACTGTATTTGTGAGGAATTTATAGGAATTATGCAAAAAAAATCTTACTTAGAATTTTTGTCTTGTTTCTAGTCCAAATATCTACAGTTCATAGCGAAAACCTATTTCACTTACCCCACTGGCAGATAATTTAGACTCAAGGAAAATCTCTTAATTGTGACATTTCTTCTGATGGTGAAAACAAAACAATATTTTTTTTAGGAATTTTTGGATATTTGGACTGGAAACAAGACAAAAAGTGAGAAAAGCTTTTTTTTCTATTGTCATTACTAAATTTCTGTTCTGTTAGACTCCCTAGAAAACTATCAATTAGAGCTATTCAAACGTTATTCATATTGCTATATTTATCACAGAGATTGAAATATCAAATTTTTCCAATATTGTGCATCCCTAATAGTAACTGTCTCATTTTATAAATATGTATAAATTATTAAATTAACTATTAAACTTTCATTTGATGGGCGTTCTTATAGGCTTAAAGGGACAATTCACTCAAAAATTAAAATTCTGTCATCATTTACACATCATTTACTTTTTTCAAACCTTTTATTTCTTTTTCCTGTTAACAAAAAACAAGATATTTAGAAAAATGTTGGAAACTTGTAACCATTGACTTTCATAGTATTTGCTTCTACTATGGAAGTCAATAGTTGCAGGTTTTCAGTTTCTTCAGTATACCTGCTTTGGTGTTCAACAGAAGAAAGAAACACATACAGGCTTGGAAACACTTGAGGGAGAGTATATTGGAAGTACATGTTTTGATGTTTGGGTGAATTGTCCCATCAATCACTCACTGAATGCATTAGGACTCTTGATAGATTTTGGGCAGGGGGTTTTGCAAAGTCAGTGACAATCAATAATGTCAGCTTGCTCATTGAGTAAGCAACATTTTGCAATATTATCACAAAATATTGCATAAATATTTAGAGCATAAATGTTGATAAAATATATAATTATATCACTTTTATCTTGTTCATATTATTTAAATACCATCATTACAGCATGCTTGTGTTTACCTGATACCTTCCGCATTAGTAGATTTAACATTCACAGTTAAGTGAAATTGTTCTATCTATCTGTCTGTCTGTCTGTCTGTCTGTCTGTCTGTCTGTCTGTCTGTCTGTCTGTCTGTCTGTCTTAATAAGACAGATGCATATTTGAGACAGCTGGAAACAGAAGCACTTCCACTGTTTGTTACCAGGACAAAAGCGGGAAAACACAACAGTCCCATAATTCCTCATGCTCAGTTGAACAGACTGGGTGGGTCTGGTTGTAAGAGACCTTTGTGACACACTGGGTCGAGGCCAGGCCAAAAACACACAAAAGAGGACATCTTTTATTCTCTTTCTCTTACTGACTTAGTTTATGAATTGGCTTTGTGTATTCTACATGTGTACATTACCCGTACTCTTCTGGTCATTTTTAGGACCCTGCAGAAACTCTTTTAACCCAAACTCATATTTTATTTGCCACTCTTATATTTTTATTTTTTCTCTTCTAACCCACTTGAGGAGATTACAGTAGATTGTATTTAAGGCTTTTAGCTCTGAACTCAATAGGGCGGTGATGTTTTATATTGTGCATTACATAACTGGCACTGTGACAGATTAATATTTGTTTACAAGCATTTGTCAGACGTAGAGAGTTTTCGCTGTGATTGTTTTAATTTTGAAAAATGTCATTATGTTGAAATGTCAATCAGCATGAAGATTTGCTTGCAGTTTGACTCTTTTGTGACTATTGCACACATACATCTTTCCAAGTTAACACATATTCTTCACTGCTCAAGTTACAAGTGAGACCATAATTGCGGGAGAGCATTGAGTGATCCATTAAGAGTGTGGCGTAGTATGGAGAAAAACAAATCCTGCTTTTAGTTACCTAGTTACGCATTTTGTAGGGAATGATGAGAAATCTATACCACTTAAAAGCTTCGGGTTTGTTAAAAAAAAGTAAAGAAAATGAAAACAGTTTTTCAGTAAGGGTGCCTTTATTTGACAGTAACACTATTTATAATGTAGTATTAGTATCAGTAAAATTCTTATTAGAAAAAACACTTGAGCGACAAGCATATTGGAATGACAGATTAGAATTAAAATGAAGAACAGTGAATGTGAAGACTCATTTACTGAATATTCTTATAAGTTATATTTAAATAATATAATATTTGGTGTGCCACTGGATCCCTCCTCATATAATGTGTAGACGTCAATAGGGCCAATCTTTGCTGGACATTATTTGTATGGAACTTTCATCAGTGCTCGTACATGGAGCTTAGTCAAAAACTGTTAAGTTCTGGATTATAGCTTTTGATGTTGTCAAATCTTTTGTTTCTACCTTCTAATAAACAGCTTTTCTGTTTATATGTACTTTATGTATCTCGTTATGTAATAGTTATTTATTTGTACATTTTTTTATTATTATTATTATTTTTTTTAAAGATTTATTTTTGGCCTTTATTAAGTGTATAGGACAGTATTTCAGACAGGAAGGGAAGTGGGAGAGAGAGGGGGTAGGGATGGGAAATGTCCTCAAGCCGGGTTTCGAACTCGGGACGCCCTGAAGTGCTACAGCACCATATGTCAGCGCGCTAACCACTAGGCTATCGTGCCGACATTTGTACGTTTTTAATTTCTACTCTTTATTTGGGTTAACATTATTCTTGGTTTTTTTTTTTTGTTTTGTTTTATTACAGCAATCTTTTAACTGCTGTCATTGTAGAATGGGGGTGCGGGGGGGGGGGGGGGGGGGGGGTGATTCAGCGTTCTTTTATGATATAGTCATGCTGTATTCTTTCTACATTAAACAAAAACTGAAATAATAACAACAATTGTTCACAAAAAAATATACATATAATATTTAATTTAAGTTTAGCTATAAATAATATTTCACAAAATTACTGCTGAAATATTAAGATAGATGCTGCGTCTGGCACTACATTTGAATTCACTACTTGACACTTAGAAAAGTATGTTCTATACAGTATGAATGTGATTAGTATGAATGGAACTTGGATGTACATCATCCGCCATTTTGTCATGATCTCGTGACCTACCAGTTACGTTGCTTCACTCCCATTCATGAATTTTCTCGCGGTGCATCATGGGATAGTGTAGCGTCCGTCGGATGTCCACTTCAGAATCTCGCCGGAAGTAGTAGATCATCCGGATACTTCTCACATACTGTTTATAGATATTATGGATTCAGACATACTGCTCAACTTGCATACTGTTTTTAGCGTACTAAATAGACCATTTCAATGTGGTCACTGGCCCATGTACATGTCCCGCTTGCTATAAAACTGATTCATAACTGTAACAAGAGGCAATTCAATCATAACTTAATGTTAAAACAGCTATCATAACATTTATTTATCAATATGTAGCTCTTTTTGGATTCTCGAAAGCTGTAAAAATGAACAATGTAAAACAGAAAACACGTTGAGACCATTGTTTTTGTTTACATCCCTCAAATTGGTCTATAGTATGGAAGTATGTGATTTCAGACGCAGCCATTGCTTTAAATGCTTAAAACCAAAAAGCTGTAGTATAATTTGAACACTGCTAGTAGTGATAACAAATACAACAGTCCTTCATACAATATTTCTGTCATTAATTATTCACTATGCAAGACATGCTGAGAACTCATAAACCTAACATTGTATAATAGGAAACTGTTTATCCAGTCGGCTAGTTGGGACATTTGGTGCAATATTGTTTGTATGTATATTTAAAGTAATTTCCTGCCAGACAGGCAGTTGCAGTTTCTTGTTGTGCTACATTATTTTCCTGTCTCTCTCTGTAAGTCATATAATTATGGCTGTCAGTTAAAAGGAAAGTTGACCCAAAATAAAAAAACACTCACTATTTTACTCACTCTGAAGTGGTGGTTAGTAGTCTCCTTTTGTTTTCTGTCGAACACAAAAGATATTTAGAAGAACGTTTGTAACTGGTAGCCATTGACTTCCATACACTGCAAAAAGAAATGCTGGATTGCGCACAATCGATTTGTGTTGGGACAACATAAAGGAATTAAATTAACGTATTAGTTTTTACAAGTTTAAGTGGATTGAACATAAAACAATTAAGTTTTCCCCAAAAAAAGCTTAAAAATTGTGTTGTTTCAGCTCATTTTAAATAAATAGTTTGAACACTGTAGAAGGAAAATATTTATATTACTATAGAAAGGCAATAGCTACTGGTTTCTCACATTTTTCAAAATATCTTCTTTTGTGTTTGACAAGAAAAAAACTCAATGTGAATGTGAGTAAATATTGTTGAAGAGTTGTCATATCTTGGGAGAGAAAAAATAATCTACTTAATATTCTCATCAAGTTAATCATATACTCGTTAATTGCTAAGAAAAGCCCCAACGTGAAGCCATCTGAAGATCATAGGCTTATGTGATAATGACTCCTCATGTTCCTGCCGGTTGTGCTTTTGGCAGGTGCCGTCGGATGACTCGGTGGGCTTGTTGGCGGAGCCTCAGGTGGCCATGTTCTGTGGGAAACTCAACATGCATATCAACGTCCAGAGTGGCAAGTGGGAGCCCGATCCAACTGGCACTAAGAGCTGCATCAGCACCAAAGAGGGCATCCTTCAATACTGCCAAGAGGTAATGAGAGAGAAAAGAGATATGATACGAGACGTGCAAATACAATGAGCTCTGCTTCGGTGTCAGCATTAGTCGTCAATAGCTTGTGCAGATTGTAAAACATTATTGTATCATGATTACTTTAGTAATTAAAGTCAATTATATAATGACAGTAATTAATAGCCATGGGGATTCTGAGCGTTACATAAGCAAGTCAGGTACTGTTGTGATGCTGTTGTTGAGGTAGCAGTGTGGCAGATATATGATATAGTTCAAATATACTCTAATGTTAAAAACATTGAGTAGGAATTTGATAAAGAAATTAATAAAGCCACAGAATTGACATTTATAATGTGACAAAAGCATGTCTATTTCGAAGAAATGCTTTTTTTCTGTACATTAGAGAATTCTAAAAAAATATATTAAATGATGTCAATTTTTCCACAACAATATTCAGCAATGCTTCCAACATTTATAAAAAGTGTTTCTTGAGCAGCAATCACAATGATTTCTGGATTCTGAATTTGACACAGAACAAAAGGCTGGTGTAATGACTGCTATAAACTCTTCCATGGCTTCATAGTGGAAAAATATTGTAAAATATATTGAAATAAAAACTATGGTAACACTTTAGTTTGTCATAATTTATGCTATTAACTACTGGCTTTTTATCTGCTTATTATTGCAATAGTAACAGGTTTTAGTAGTTATAAAGTAGATTTTATTCTACATCACTAATCCTACCCAAAACCTAAACCCAACTTCCACCTTACTAACTAATAATATGCATTAATGGTTTGTTATTAGCATGAATCCTGACTTAAAATAAAGTGTTACCATAATTATACAGGGTGATTCAAAATGAATACCATAACTTTTGGGTTGATATCACTCGAGTGTCTGGAAGGGGTCATATTGAACATCTATGACCTTGTTTTCTATTGAAAAAAACTTTAAGTACTCTTCACATTGATTAATTACCCAAGGTTTCATCATGTTTATTTTATTTTCAAAGTTGTGGTATTCTTTTTGAATCACCCTGTACATTCATTTTAACTGCAATATTTTACAGTAATACTGTTTTAACTGTGTAACTTTTAGACGTTATTACTCTGCTCTCTAAACTTCTCTTCTGAAGGGTCAATTGTGACATTCCAAGCTATGTTATTTCCAGTTAACAACTTCTAAATAACACAGGCTTATCCAGGAACTTCGAATCACCTTAAATGTCAGTGAATGCATTCAAATCCATATACTTACATCCACATTTATATGTATCTGCTTCGTGTCTGGCTTCTTCTACGATTAAAAACCTCCTGGATGTACTTTATTCCTTACCTAAAAGCCTTTTAACAATGTCATACAATCAAAAAACACTTTATTAGATGCCCCTGTTTAGCTGCTTGTCAAAGCAAATATCTAATTAGCCAATCACATGGCAGCAACTTAATGCAGTCAGGCATGTAGATGATGTCAAGATGATCTGCTCAAGTTCAAACTGAGCATCAAAATGGGGAAGAAATATGAAACTTGACTTTGAAATTGCCATTTTTTTTGTTGGTGCCAGAAGGGCTGCTCTGAGTATTTCAGAAACAGCTGATTGGCTGGAAATTTCATGCACAGTCATCAGCAAGAAAATGGTCCAGAAAATGGTCCAAAAAAAAGACAATGTTCAGTGAGCAGCAGGTCTGTGGGTGAAAGTGCCTTGTTCATGCCAGAAGTCAGGGGAGAATGGCCAGACTGGTTTGAAATGATAGAAAAGAGACAGTATCCAAAATACTTGTTACAACTGAGTTCTGCAGAAGAGTATCTCTGAAGGCACAACTTCATGTAAAACCTTGAAGCACATGAGCTACAGCTGGAGAAGATCAGCTCCCATCAGCTAAGAACTGGAAACCAGCACTACAATTCACAAGGGCTAACAAGACGTTTGTCTGGTCTGGTCTTGATATCTGCTGTGACATTTGGCTGATAGAAAACAGAATGTGTCATATTAACTGCCCAGACTGCTGGTATACCCATCTTGTGAGAGCTACTTCCAGCAGAATAACATGCCACAAAACTCTGACAACTCAAACTTGTTCCTTAAATATTACAGTGAGTTCACTATACTACAATGGCCTCCACTTACACCAGATATCAATCTAGTAAAGCATCTTTGGGATGTGCTGGAACAGGAGATACACATGGTGGATATGCAACTGACAAATCTGCAACAACTGCTTGATTTAATCTTATAAATATTGACCAAAATTAACAAGGAATGTCAAGTCAAGTTCAAGTTGAGCTTTATTGTCGTTTCAGTACATGTGTGGACATACAGCAGAACAAAATATTGTGTCTCAGGACCACGGTGCTCCATAAACATAATCATAAATATGAACACTGAGCGAATGTTTTCAGCACTATGAACTGTATTGCCCTACAGATTGTTGTGCATGAAAATCGCAGTAGATCAGCAGTTTCTGAAATAATCAGTCCAGCCTGTCTGGCACCAACAACCATGCCACGTTCAAAAGCACTTAAATCATCGGTCTTCCCTATTCTGATGCTCAGTTTGATCTGCATGCAGATCATCTTGACCATGTCTACATGCCTAAATGCATTTAGTTGCTGCCATATGATTGGCTGATTAGAAATTCGCAATTAGAAACAAGCAGTTAGACAGCTGTACCTAATAAAGTGGCCAGTGAGTGTGTATATATGAATTACGCCGTGCTTAAGTGACAGATCGCATAATGGGTTCAAGTAAAATGACTTACAAATGTCTCCAATAAAGAAATGTTTGTCATAAGGTTTATAAGAACACAACTTTATATCAACATAATGATGTAGTTGTTTATCTTGTTATCGTCATTGCATGACAAGTTTATTAATATACCAAATTTCATACACAATGGTAATTAAGTGCTTCAGATAAAAATGAGAAGGTATTTTAAAAACGTGAGAACTACGTTAAAACATTTTACTTAGAATTGATCACCAGGAGATTAAAAAGATAAATAAACAGAGTTCTGTAAAAAGTACACAAATAATGGCCTTGTCAGTTGCCATAGTTGCAACTCATCGTCTGAACATTGTTCATCGCACCACTGTTTTCATTTTTTTTTTTTTTATGTTTTGCAACATTTTGTCGGGGCTGAATACAGCCTTTGTTAATGTATGTTAGCAAAGAGACTTGCTGAAAAGTTCTTTAACTAAATATGTTAATTCATAAAATAAGAGTTTTCGTTTTAATAAAAGTCAAAACATGAGAAATACCCAGTAATTTATAAAGATTTTCTTTAACGGTGCAGTAGGTGATCTGCCACAATGCTAACAAGTTAGCATAATAACTTTGAAACACAGTCCCTCTCCTGCCGTCCAAAGCCAGGCCTCCTGAAACACGAACACGTGCACCTTAAAGATGTCAGCAGACAACCCACTAGATCATGTCATTCGCCAATTAGAAATCTTTATAGTACTTTATAATTCTACAATTCTGAGAAAAAAACTATTAGTATTAAATCTAGCTCCTTTTCAGTTGTAGCAAGCATAACTTGTCATAATATTTCGTGCATGCAAGGATCGCTGGTCTCACTCTCACATGTGCTTTGTCCTAACGTGACTACTGTATGCTTAGTGGTTGGCCTGAGGCATGCAGGAATTACACTTCTTACTAGCCATACTTGCATGCTGTTTCAGACTGAATATTCAAAGTAGCATGGTAAACAATATAGTGACCACTACACTGGTTGTCACTGTTCAAAAATAAACCAATGTGATGTGAATATAAAAGCAACTTCACCTCTAAAAGCAGGCTATGCTGAATAGCGATATTTACTGTTTTGTTGTTAAACTAAATAAAAATCTACATTATCGATGCTGTAAAAGGTTCTTCATGAAATTGAAAATAGTCACATCAATCTTTTGCTGGAAGATTTCAGTGGCTGAACGACACTTCTGTGCATATAACCCATTCATAACAACACAATCTACATCAGCTTTGCGTGACTAAAATAGTTTTAAAACAGAAAATTACCTGTCTAATAGAAATACTTCAGCTATGGTGTCATCCTTCCTGCAGCGTGCAAAACTAACTCCAGTATTGATTCAGGATTTTAAGAAGTTTTGATTGAGTATTTGTTTTTACCGCTGTCACTGTCTTGTGTACACATGAACATGCACGCATGCTCGTGCAAATGGCGGATCTGCGAGAACAGATGCGCAGATGTATAAATCTACTGACAGACAGTTTGGGCTACTTATCAGTATTATGGGAATTGTCGGCCCGACAATATTTAATTGGATGAACGTTTTTTAGTTTTATGCCTTACCCAGAATATAAAAATACATATTAATACATTTAGATCATTTATTTTAATCATTACTATTGGAATGTGAAGAGACTTTTAACCAGCTCAGCAAAAAAATGTTTCTGACAATCACCTACTGCACCTTTAAATTCTTTGAATTATTTAGTTTTTTTTTAAGGTGTAGATACTCAATCTCTCATAAATTTGTCACCAATACACCTCGTTTCGACTATCTGATAGGTAAAACCTACTTTTCACTATCCAGTCACTTCGTAATAGATAAAATCAAGGCCTCTTCTCCTTTTCTCTCCTCACTGAATAGCCTGTTTCACTCGGAAATAGGTCAGATTATAAAAGTAAAATGGGTTGCCAATGTCTTTTCTGTTCACTCGAACAACAATTTGTACCTTGTCTTGACTCCCACAGGTATACCCAGACCTCCAGATCACTAACGTAGTGGAGGCCAACCAGCCCGTCAGCATCCAGAACTGGTGCAAAATGGGTCGCCGCCAGTGCCGCAGTCACACGCACATTGTTGTTCCCTACCGCTGCCTGGGTATGTATGTGTGTGTTCACAAAAAAAAATCCTTCAACGTGACACTTACATCAGAACACTCTGCCACTCCTGGGGTATTAACCTGGATTTGTGGAACATTAAACTAATGCTTTTAGCACAGCTCTTGTTCGATTTCCTATCATCATTCTGCATCAGATAATATGAGATTCATTAAAACGCCATCAACATTTGAGCACCTGCTGAGCAAATGTTTGTTTTTTTTTTAGTTGGGGAGTTTGTCAGCGATGCCCTCCTCGTCCCAGATAAGTGCAAGTTCCTGCACCAAGAGCGAATGGACATGTGCGAGAGTCATCTACATTGGCATACAGTTGCCAAAGAGGTCAGCGGTCGCACCACATCACATTTACACTTAATAAACTCATATTTTGTTATAATTTGTGCAAAAACAAGTCAGATCAGGCATTTCTGGTTCTGGATCCGGCACCTATCTTAGTTTATATAAATTTTTTATGCTCCTGAAAATATGTTTGAAGGGACGATTCACCTAAAAATAAAAATGACCTCATCATTTGCTCTCCCTCATGAGGTTTTAAACCTTTATGAGTTTCTTTCTTCTATTCAACACAAAAGAAGATCTGTTTTAAAATGCTTAAAAAACTTAACTTTGTTATGGCCTGATTTTTTGGCTAGTATAAGTGCTATATGTGACCCTAGACAACAAACCAGTCTTATGTTGTACAGGTTTGTTTTTGGGAATAGTTTGGTTCAAATAGTTCAAAATCATAGATTTTTCTTTTATACTTAAAATCATTCGAATATTAAGTAAAGATCAAGTTTCATGAAGATATTTAAAGGGCACCTATGGTGAAAAATCTCCTTTTCAAGCTGTTTGGACAGACATGTGTAGGTATAGTGTATAGACCGTCATATTGGGGTGATATAAACACACCCAGTCCTTTTTTTCAATTTAACAACATAAAAACGGTGGACCAATTGGAGTCGTTTTGAGACCGACCGCAACTTGACGTAGGAGTGCGGTCCCCCCGCCCACCAATATTGATTGACAGCAGAGTATTAACATGTCTCTGCAGTAACGTTTCATATCCACAAGACAGGACGTGCGCAAATCAACTCTAAATAAAAGGTCTGTTCAGTTTAGGATCATCAATCATCATCAATTGTGATCAAGAGTGAGTTTGACAAGTTTAAAATGTTTTAAAACAGTGCATGTGTGTAATGAATTACAGCGATTTACTTCAGCTTCATCAACACAGCCGCGTGTCAAAACAAAAATAAAAGACGATTCAATCCCGGTTTGTGGACGTTAAATCAGGTTTATTTTGTACATTAATGTAACAGATATCCATACAGCAGTGAATATTAACCTGTATCCTGTCACATTTGCGTGCAAAGACAGTGCAAAGCTAAACGCGTGCGCTATATGTATGTGCGTGTGTGTCTGCGTTGTGTGTGTGCGTGAACTTTGTAACGACATCGTGTGTGACTCATCCTGCAGCTCCACACAACAAATGCACCAAATAATCATTGATAAAGCTCTTACTGTAGTTTTTGTCACAATTGTTACGTGAGATCTGCTTCCTTTATGTCTGTGTCAATTGTCTGAGGCAGCTGAGGGCGGAGACTGAGGCAAGCGCGGCAGACACGTGGAAACGGTGGGCGGAAAGGACTAGCCTTAAAAGGCGCAGTACACAAAAACAGCAAAAGTCTATTGAGCTATAAAACACCATCTAGTGAAAGCTATAATAAATAATCTGATGGGTGTTTTGAGCTGAAACTTTACAGACACATTCTGGGGATACAAAAGACTTCTATTAAATCTGGAAAAAGGGGTAACCTAGGTGCCCTTTAACAAATTTTCTACTATGTAGTGTTTTCCTAGTGTTCCCACTATGTAATGTGCAACTTTAAAGGATTCATTTTTGAACCCTCCGATTCCAGATTTCAAACATTCACCACGTTTACATGGACACCAATAATCCAATTTTAATACAATTAAGACAATACAATAAGAGTCTACCATATAACCAGCAATTTTGGATCAATTTAATCAGATTAAGGTCATAATCAAACTAAACAGAAATCGGATTAAGACATGTGGAGTATGCTGATTTTAGCCGCATGCAAGTGCAGTACAGACATGTAAACTATTTAATCAAACTATTATCATCATGTACTGTAGGACTTTTCACCACGTTTTGCAACAGGATAGCCTAGTCCACACACACACACGGCAGTTTGACACTATTCTATGCACATATCGAGTCAGTAAATGACTACAGACACATACACCACAAAATCCGTACGGTTTGCGGTATCAAATTCCATTAAAACAAGCAGTTCATACTCAGTTGATACACTTCCAGCAGTTTATACTCGCATCCACTATCTCCTTTGTCACGAATAGCATGCATGAAATGTTCCCGAATGAAAGTGAAAGTGCCAAACTGCAGTTAAAGTCAACAAATTAAAAATGAAACACCCGAAATTACATGAAACTCAGGAGGAAATGTGGATAGCCTGGTGATGCAATGATGTTAATCGAATTATGTGCTGTAACATGTAAAACTAATTCATGAAAGGAACATCCAATAAGCAACTCATGTAAGCACCTTAATCATATTATTGTCTTATTCAGATTAGCAAATAATTGGATTACTGATGTGCATGTAAACATAGTGATTGTCATGTCCTAACAAACCATACATCATTGCAGAGATTATTTATTCAGCTTTCAGATCTTTTATAAATAAAATAAAATTTTAATCTTGTGGTTCAGGGTCACATGCTACAAATCTTTAACACAAAATTCTAATCCTGTGTATTTAATGTAGAAAATTGCATACACATTATATATACAGATATTATTTCTTGTTAAACAATAGACTTGCACATCTGAACACATACATCCTACTTCCACATTAAATCATGGTGCAAGAACATTATAATTGAGTATGATGTATAATTCATCTCTCATAACCCACGAGTGTGTTCCACATATAGCTGGATGATGACTCAGCTCCTCATTCCTCTTTGGCTTTATTTGCATCTGTCTGTGCCTCTGCAGTCCTGTGCCGATCGCTCCATGAATCTGCATGATTATGGTATGCTGTTGCCGTGTGGAATCGACCGTTTCCGGGGAGTGGAGTTTGTGTGCTGCCCAATGGAGGAGCAGAAAGACTTAGACAGTGAGGAGCAGGAGGAGGCCAACTCTGATGTGTGGTGGGGTGGTGCTGAGACTGAATACACCGACGCCAGGTAGAGTATTACAATTCTTTATGAAAATTTGCATATCATTTTGTTTGTATTGATTTGACAACATACGTTTTTTATGAGAGTAGTGATCCAAGTTATATATAAATATACATATACAGATACATATATTTGGATCATTCATTCAGTCATTCATTTTCCTTCGGCTTAGTCCCTTTATTCATCAGGGGTCGCCACAACGGAATGAACCGCCAACTTATCCACCATATGTTTTACACAGCGGATGCTCTTCCAGCTGCAATTCAGTACTAGGAAACATCCATACACACTCATTCACACACATACACTAGGGACAATTAAGTTTATTCAATTCACCTTTAGCGCATGTCTTTGGACTGTGGGGGTAACCGGAGCACCCGGAGGAAACCCACACCAACACCGGGAGAACATGCAAACTCCACACAGAAATGCCAACTGACCCATCCGAGGCTCGAACCAGCGACCTTCTTGCTGTGAGGCGATCGTGCTACCCACTGCGCCTCTGTGACGCCCTCAGTTTTATTCAGCGATGTTTAAACAATTTCAAAATATGTTTATATCTGACCTAATTATATGTCTTACAGTGTTTAAAACTATTAATTAGTTGAATTCCAATTTAAAATAAAATGTTGAATCCTCATATCTTTACATGTTAATCTCTTCTTTAATCTCTGCATCACAGCGTGCTGAAAGAACAGGTCACAGCCAAGCCTGAGCCTGCAGTGACTGAGGATGATGAGGATCTCAACAATGAGGAAGAGGAAGTCTGGGACAATGACGAAGACGGTGACGGTGAGGATGATGAAGATGATGAAGATGATGATGAAGATACAATCGATGAGCAAGACACCAGCGAACAGACCTCCAACATTGCAATGACAACCACCACCACCACCACAACAGAGTCCATAGAGGAGGTTGTGCGAGGTGAGATTTGTGTGCATGCATACTGGTAATATACTAAATGATCTGGTAATACACTGGTCAAAAGTTTGGGATCATTCAAATATGAGGAATTGTTGCTTAAAAAGCATTTCTGATTATTATCAATGTTGAAAACTTTGTTGTGCTGCATCATTTTTATATTGCCTATACATATATATTGAAAATTAGCATTCAGAGTAATAATTTTAACCATCATTTATTGCCTATACATATATATTGAAAATTAGTATTCAATGTAATAATTTTATGGCGCAAGGACTCAAATCAAAGTAAAGACATTTTATAATGTGTAAAACTGACTAAATATTTAATAAAAAAATGCTGTTATTTAGAAATGTCAAATATGTGTCAAATATGGTGTTTCCAGAAGTATATTAATCAAATAAAAAATGTATTTGACAATAAGTTATCAGTTTAAACTCGCACACATGAAAAAAAGAGGTGCAAAAGCAAAAATCACTGTGTTAAATGTGTGAAAAGCAATCAAATAATTCTGACCTTCATCAGACATATGCATACCTGTCAACCCAACAGAATTCTCCCGTGTTTTACCATTCTATCCCGCTATCATCCCGTTTAAGTATTTTCCTGTATTTTTAATATTTCTATGAAAAGTAGAAGTAGCATCAAAAAGCCAATCTCAAATGTGATATAATTGCAAGAGCTGTTCAAGAGAATTATGCTTCGCTTTATATTGGCTTGAAAGCACGTTGAAATTAATATTAAAACGGCTGCATTCACTCCCTTTCCATTAAAGCTATGCATCAACTGTCACCCTTCCTATGCAACCTCTGAATCAGTCATGTAAATCAATCTTAACAGTGCTGACTGACGTATGCGCTACATAGTGATAAAGACACTGTTCACAGAGCGAAAGTGGACACTTTTGAATTTGGATGTGTTTTTAAACAGACTAATACATTTAATAATATGTAAAAATGTCTGTCCTGGTGTGTTTTATTATAAACACAAATAATTTAGTCATGACAAAGTCCCTTTAAGGCAAGTCTTTTCACTCGGCAGGCATCTTTGAAACGCCTCTTGGGCAGTATGCTCTGGCATTCTTTCTGAATGGGGAAACATCAAATTGTCCAAAACTGTTTGCCAAGCTTACAACTACATTACATATTTAGTACCACCAATAAAATTAAACAACAACTGTCTCATTCGTTTAGTTTCTAAACGTTCAAATAATTTTTTCAGGGGTGCCCAAGCTAACGCGTGCGCACTCGAAAGGAACAAGATCACAACACCGACATCATTTATGGCCGTTCTACACATTATCATCCTCTGGACAATACTTCATCAGATCGCGCTGCTCTTCTAAAGTAATTCACAACTTAGTCTTGATGGCAAATCTCCTCTAGAAATGACAGTGACTTTTTGTTTACAAGTTTAAGGGCATTTAAGTAGCTGCTGCTGTCATGTGATGTGCATTTAACAGGACAGACAGTACCTCGCGTTCATTTTACACAGATTACAAAACCACAAAACATTTGTTTTCAAGTGTAGTGGTTTCGATTAAAAATTACAGTTTCAAGCTTTATGTGGATTAATTTTCTTATGTCTGTGAAGCAAGCATTCCCTGAGATTCCAGTGTGTTTGTTGACCACAAAACCTGTCGTAAAGAACACGTCTGGTTCGAGATTCTTCCCCAGAGAAAAGTTAGTCTATAATGATCGATGATTGGCTCCTATACTATTAGGCAGGGCTTCATCTTCTATATTGACCGTTACACCTTTTCCCAATCAAAACTGAATGGGGAAAAGGGACAAGTCTTGTGTTTTCTAGAGTCTTTGGTCATGAGCATATATACATATATAAGGGTTAGATTTAATAAATCTTTGAGCATGTATTGACAGTGTGCAGGACTATTTGTTTGCTTTTTGCACATTTTAACATTGAAAATAAAAACATCGATCACAAATGATTGAGCACCAATAATAAAAGGTTATAATAGAGCAGTAAATCAGTGAAACTGGAGTAATAATGCTGAAAATGTTGCTTTGGGTCCCAAAAATGAATTGCATCATAACAAATATCACAGAATGTAAAATTTTTGTTGCCATTTTATTGTTTATTTTAATAAATATGCAACCTTGATGAGAAAAAAAGGCTTATTTTGAAACGTCCCAAACTTATGACCAGTAGTGTATATTTGAGTATCCAGTGTGCAGTTCCTAGAATGCACAGGATAGGCAAAACACAACTAAAACTTTACTTGAAATCAAGAGTGTCTCTTCCCCATTAGCGGTGTGCTGGGCCCCTGCTCGGTCAGGGCCGTGCCATGCCAAGCTGCCCCGCTGGTATTTTGTGGCAGAGAAGGGCAGATGTGCCTCCTTCACCTTTGGGGGCTGCGGGGGAAACCGCAATAACTTTGATTCAGAGGAGTACTGCATGGCTGTCTGCAGCAGCAGTGTGTGTAAGTCAAGACATCTCCTCAGAGGAAGTTCCGCTCTCTAACCAGCAACTCGTCTCTTTCTCACTTTCTTCGCTTCATTCGTTGCCAAACTCACAAGCTCAGCAGATGGCTGGATGCTTTAGCCCGCATGGATTACAGGTCTCTATGAGGTGACTGTACAGCCAGAGCATGTAGTTCTTTTAGTTTAACCTCCTGTGCTGCTTTTTTCTGAGCACACAGCAACTTTGCTTATACTCTTCATCCACATTTCCTGAATCCACAAAACATGTTAAAAGAAATGTATATTTTTGTGTTCAAATCCCTATTGAAAGTTATAAAGGAAAAATAGACTGAGTACACAAATTGAAAATCTCTTCGTAAAAGGTAAAAACAATAGTAATACATGTATACATAAACACATACATAAATACAGCCTGCCTAAGTACACACCTAGGCAATAATCATATTTAATACTCTGATGAAAAGTGAAAAATTAAAAAATGATTGTTGCTTTATTTATCTGGCTCTATAATTTTTAAATGTTTTATTTTGTTCAGGCATTTACAAGAGATGATGACTTGATTTAAGCAGAGATTTTCTTACTATGTGGAGATGAGAATCTGTGTATTACTTACTATTGGACTACCTTACTTACAGTACGTATGGTTCACCTTTAATGTGTTGTCTAGTGAAACATGTTGATTAGCGAACAGGGTTTTGATTGATTAAATGAAGTTATTTTCTCACAAATGCTCTTTATTCAGCATAGTAATGCCTCTCCTTCGTTGACATCCATTATAAAACAGCCTCTGGTCTAGCGTTAGCATTAGCCATTATGCCTTTTCAGTATTTTGATTTTCAGCTTGTTATCTGTTGGCTTTGATATGACTTCACAGTGGCACATGAAATAAATTGTCATATATAAAATATTTTTTATTATATGCTTATTACCGGAACATGTAAATAAGTGGGCGTGGCTAACTCACAGGTAATGTGTGTGAGCCTAATCAAGACGCTGCTCATGAGACTAGGTCAACAATTGGAGGTGAACATTTGTTTGTGATTTAGTTGAACTGTGTTGGATTGCTGAAACTGTGAATGTGAGTACAGAATATCTCTGTGTACAATATCCCTCAGCAAGTAAACAGTCACTTGTGTAGCATTAGCCTCTGCTGACTAACAGTCTCCCCCAGGTCCTAAGACCTACTCGGTAACATGACTTGTTCAACACGACTTTCATTTAAAAAACACTACAAAAAGTACTGAAAAGAGAACCGTTAAAGTATGAAACCAATCAGTGGTATCGATAAAAGTAGTAATACCATTTAAACCTTAACGATACCCATCCCTAGGTATTGCAGCTTACTCAACGATTCAGTTCAATTCTTATTTATATGGTTTTGATTTGACTCCAAATTTGTTCAGATTAGTTTTTTTGTAATGGAGCAACACAAAAATTAGCAATATCTTCAGGACAAGAGATGGTAATATTCAGATACTGTTCACATCTTCTGAATAGCAATGCTATTAAGAATGTATTTGAGAACTGAAGATCAATTTGAACTTTAAAAATATATATATATTTTACCCAGACTTACTATTCCACTGAGAACAATACATTACCATTAACATTACCATATCAAATAGCATGAGATTCCAAGAGTTGTTGTGATTGGAATACTACTGTAATTGAATATAGACCCTTTTCACACGGGTTTCTCTGTAGCGGAAGTTTTCATAGAGCGCCGTGAATAGAAGAATACAACTAAAAAAAAAAATGTTTTTTACAATTTTATTTGCTCAAATAATAAAAGAAAAACTCCACAATGATTTTATAAAGACTTTCAGAAAAAGGAAAAAGAAATAGTGTGGGACTGATGACGAGACCAAGAGGAGAAAATAACATCAAATTTAAGGTCCTGTCCCATAGACGCTGCATTAGAAACACCTCGCACATGGGGTAATTCATTTTTTTGTAATTTGAAGCAAAGCTGATATACTACATACATAAATGCATATAAATGTTCATAGATTTAAAAAAAATCTAAATATTTAAAAGCTTTCAAGAATTTAAGATGCTGATCATGGTTAAACACGTCATAACAGGCTTGTGAAAAGGGCCCATTATATTACATTTTGTCCACACCATCTGCACCTTATCTGGAAACAGTAAATAATACAATAACCATGTGTTATATTATTGTTTTTGCTGATGCAGAATTAAACCTCACAACCTTTTAGTTTGATTTACACACAAAGAGAATTTATCATTTTTAATGAATTCTTTAAATATAATAATCTTTGGTGTCTGTTCAAAATCTCGCTCAGTTCTTCAGAACATTTACTGTCTCGCTGACTGAACTGCAAGTTATCAATATCAGTTATATAAATAAAATACTGAAGTTGTTAAAGTGTGTAATAGTTGCTGTATAAAGTGTTTTCTGAGTTAGTGGTATCCTCCAGAGATCCTCCGGAGTAGATACTGACAGATTTGATAGGCTGAGTGTTTGTTTGTGCTTGTGTCTGTTTTGAGAGCGCCTGCATGTCAGTGTGTGTGTTTCTAAATCTGCTGAGCACTGCAGTACTGAATGTGCCTCTCTCTCTGGGCGTGTGTGTTTATCTCAGTGTGTGGCCAGTGATAGAGCTGCAGTCGGCCTCTGGTCAGACCGGTCTGTGGCAGTGGTTCAGTGAGCGCTTTCTGCTCGGTTAAGCACAATGCTGGACTCTGTGGGAAAGTGACAGCGGAGCAGCCCTCTTCCTGACAGGGCATATTCCTCACAGCCGGGCTGGCTGTTCCCGCATGCTCGCTGTCAGAAAGTGTCACAGCAGCCTCACAGGAGCTGATATACAATTCACACAATTACAGTAACACAATGAAGTATTATACGTTTAAAAAATATCACTGCATTGCAGCATAGCATACCAACTAGCAATTCATTTAAAGATAGCACAAAAATACTTTATAAAATTAGGATTACAAAAAAAAATACATTTCACAAAAGACAAAAAGACAAAAGTTTTGTTTTCATTAGTGTCTTCATGTCTTTTGAAATGTACTATAATGGAATACCCTTTTAAATTTCTGTTCTTATTGACCTTATTGTCGACATATGAGTGGGCGCAACCATTGGAATCTTTTTGGCTGAAGACTTCCAGTCTCATTCACTTCCATTGATTTTTAGATGTTAAAAACAGCTCATTATGCTGCTTCATGTTGCAAACTGATCTTTTCCAATTATGTTATCAATATATATTATTAGCTACTATATTATTATTCTTTTTGTGTATAGCTATAAACACACTTGTTTGTAGAGCAAGCGGTTTGGCTGTTTACTGTTGTTTATTATTGCTAGTCATTTCTCCCATAGGCGACTAAATCGGAAGATCTAAAACAAAAACGCCACACTTCCGCATTAAAAAAAAGGCTTAATTGATAAATAATCAATAACGTTTTGTTAAGTTATACACATTATAGCTCCTTATGAGATTTGTGAAAATTGTCAGAATTTTGAATATCAAAGGAATTATTTTGGAAATTCAAGTGGAATTTACTGCAAAAATAATTTGACAAATTGTGGAACAAAATAAAAATAAAGTAGGACTGTACTGTTTGTACATCAAACTGCAAAAACTATTTAAATATGAATTCAAAAAAAGATGCAATGGATTATTTTACTGGACACATTAAAACTTTATTTAACAAAAAAAAATAATATAAATAAATAAAAAATTGTACATAAAAATTTAAATAGTTGGCAATTCATTCTGCTGTGGCAACCCCTGATAAACCAGGCACTAAAGGCTGATTTATAATTCTGTGTTGAGCGATCACTGTGACCCATGGCACCTGCCTTGCAGGTAGCGGTGCATTTAAACTTCTGCGTGCTGTTTGTGTCTCTGCAATAACTCTTTCGAAACGCTAGCTGGCAGTGGGTTTTTATGTTCCTCTGTGTCAAGTTTCATCGTGGGTGTTTTGTTTTTCTGAACACTACAAGAAGCTAAAACTTGCTCGGGATCTGGCGGACGTGCAACAACTTTAATCATAAGGTAAACACAAAACAAAAGTTACCATTTGGAGCTTCTTCACGGGACTCCACAATTAACTACACACAAACTTAACTTAACACACTTAACTTAACGTAAACATTCACTCCCATCGGGTTCACGGCTATCAGCACTGCCCACACTCATCACAGCTACCAAGCTGACCAATCACAGGGCTTGAGCTACACACCGTTGTGACACATAGTTACATTTTTTGAGAGGTGAGCATCATCTGCGGCGTCAGCCATGGCGAGGGCTATGCGACCGTGCGAAGACTGCGCTGGAGCATACATGCTTGATGCAGAAGTATAAATCAAAGTTCTATAAGTCAAAGGAAAATGAATGAATGAATTCATTTTATTATGAATTTTATTAGGAACAAAATGATTAGGAGGAAAAATAAAATAATAGGTGGAAAAATATTTCATAGCATTCTAAAAAGTGTAGTTTTGTACATTTACTGCATTCTTGAGGGTTGAAATGTGGTTAAAATGTTTAAATTTCATTATTTCTTTACTTTTTTGCAGGATCTTAATCACATGCATAATATTTTCTAATGCAGTGAAATTAATTTTTGTTTAGATGGAAAACACAGTCAGATCTTCCATTTCATACAATTTCCAGCATGAAAACTCTTTCAGCTCTCTGAGTCCACTTTCAATCTCTTGCAGGCAGTAGAGCAACCTTTGGCAAAAGCAATCTCTCGCAAACGTTTCTGTCTCTGCTAACCAATTTTAACCTGCACCCGAACTAGCAGCTCTTTTCCAGGAGTCTTCGCTCTCTTTGCCGCAAGGAAGATTCTCTGGCTCACATTTATCTGTCTTTTTTTTGTGTGTGACTGTCATTGAACAAGACTCATCTCTGTCTCTAGTGCCAACCATGGCCCCGAGCCCTGCTGATGCGGTGGATCGTTACCTGGAAGCTCCAGGAGATATGAACGAACACATGCGCTTTCAGAAGGCAAAGGAGAGCCTGGAGGCCAAACACCGAGAGAAAATGTCAGAGGTGAGGACATCAGTAGATTTATTACCCTTCAGTTATATGGCAGGAAATTACAAAACAGTGTGATGATAGAAGACAGGGTTTCTGCAGGTTTCATCAAGTCAAATTTAAGACTTTTTTAAGACCATGAAGAATGAAATTTCAGAATTATATTGGCAGTATTACCATATAGTCAATCTATACCGTGGCCTTTGGGGTAGCCCATTTTTTTCTAACAGGGTGGTGGGTCACTTTGATCTTGAGAGTCCCCTGCCACAATGATGTAGACTATAAAACACATAGGATCCCTGTCCTTAAACAGCAATGTATAAACAAAAAATCTATAAATATAAAAGAAATATTTATATATTTGTAACTAATATTACAATGTAGGCTAAATGAACAAAAACACCACGATAGTTTCGGTTTACTTTCTCACTAAAAAGCACTTGTTTTTCCATCAATAACTTAGTTTGACCCTTGAAAATATCTTTTGAGGGATTTATTTTTACATACACAAACAACAGCAGCCTAAACAACAGAACATTGTTGTCAAATTTTACCCGCAGTGCTTCTGTGAGAGGAACACATTCATTATGAAATCAGCAAACACGAATATGTTTCACTTACCAACAAAATAAATAACCTCATCATGTAGCCTATAATTTTTCTATTCGCTCTATAAGATCAAGATGATGGCAATAAAGACAGCATATGCTTTTTTATTTTACATGAGGCTGTAGAATGCCATGGGATCTCACTTTTCACTCTGGTAAAACATAATTGTGAATTCAAAAATGAAAGAAACACAATTAAAAGGGGTTCCGTTTTGTCAAGTATACCTGCTTTCAGCTTAATTGTCTAACATGTTTACAGCAATGTCACGCTGTTTAAAAAAGAACATTGTATTGTCCTACTGTATGAGGCAACTTAAATTAAACACAACGTCACATCATTTGTTTCTGGAAATGAATAAGCAGTATCTCTAATAATCCATGATGACCCCCCTAAATTTCACAAATCATGTTTTCAGGGGAGCCCATGGCCCTTATTTAGAGGAGCCGAGCTCCGCCTAGCTCCCCAGTAGTTTGCACCCTGTATGTAGGACTAAACACTAAGGATTTTTTAAATCGCCCAGCACTAAAAACTCATTCTAATTAATTATTTCTTAGCCTCAGAGATCTGCGCTGGAGTAGATTTTTAATCCTGCTCCCGCCAGGTTGCTACCGCTGTATATTCAGTCTTCGTTCACCCGCTGCCTGACCCGCCTCATTTTCTACCCAACCCGACTGTTCCCGCTAAATTTACAGTTGCAATCAGAATTATTGAACCCCCTTTGAATTTTTTTTTCTTTTTTAAATATTTCCCAAATGATGTTTAACAGAACAAGGACATTTTCACAGTATGTCTGATAATATTTTTTTCTTCTGGAGAAAGTCTTATTTGTTTTATTTTGGCTAGAATAAAATCAGTTTTTAATTTTTAAAACCTAATTTAAGGTCAAAATTATTAACCCCTTTAAGCTATTTATTTTTTCCATAGTCTACAGAACAAACCATCTTTATACAATAACTTGCCTAATTCCCCTAACCTGCCTAGTTAACCTAATTAACCTAGTTAAGCCTTTAAATGTCACTTTAAGCTGTATAGAAGTGTCTTGAAAAATATCTAGTCAAATATTATTTACTGTCAGCATGGCAAAAATAAAATAAATCAGTTATTAGAGATGAGTTATTAAAACTATTATGTTTAGAAATGTGTTGAAAAAAATCTTCTCTCTGTTAAACAGAAATAAAAATAAAACGTGGGCTAATAAATCAGGGGGTTGAATAATTCTGATTGCAACTGCAGATCTGGATTCCAAAATCTCACATTAAAATTGGGCACTACTAAAAGAGAGAGATAACAGATAAAAGTGTTGGTTGTGCAGGGATTGTAGGCTAAATGTCAGTTTTGTTTGCCCCTTTGTGATGAGACATGAGTGCCGCGTGACGTGCGGTGAGGTTTGTGGCTGGTGAGGCACTGACTCTTTCAAAGTCAGATTTTCAAACATATCCACTCAGTATATTTGCTAACTACCGATTGTGTTTCATATATCATATCAGCATTATTTCTATACACATATCAGGCACATATTGGGCCAAGGAAGAATGTAAAATGTATAGCGATTTAAATATGCCTCCCAAAACACAGCCAGCTGGTGAACTGGGAATGCAGACCTCTACAACAGACTGTTATAATGTTAGCTATGAATATAGTTCTGCTAAAGGTTTTATTGAGATGCATTGTTGGTCATTGGGTGTGTTGAATCGATTGTGTAGTTTCACATAAACAAAGGAAGATTAAAACCCGTTTAAAATGATTTAGGACCTACAAGACAATATTTCAGTGAATTTAAGATTTGTTAAGGCCTAAAATTTGGTTTTTGAAATTTTAATTCTAAGACTTTTTTTAATAACCTGCAGACACCCTGAGAAGAACTGGCAAATAGTACTAAAACATTGACAGCACTCTATAAATGAGGAATACTGTCGTGCTGATAAAAAAAAGAATCAAATCGCACAGCTTTGAGTGTGAGATTGCATTTATTCAGCGGTTTGGTGGCACATTTGTGTAAATAAATGAGAAATAACCACTGACTGTGTGTGTGAGGAACTAACTTTCTTCAGTTCTGGATTCAAATCTCAGGTTGTTAGTTTAAGAGATTAGCAAAAGCCTCTGTTGCTACTTCAAAAGCGTCACTTTTAAAGCTTGTAAGTAAGGAATGTTGAGACTCTTTTGGGGAATTATGTAGAGTATTATTAGACTATAAAGAGAGGATAAATTGTATTAAGTTGTAATTAGTATTTAACTGTGTTTTTGAGATGTTTGTTCAAAGATATACACAATCAAACAAGAGTGTTTTATTTTTAAGTTAGCATTTAGTTATTTTATATATTATCACATGATTAAAAGCAAACATATTAGCTATTCTTTGACAATTTAAATTAATGTAAAATATTTTCCGAGTGCTGTTTAATGGTATGATTTTTAAACATATAATAGTTTTAATATCCTATTTATTTAGTTGTTTCTTTGAAGACAGTACAATAACAACAGTGGTTTGTTCTGTAGGCAATTGAAATATTTTTTAAGGGGGCTAATAATATTGACCTTAAAAGCGTATTTAAAAAGAATTCAAAACTGCTTTTAAAAACTTTGTCTATTATTACAGGCAAACTAAAAGACATAAGACATTCTCCTGAAGAAAAAAACATTATCGGAAATACTGTGAAAAAAATACTTGCCCTGTTACACTTTAAACATTTGAAAAAGAATAACAATTTTATAGAAGGGTTAATCATTTTGCTCTATGTGCCCTCTAATGGTGTTGTGGAAAAAAGATTCTGGTCTGCAAAATATTTTCTACGTTTTCTAAAAAATAAAGAATCACAGTTTTTAGCGAATAACAAAGTCTGAGATCTCAGAAGTCTTTAGGCAAAGCGGTTTGTTGTTACAGCATCAGTAACAACAGAGACAGGGCGTTCGAGGTCTGTAGGCCAGCACACAGTTTAAATGCGCTTCTTTGTCTTAACACTCCACCCAAACTTACACATTAGCATACCTCCATTAGCTTCTCCATTAATAGGATCTCAGCTCCCTACCCATGGCCAGTTGGGTAATTTCTTTACCACCATTAGAATTTCCGGTTTTTAGGGATCCTACCCCTGACCAGTTAAGGTCTTTCCTTTCTGCTTCAAATGTGGCAATTCAACAACGCTCAACAATATATCTTGTTCACTGTACATTGAGCTGTCAACTGTAAGTTCAGCTGAAGTTCACATGGGTAGTTTTAGGGTTATAGGATTTTGGAAGTCATTCTGTTTGCACAGTGTCTTTGGATTTCTCATCAGACTACAGTCTGCTTGAACATGGCTTCTTTATAAAAGTATAAAGGTTAAACATACAAAGGATTTTAATTATAATAATAATGAAACATATACAGATGAAGTCAGAATTATTAAACCCCCCCCCCCCCCCTTTAATTTTTTTTCTTTTATAAATATTTCCCAAATGATGTTTAACAGAGCAAGGAAATTTTCACAATATGTCTGATAATATTTTTTTTACTATTTAATATTTTAAACAGCTTTTGATTTAAAAAAATATATATTTAAGATCAAAATTATTAGCCCCTTTAAGCTTTATATATTTTTGATGGTCTACAGAATAAACCATTGCCTGCCTAATTAACTGCCTAATTAACCTAGTTATGCCTTCAAATGTCACTTTAAGCTAAATACTAGCATCTTAATAAATATCTAGTAAAATATAATGTGCTGTCATCATGGCGAAGATAAAATAAATGAGTTATTAAAACTATTATAATTAGAAATGTGTTGAAAAAAAATCTTCTCTCCATTAAACAGAAATTGGGGGAAAAAAACAGGGGGGCTAATAATTCTGACTTCAACTGTACATGATGATAATACGGTTATGGCATAAAATAAAATATTAAAACATAAAGAATAATAATAATATCATCCAAATGAGCATACAACCGAAAGTAATGCGATCATCCGAAATTCATCAATACATTAAATCAATAAATTCCTCAATAATAGTCACTTCTTATTGACAAAAACAATCTTCAAATTAGAAACTCACAATAACTTGTCAAAATGAATGTTTGGTTTAACTAACTAGAGGAAAATTTCAGAAACAGATTTACCTTGTCAGATTTTGAAAAGTAGTTTGTTGTCAAATTGTATAAGTTGCAGTATTTTGATCACTAAAATTCTAATCATTTATAACACGGTCCAGATAAAATTGGGGGAAATTAATATTTCAACATACTTATTCAGTTTTACAACCATTGCAGACATCCTAAAACACAGAGTACCATATTACCTTTTTATTTTTGTTGTTTTGGTTTTGGAGATTAATTTGATAACCGTTTTCCTTCCTTCCGTTGCTCTTATCTGTATTCAGGTGATGAGAGAATGGGAGGAGGCCGAGAGACAGGCCAAGAACCTTCCTCGTGCTGATAAGAAGACCATAATTCAGGTGAGCATTCAGCTTTTAATAAATGTGAATGGGATATGCTGGCTGATGATTCATGAGCAATAAAGAGCAGAGAGTAAACAGCGTTTATTGTTAATGTGATGTAGTGGCTTGTTGGACCTCTTATATAAAAGCACTTAGCGGGGTTGCGGTTTAAGTGCGTTCAGATTTAGTAGTACGGCATACATCTCCCATTAAAGTGTAGGGGGCTTTCAAGGGGATTGAACAGCTTGTGCTGTTTTATTCTTAAGGATTAATGAACGTCTGCTGGCTTTATTGGTGTTTTTCTAGCGCTTCCAGGAGAAGGTGGAGTCGCTGGAGAAGGAAGCGGCTGGAGAGAGACAGCAGCTGGTGGAAACGCACATGGCTCGAGTGGAGGCTCTACTGAATGACCGCCGCCGTCAGGCTCTGGAAAGCTACCTGAGCTCCCTTCAGTCTGATCAGCCTCGGGTACGCAAACACTGCTATACTCAACAAAACAGCACAGTCTGCATTCTGTTTGCATATACTGTAGAAAAGAAACTGGTTTAGTGAACAATTCAATGACTCATAAAAGAATCTGTTTAACAAATGATCCACTGACAAACATATTTTGAATGTAATTTAAGCAGCCTCAGGTACACAAACACTGCTATACTTGACAAAACAGCACAGATAGGTTCACTTTAGTCATTTGTTTAGGTGTAATTTACAGTAGCAGTTCATTTGAATGAATTAGTGGTGGGAAACTGATAAAGCGAACAATTCAATGACTCATAAATGAATCTGTTTAACATATGATCTATTGACAAACATATTTTTTACTTTTAAGCACCCTTGGGTACATAAACACTGCTATACTCTACAAAACAGCACAGTCTGCAGTCTGTTTGCATATGCAGGTCATTAGAATGAATTAGAGGGGAAAAACTATTTAAGTGAACAATTCAATGACTCATAAATAAATCTGTTTAACACATGATTGACAAACATTTTAACTATGCCATTTAAGCAGCCACTGCAAACACTCTATACTCGACAGAACAGATGTGTTCACTTTAGTCATTTGTTTAGATGTAATTTACAGTAGATTCTGACAAAATGTTAAGTACTGCAGTCTTTTTGCAAATGCAGTTAATTTGAATGAATTAGCGAGGGGAAACTGGTTTAGTGAACAATTCAATGACTCATAAATGAATCTGTTTAACAAATGATCTACTGACAAACATATTTTTTATGTAATTTAGGCAGCATCGAGTACACACACTGCTATACTCGACAAAACAGCATAGTCTGCTGTCTGTTTTCATATGCAGGTCATTTGAAGGAATTGGGGGGGGGGGGGGAAGTCAACAATTCAATGACTCATAAATGAATCTGCTTAACAAATGATCCATTAACAAACAAATTTTTAACTTTTAAGCAGCCTCAGGTACACAAACACTGCTATACTTGACAAAACAGCACAGATAGGCTCACTTTAGTCATTTGTTTAGGTGTAATTTACAGTAGCAGTTCATTTGAATGAATTAGCAGCAGGAAAATGTTTAAGTGAACAATTCAATGACTCATAAATGAATCTGTTTAACATATTTTTAACTTTTAAGCACCCTCGGGTACACAAACACTGCTATACTCGACAAAACAGCACAGTCTGCAGTCTGTTTCCATATGCACATATGCAGGTCATTTGAATGAATTAGCGGAGGAAAACTGGTTAAGTGAACAATTCAATGACTCATAAATAAATCTGTTCAACACATGATTGACAAACATTTTAACTATGCCATTTAAGCAGCCACTGCAAACACTCTATACTCGACAAAACAGAACAGATGTGTTCACTGTAGTCATTTGTTTAGTTGTAATCTAGGTTATAATAGTTTTGGATTTTTTTTATTAGCTTTAGTTTTAATTTCGTTTTGACTTTTTGTTTTCAAATTCAGTTAGTTTTAATTCGTTTTTAGAGGTGGATTTACTAGTTTAATACTTTTCATATGTTGAAATTGCTTAGTTTTACTACAGTTTTTATTAGTTGCAGTATTAGTTTAAATGTTTTTTTCTAAATAAGGATATTTGTTACATGTAAACATACCAAAAATGTGTAGCCAGCAATCATAATTTCAGTCAGTTAAAACATCTCCATGATCTGAAAAGTTTTTTACAACTAGGTTTTGCAACCCAACTAAAGCATGATTCACTTATTTAAATTCCATTACGATTTTCTGTTATGAAATAAACTTACATTTCGCCAGATCCTCTTATTTAAGTCCTGGTTTACTTGAGCTGCAGTTGTTCAAGTTTAGTTCAGTCACAGCAGGCTGTCATGTACTGTTTGTGTTTGGTTCACTGAATCACACATACACAGTATTATCAGTTCATCACTTCTCAAATCTCAGTGTACTGTTCTAATAACTGAATATCTCATTAAATATTGGTAATTGGGGGGTATCAGGCATGTTAAAAAGTAAGTAGTTTGTGGAGAAAAATGCTTACTGGAGACGCGAATTGTTTTAAACTCTGTTCGATTTGGTAAACTAGTTCAACCGGTTCACTTAGAAGATCCAGCTGAAAAGAATGATTTTTGGGCACAAATGTGTTAAAGTAATATTTTAAGTCTCTGTATTTAATGCTGTCACAGTGCTGCTGTCATGTCCACTCATTGTTTGGACATGGCCACGGCCACATCCACATCACCCTGCAGCCTAGGACCGGTTACTCACTGAAGCTAAGCAGGGCTGAGCCTGATCAGTACTTGGATCTGCGACCACACGGAAAAAACTAGGTTGCTGTTGGAAGTGGCGTTAGAGAGGCCAGCAGGGGGAGCTCAACCTGCATTTTGTATAAGTCCCAATGCCCCAGTAAAGTTAAGGGGACACTACGCTGTCAGTGAGCGTTGTCTTTCGGATTAGTCATTAAACCAAGGTCCTGACTCTCTGTGGTCATTAAAAATCCCATGGCACTTCTCGTAAAGAGTAGGGGTGTAACCCCGGTGTCCTGGCTAAATTCCCTCTCTGCCATTATGATCATGGCCTCCCAATCATCCCTTATCCACCGAATTGGCTCTATCACTGTCTCGTCACTCCACCAATAGCTGGTGTGTGGTGAGCGCACTGGCGCCGTTGTCCTGTGGCTGCCGTCGCATCATCCAAGTGGATGCTGCACACTGGTGATGCTGTGGAGAGACCCCCCCTCATGATTGTAAAGTTCTTTGGGTGTATGGCCATACACAATAAATGCGCTATATAAATACACATTACTTACTTTTTGTCACGGAAGCAACAGCGAGGAGTGACTGGACGAGAAATGGCTTGATCTGGCCAATGGCATCACAGACTCTGAGGTGCCGTATGGTCAAACACCTAGCAGCGTGAAGTAAATAGATTTACTTCTAGAAGGCATACAGTAGGCTTATGAATTAAATACGTTCACAAAGATGAAAACGAAGGACATTTTTGCTGTAATTTTAGTTAGTTGTTTTGTTAAAAAATGTTATTTGCCTCAGTCTGTTTGCATATGCAGTTCATTTGAATAAATGGGGGGGGGAATGGTTAAGTGAACAATTCAATGAATCTCTTTAACATCTCTTTATGCAAAAGCAGACGTGTGTTCCAAGAGTTAATGCCACTAAAGAGATGTCAGTTTTTTGTTGTGAAAAAAAAGACACTAGATTTGCGAAATCTGCAAATGCGAGGGTTTTTTATAAGCCCACTGCAGTTTTGCCTGAAATTCATAAAAAAATTATTAAACAATGAACAGCGTTACTCACTACCAAAGTCAGCACAACAAACACACTTTGACAAGGACACTGCCAAGCCAAAAGCTATGCATACAAAGTTATGAAAATGATGGCCAGCTTTCAGCATTGTTTAGGATTTTGGATTTAGCTGACTTATAAAATTGAAACCATGCTTCTTCCTCCCTAGCTCGCAGAACTTTTCTGACATTTTATTTATTAGGCATGTTTTATTTTATGTTTCCTTTTTTGTCCGGTAATAGATTTTATTTTTATATAAGAAGGTTGTCTATAGAAATAAATAGTTAAAGTTAATAAAGTTCAGAGATCAGTTTAGACTTTTCTAAAATCAGTTGTTCATTCCATGTGTTTGACTTTTGTTTTTGGCAATCATGCTCAGAAAAAAACGCATATTTATATTTATCAGCCGATAATATCCAAATATATAGTTATTGGTTATTGATAACGGCCAAACGGTAAATAGCGGCCCATCCCAACAACCTTTTGAAGAAGCAAGTTGTTTTTGTTTATTTCTTTAATTGCTTCTTTTCATACACTGTTCTAATTTATGTTCACATTTCTACCAGTAGGTTTGGTATACCCCTGAAATGACCACATCACATTTAGTCAAATGTGTAAACAAAACGGTTTGTAGTTACAGTTCTGCCTTCGGACACTAGCAACATTTTTTTCTCCTGCACAAAAGCAGCTGCATGAATGCTAGAAAGTTTTAAATAAGTGAAAACAACAACTAAAAGCCTGACCCCCTTCATGTTTACAAACACAAGCGCAGCCGTTTAGAGTTCATTTCTGATTATTGATGTCAGAAACTATCTTTATTTTGAAATTAATGTGTGAATGGTTCAGAACATCCTTGCCTGTGTGAACATTGAATTTGTAAATTTACTAGTAAAGTATTTTGGAAATTTTCCAGATGTTTACCGGTATTACTGTATGAAAGAGGCTTTTGTTTATACATTAATATTTAAAACTAGCTAAAATTGTTGTTCTTTTGCCCTCAAAAAACTTCAAATCTTAATTTCATAACATAATCTAAACAGTTATGAGTGTTAGTTATATATTGAATACTTAGTAAGTGTTGCCATGAATGTGCTTCTGATTCCAATGCTTCTGATATGGCATTCAAACGTAAATAAATAAACAAATCAAAACATAACCTAAAAAATAACCTTGAATTGTGTCCTGTCTCGTACAGCCTCGGCAGGTGCTGAATCTGTTGAAGAAGTATATCCGCGCGGAGCAGAAGGACCGACAGCACACTCTCAAACACTTCGAACACGTGCGAGAGGTCGATCCCAAGAAAGCTTCACAGATTCGGCCATTTGTAAGCTCCTGTCAAGCTGTTTTTTTCCTGCTTTAATTATGATTTGTCTAAATGCTTTAGAACTTGATTTTGAGCCCCTGTGCTCTTAGGTGATGACCCACCTCCGTGTGATTGAGGAACGCATGAACCAGTCTTTGGGTTACCTCTATAAAGTGCCTCAAGTGGCTAATGATATCCAAGACCAAGTGGGTGAGTGTCAAGTCATTCATTTATATTTGCCTTTTTTTAATCGCCCTTCAGAGACTCAAACTGGGGGTGCTGGAAATGTCGTCACAATAAGATGTTTCAATTAGTTTTATTTTGACTGTTACTCTAAACTGCTTTACTGTACTTCTGTATCCATTTTGTATAAAGTGCTTTGAGAATCAAGTTTTAAAGGTGCTATATAAAAAGAAGTGATGATTATTATTATGAAGGAATTTTAAATACTGTGCTTGTGCAGCGGTGCTGGTTCAGCGTGATCAGGCTGAGGTGACGCAGCAGCTGTCGTCTCTTCAGAGTAAGATGAGGGTCAGTTATGGGAACGATGCCCTGATGCCGGATCTGCCTGACAGCACCACACCACTGGACAGCCTTCCTCCAGAGCAGGACGGCCTGGGCTTCATCCATCCCGAGAGCTTCAACCAGGCCAACACTGACAACCACGGTAAACATTAGCACATTCACTGGACAACTTTTAAAAGACTCATTTTCAGGATCCTTGTAAAAATAAAAGTTATAAAATTGGCAACATGTCTTATTTCTCTGGATTTGCCATTAATATGAAGGTGTTTTAAGTAAAATATTCCATTGTGTTTTAGTTTGATAACATGTCATCACAATTTCAGCTTAAAATGTTAACATTTAACAAATTTAGAGCATTTATTTGCAGAAAATTACAATGTAAAAACAGGTAAATGAAAAAACTAATGAAGGTCTGTAAAAGTAAAAAAAAAGACCTACTGTATTTTTATGAAATTTAATGGTCTAAATATTATCCTTTTCTGAAATGTTGATGACATATTGACTGTGAAACATGTTCTTATTAATGGCAAGTTCTAAGAACCGACAACTTTAAGAGACAAGTGGTCTTTTAATTTTTTATTCTGAGCTTTATACAACTATACCGAGCTGTTTCAAAATTTATGTCAGTAAGGCTTTAAAAATTTATCATTTTATGGAACAGGTATACATCAGATAAGCCACTAAAGGGCGATGTTTACATTTTTAACATTTAAAATATGTTACTTACGATGTGTTTGTTGTATGTTTCGGATAAAGAAAACACTAGAGGGCGCTGTCTACATTCTTGCAAATCTGAAATACATTACTTAGGATGTGTTTGTTGTACGTTTTGTATGGAAAAACACTGGAGGGCGCTGTCTACATTTTTGCAAATCTAAAATCTATTACTTAGGGTGCGTTTTTGTATGTTTCAGAGTGAAAAAAACACAAGAGGGCACAGTCTACATTTTTATTTGAATATTAAATTTATTACTTGGGGTTCATTTATTGTACATATTAGATGAAAGAAAAACACTAGAGGGTGCTGTCTACATTTTTGAGAATCTGAAATGTTACTTAGTTTGCGTTTTTGTGTACATGGCTAATAAATACACTAAAGGTGTTCTACATTTTTGTGAATCTGAAATATGTTACTAAGGGTGCATATGTTGTGTGTTTCAAATGACAAAACCACTAGAGGGTGCTGTCTACATGTTTACGAATCTGAAATATATTACTTGGGGTGCAAAAACCTCTAGAGGGCTCTGTCTACATTTTTGCAAATTTGAAAATACATTACTTAAGATGCATTTGTTGTACATTTTAAATGACAAAACCAGTAGAGGGCGCTGTTTACATTTGTGTATAGCAACAGATCAGCATATCAGAATGATTTCTAAAGACTAGAGTAATTAAGCTAATAAAATAGATTTGAAAGAATGAAAAGCATTTGTTTTGTCTTGCCTAGTTGAACCTGTAGATGCCCGTCCAATTCCAGAAAGGGGTTTGCCTACGAGACCCGGTGAGTGTGAGCTTAAATTGAGATCTATTCAGTTGCCACTTTTTTTTAATTTCACGTATCTTAGAAATATAGTCGTTTATGTTTTCAGAGATTCCAAAGGTTCGGTTGGACATTGAGGAAAGGCACAACGCTGGCTATGATGTTCGTGACAAGAGACTGGTACAACACTTTGTTTCACTTGACATTAATATATAACATTTATCTCCTTTACAGTGCGTAATAAGCAAGTGATGTGTTTGTGTTGAATCAGATGTTCCTCACGGAGGACATGGGCTCTAATAAAGGTGCAATCATTGGGCTGATGGTGGGGGGCGTGGTCATCGCTACTGTCATCGTAATCACTCTGGTTATGCTCAGGAAGAAGCAATACACCTCTATTCACCATGGAGTTATTGAGGTGAGACACGTTCATGTGCATTTCCATTTTACAGACTTAAAAGTGTCATGGAATTGATCATTTTTAAAGAGTTTTCTAAAGATTCAAAGTCAACACAAATGCATGCATAAGAAGTGAACATCTGCCGGACAGTGCAAATGAAGCAGAATGTGTGATGTGTTTGCCAGGAACATATTGAACTCACGTAGATTGTGCCTTTTGCAGAAGTTCTGTTGTCAGTAATAAAATATTTCATCAAGCATAGTCTTGATTTATATTGACTAATCATGATGGACAGCACATTTCTGCAAGCTCTATTCATTCATTCATTCATTCATTTTCTGCCGCTTTTCCGGGGCCGGGTCGTGGGGGTAGCAGTCTTAGGAGAGAACCCCAGACTTCCCTCTCCCTGGACACTTCCTCCAGCTCCTCCGGGGGATCCCAAGGCGTTCCAAGGCCAGCCAGGATACATAGTCCCTCCAGCATGTCCTGGGTCTTCCCCGAAGCCTCCTCCCGGTGGGACATGCCTGGAACACCTCCCTAGGAAGGCGTCCAGGAGGCATTCGCAACAGATGCCCAAGACACCTCAACTGACTTCTCTCGATGTGGAGGAGCAGTGGCTCTACTCCAAGCTCCTTTCCAGTGACAGAGCTCCTCACCCTATCTATAAGAGTGCGCCCTGCCACCCTTCGAAGGAAACTAATTTCAGCCGCTTGTATCCGAGATCTTGTCCTTTCGGTCATGCCCCAAAGCTCATGACCATAGGTGAGAGTAGGAACGTAGATTGACCGGTAAATCGAAAGCTTTGCCTTTCGGCTCAGCTCCTTCTTCACCACGACAGACCGGTACATTGACCGCATTACTGCTGCCGCTGCACCAATCTGCCTGTCAATCTCATCCATCCTTCCCTCACTCGTGAACAAAACCCCGAGATACTTGAACTCCTCCACCTGGGGTAAGGACTCTCCTCCAACCTGGAGATGGCAAACCACCTTTTTCTGGTGGAGCACCATGGCTTTGGACTTGGAGGTGCTGATTCTCATCCCAGCATCACACTCTGCAGCAAACCGTCCCAGTGCATGCTGAAGGTCCATGCTCGATGAAGCCAACAGAACAACATCGTCTGTGAATAACAGAGAGCTTTATAGTAGCGAAAATATACAAATCAAAGCAAATTTAAATTATTATTAAAGAAAAAAAAATTCACATAGTAGTAGTTTGGGATGTCTCATTGTGAATTTTTTTTTATATTATTATTTTTGTTTTTTTGGGGGGGAATTAAACAACATTTTGCTGTTTTTGTTTGAAGTAGTTCACCCAAAAATGAAATTGTCAAAATGAAGTCAATTGATGCCAGCAATCAGCATTCTTCAAATTATCTTTTTTGTGTTCAGTGAAGGAATAAACTCAAATAGGTTTTGAAGTGAGAGTAAATGATAACAATTTTGTGAACTATCCTTTTAATACCATCAGAAGGTGGTGGAAAGTCCCTGGCTGTTTCTCAATTCTCAGAAGGAACGAACTCAGGAGACCGCAAGAACACAAAACACGTCCTGTGAGAAACGGGATGCTGCGCTCTTCCTGATGGTCACATAACCTTCAAGCATTTTAAAGGGAAAATCGAAACATTACAGCATTCACACAACGATTTATTGTTTTTGCCCTTTTCAATATATATAACATGCACACAAACCTTACAGATATACTTTACACAATACAAGTAAAACAGATTATAATATAAATTTCAGCAAATAAACACCCTTAATGTGTTTATGCCTTTATTAAGATTTTCATGGTAATATTTACTTTCACCGTCATTTAGGGAAACTCCCTATATATACACGTATATCTGAACTTTAATAATAAATCTATATAAAATGCTGTGCTTCCCACCTCCTTTGTTCAGTCGCAAGTTTAGTGCGCAAGTCTGCATTAGTGCATCCTCGATAACAAGAACACATCCAGGAACTGGATTTACACGTCCTGCGTTGTTGCGGTCTTGAGTTTTGGAACTGAACTTTGGCAGTTGATAATGATGTTACACAAGAACGCATATCGAGAAACAGCCCCTGTCTTAATTAGTGATTCATTGAATCATCCATTCAAACTACTTCTAATTCATTTAGAAACAAGGTGTAACCATTGAATAATAAGCTCAATTGATTTCTTTAAAAACAGATTTGCTGAGGAACTAAAATATTCTACTGTCCAAGCTTTTAGAACTATTTTTATAGGCAAAAACACACAATATTTAACTTATTTGTTAAATTGTTCAAATATTGGTGTCTGTGACTCAGCAAGTCCAGAGACTGTTGTGTACACCATGATTTTATGTCAAATTCACTTTAATGTGTGATATGACTGAAACGTGGTCATAAGCGAATATTATTTCAGTCTATCTTCAAATGAGTAGCGACTTGGACCCGGAAACCGTATTCCATACGTCACGACTTAGCAAGCGGATACCACAGATGCAGTGGGCTGAAGTATTATTATTATTATATTTTTTACTATTGTGTTTAGCTTGATCGAGCACCCACCCTCAAGAATTTCCTAGATGTGCACACACTGATGTTTTTCATGCTCTATATCACAGATGCAGCATTAGAATCGGTCTAGAAGTGAAATAAAAACACACTAATAAAGATCACTTTTTTCCAGGTGGATGCAGCAGTGACTCCTGAAGAACGTCACCTGGCGAAGATGCAGCAGAATGGCTATGAAAACCCCACCTACAAGTTCTTTGAGCAAATGCAGAACTAAAGATCCACATCATCATCATCATCATCATCATAATCCCCCAAAATATCACCATCATCACCTCTGCATCAGGACAGAGAAACAGACTGACCCCCACATGCACACAAACACCGGTCAGCTCTGACCCCATCATTGGCTTCCATCACCTCAGCATTTCATCCAATCAAGCCAGCGCTCACTCAGATTGCACAGAAAAAAAATGATGCGTCACTGCTGCCCATCTGTCAGCGGCCCGGTCCATCTGTGCGCTTTCATGCCTGCCCATCACAGCACTGTTGCAGAGAATGAAGCTGATTTCTTTTGCCCTTACCCATGATCTTCCTGTAGTTTCGTTTCTCCCTCTCATTTTCTTTCCCCTTCCAGAAACTTCTTGAAGCACTTGCTCTTTTGTTTTGCACGTTTCCTTCCTCCTTCCCCGGGCACTCAGATGACGCAGTGCTGTGTTCGTTCGGCTCAAACTGCAGACGCAGAATAATGTATTCATCAATACGCTTTCCATTCAGGTTATTTTTTTTCCTCTGGAACAAAAAAATATATATTTAAAAACTAGAAAAACTAAAAAATGTATAAAAAGAACAAAAAAAACATTGACAGAGATCAGAAATGAATGTTTGTTTTTATTTTGTGTGTAATATGTATTGAATTAAGGCAGAAATTAGCTGTATCTATATAGTGCATGGCAATTTTAACAGGGAGAGAGACGGTTTCTGGATCCAAAGGCAGATTTTTGACCGCTCTCTCTCTCTCTCGTGTAGAGATTTTAGCTGGATTGTACATTTTATCGTCTTCTTGTGATCACATTTTAAATAAGTGAGAAAAAATGATCAAAATAATTCTGCTTGGCTACATCGTCACAAGGACATGTTTTAATGAAAAGTGTGCTCTCTTATTTTCTTTCTTTTAGACCAAGGGTGTTCAATCTCGGTGCTGGAGGGCCGGTGTCCTGCATATTTTAGATTCAACCCCAATTAAACACACCTAAAGCAGCAGCTAATCAAGCTCTTTAGGTATAGTAGAAACTTCCAGGCAGGTGTGTTGAAGGAAGCTGGAGCTAAACTATGCAGGACAGCAGCCCTCCAGGATCAAGTTTGGACACCTCTGTTTTAGACCATGCCACGCACACTTAATGGTTGCATGGGGCTGGAAAAAAGATGTATGTATTGTATTATGAAGTGTAATATTAGCCCACGTTTTGGTTCAACACTCTACGCACTTGGCAGTTTAGTTTTTTTTAAAGGGGTCCTACAACACCCTATTTGCCTCATGAAGTTTTACTCCATGTCAGGATTTGGTTATGGGGCCTGGATTAGGGAAGGGAGGTAATAGAGTGGTGGGGTTTGCTTCAGAAATAGCCACCATTTTTCAATCGTGTTTTTTTTTTTTTGGTTTGTCCCACTTTCCCCCTCTTTGTATTCCCCAGTGTCTGTGATATTCACGAACACTTTTTGGGACAATAACTCACCTGTTTTTTGTTTTCATCCTTTCACTGAAGTATCTCATAGCACCTTACAGGCCAGAGCAGGTGGGAAGGAATCGCTAAGATAGGAAATAATGAGTCGCTCTGATGTTGATGGAAGTTGTAAAAAAATCTGTTGAATGAGACACAGCCATTAAACGAGTCAAACATTGTGCAGTTTTGTCACAGTGCACACTGCTCATTACGTTCCTGTATAGAATTACCTTAGCTCCAAAATCTGGTGTTGTGCTGATATGTGGATGCTCCCAGCGAGTGTCTGTGGTCAGTAGGGAACAGAGAAAGCTCTTTCTGTGACATTTTTCCTTCGATATCTATTCCCATCATTGGCTCAGAAGGGGGAAAAAGCTTTCTACAACACTGTAACCCATGAATAAAGTTTTGAATGTACATACAAAGTGCTTGTGATTGCCTTCATTTAATCAAAGGGTGTGTTTGTATGGTCAATCTAGGGCCATATATACAAAAAAAGCAAATCTCAAAAAATGTATTTGTAAATGTATTTTTGGGACAAATTTAATTTGCAAACAAAAAAAACTGCAAATAAAAATCAAGCACTTAAAAAATTTATATATATATTTGAAATTCGTTATTGTATAACAATGGTTTATTCTGTAGACTATCGAAAAAAATATATATCTTAAAGGGGCTAATAATTTTACAGTGTTTTTTTTATTTATTTAAAACTGCTTTTATTCTAGCCCAAATAAAACAAATAAGACTTTCTCCAGAAGAAAGAATATTATCAGACGAACTGTGAAAATGTCAGCTCTGTTAAACATCATTTGGGAAATTCAAAGGGGGGGCTAATAATGCTGACTTCAACTGTATATGTGTGTATGTATATGTATG
>CAIGQZ010032409.1:21173832-21195556 GCA_903798205.1 Danio tinwini
TTTATTTATTTTATTCAAAGACTGTCACACAATCCTTCAGAAATCATTCCAGCAAGCTGAGCTGATTTAATGCTCAAAAAACATTTTTATCAATAAACATTTCTTGGTTAAATAGCTATTAAATTTGAAATTAAATTTATCTATAATGAAAAACAAATGTCTTTTAGAGCGTAATATGACAGTCAGTGATGCCATATTTTAATATTCATTTTTCAACAACACAAAACCAATGTCTTACTTTCAGAAGATTTGGTGGAATAACCCTTATTTTCAATTACAACAAATTAAATAAAATGTTATTTTAACCAATTTTGATTTTTCTTTTTTAAAAACATCCTCTAAATCAGTGTTTCTCAACCACGTTCCTGGAGGACCACCAGCTCTGCACATTTTCTCTGTCTCCTCAACCAAACACACCTGATTCAGATCATCAGCTCATTAGCAGAAACTGAAGAACCTGTGATAGGTGTGACCAACAAAGGAGACTAGAAAACATGCAGTGTTGGTGGTCCTCCAGGAACGTGGTTGAGAACCACTGCTCTAAATAACAGTATTTTTATCTGTAATTATTTGAAAGAAATGTTATCAGACCTTTAGAAAATAGAACAAATACTAACAATTTCATAAAAAACATACCAAGTAAACACTACATGTAAACACTGTACATTACTTGTTTTTTCACATTAACTAACAAAATATTTCTGTACTATTTTTATTGCATTAATAAAATGACATGTAATTTGAACAAGCAGAGCTGAATGTGTTGTCGTCTAAGTGTCTGTGTGTACCTGTGCGGTTGCCTGGGGAACTGCGCTCCTCTCCTGAGATGCGAGGGGCCCGTGGTGTTTTGTTGTGCTTCATCACTTTAATGGCTGTAGGTGTGGCCTGCTGCACAGGAGCAGGAATGATCTGCACCGCTGGAGAACATCAACAAACTCTGTTACCCACAACAACAACAAGCTCCTTTCATCAAAAAAACTGAAGTCTAGCCTAGAGACACAAAACTGCCCTTTAAGCTCCAGTCATGTGCAGGTTCAACAAAAAGTGCTTTTGTTGAGGAAACCGAGCAGATGCTTCAGGATCTACTGATACTCACGTTGATCAATGGTGACTGTTGCTTCCTGACTTTGATCCTGACTCGCAAGTACATCTGCACAGAGCATGGGAGAGATTGAAAACAGGCTGAAAATAGAATACACACAAGACGTACAAATGAGTTTTTTTGTTTGTGAAGCGTACACTTGCGCAGAAGCTCCAGGTGGCTCCACAGGATCTCGCCGCTGGGCACTCTCTGCAAGAACTCCTCCTGGCTGAAGCCACAGAGCTGCCGGCCTGGGATGTGAATGCCACCCACCTCCATTTCATCAATGCCGAACTCCTTCATCACCCAAACTGCCCAGTGGATTACCTGATCTGCTGTCCACTGCACGGGGTCTGACACACAGAAAGATTTAGTGTTAAAGGAATAAAAATAAATAAATATTGTCATCATTTACTCGCCCTCATCTATGTGTTTCTATCTTAAGTTGAACACAACAGAAGATAATTTGACCATTGCTGGCAACCAAACAGCTGACATAGCCACTGACTTACTTTTTTTCATACTATACTATATTTTTGTGTTCAGCAGAAAAAAAGAAACTCATTTACACTTGAAACAACATAAAGAAGAGTAAATGGTTGGTCAATTTCTGGGCGAACTGTGTTTTTAACATAAAATCTACTGTAATAGCACTTATGTTTATTTCCCATTTGTTTTTAATAAAATACTTAATAAAATAAAAAGTATAACAGAAATACATACACTACTGTTCAAAAATGTGTGGTCAGCAGTGGTGTAAAGTAACTAAGTACAAATACTTAAATTACTGTAATCGAGTAGTTTTTCTCAGGAATTGTAATTTACTAAGTAGTTTTATAAATGTGTACTTTTACTTTTCCTTGAGTACATTTTTAGTGCAGTATCGGTACTTTTACTGCACTACTTTCTTTCAACCTGCAGTCACTATTTTATTTTTTTTGTCCATGGGGATTAGAAAAATGAGTCCTGAGATTCCTGTCCAATTGCACATAGAAGGTAAATCGCATCATAATGAACTACCTCAAGACGTGTTCACTTTATAATTGCAGCAAACTGTTTGGAAGTATTAAAAGTGTCTATAAAGATGTTCAATATTTTTTTTCAACAAACTTTCTTTAAAATAATAAAAAAAAATGAACAAGTGTTTTAAAAGTTGTAAAAATTATATTAAACTAAATCTATGCACAACAATCTGTCCAGGTTGGTATATTCAGCAGTAAATACATGGAGCCCTTTTAAACAAATGTTATTGTAAGAACAAAAATTAATCTATTATGATAGAGTTAAAAATGTGCTTTCAAATAAAAGGTTTAAAAGTTTTATTGAGATGGATTGTTGGTGATTGTATGTTTTTTGGCCATATTGGGTAGGAATACATAAAAAACTGTAAATTAAGACCTGTTCAAAACGATTTAAGACCTACAACACAATATTTCAGCAAATTTAAGACTTTTTAAGGGCTAAAATTTTGATTTTGAGATTAAAGACCTTTTAAGACTTTTTAAGACCCTGCAGACACCATTTCTTTATCAAATAAAAAGCAGCATAAATTATGTGCTTTAAAATTAAATAAATAAACTTTTGACCCAAACTTCTTAGTACTAATCAGCATTTACATTTAACTCTCAAACATACAAGCACAGACTAAGCACTCACCATAGGGAATGTTCAGTCGAACCTGCTCCTTGCGGTAGCCTTCTAGTGCGGCCGCCCAGCGGGTCACCTGCTCTGAAGTCTCATCAGGAAGGGCCGCTCGCTCCACAGCGATCACATGTCCATCCTCCACCAGATGAGCTTCCTCACCAGCAGCAGCGTCTGGATCAATCACTACCTCCACTGTCTCCACTGGCTTCACAATCTCCAGAATATTCAGCTTCTCTTCACCTAAAACAGAGCGCAGATTTAGCTTAGCATTCAATTAAATCTATGTGTCAAATGTCTGGTGTCAGTAAGATGTTTTAATGTTTTCTTTATTTGACCAAAAATAATACAGTAAAAGTATTACATTTCAAATTAATTTGCTTTTGAATTTAGTTTAATACTTATTTGATTCCTTTTATACAAAGCTGAATTTTCAGCAGTGATTACTCCAGTGTTTAGTGTCACGTGGTCCTTCAGATAATATGCTGCATATATTTGCTGCTCTATTACAATCAATTATTATTGCTGCAACTCAATTATTATTACTGATTTTTACAATTTTCAAAGTTGAAAACCTTTTTCCTCCTGCAACAAGTTAAAAAATAAACAGTAGGGCTGTCCCGATAAGGAATTTTTGGTTGCGCGATATATTGTCACATAAATTATTTTGATAAGCTATAATATTGTCATTTTGAGATCATTTTATGCCATTGATTTGATTATATAACAAAATGTCCTATTATATATACTAATAAATGTCCTGTTAGGTAAATGTCCAATTATCAACTTTGACACCGATGAGGTAGAATGCAAATGTCATTGTAAAATGGCTTTATTGTTATTTGTGAATCTGTAAACATATATTGCAATGGCAAAAAAACTATTAAGGTCATCTTCAAATATTGCACGATAATTCGATATGTTGATTATTGTGACAGGCCTAAATAACAGCATTTATTAGAATTTTAATGTTTAGTGATTATCTTTACTTTCGCTCTTGAACAATTGAATGTGTCCTCGATGAAACCCAAAAATACATATATTGGGACGTCATACAATTAAATACTCTGATTAATGCTGTATTACTGTTTCCACAAAAATATAAAGCAGCCCAACAGATTTCATCAATGGAAAAATAAATAATTCTTGAGCAGCAGATCATCATATCACAATCCTGAAGAACTGTGACACTGAACATCGGAGTAATGATGCTGGAAATTCAGCTTTAAATCACAGGCATAAATAAAGTTTTTAAATACATTCCATAAGAAATCTGTATTTTAAACTGATATCTTAGTTTTAATTCCATTCTTGATCAAATAAATGCAGATCAATGCAAAATCTTGATGGGTCTGTGGGTTTGTCTATCCAAACTGATCTTTATTTTGTATTTCCTATTGGATTCGAGTCAGGTGATGGGCTGGGCTATTCTGCAGCTTGATTTTCTTTCTCTGAAAGCATTTGAGAGCTTCTTTGGCTGTTTTTTTTTTATCATTGTCTTGCTGAAATGTCCACTCCTGTTTCATCTTCATCATCCTGCTAATGTAGATATTGGACTGTAGCAGTTAATATTATTTACACTGATGAAGGTCAGAGGGTTGCTGAATAACTTCTGAGAGATTTCAGCTGCTGTCTGGGCCTTCACTGACTTTTACAGCCCCCTTTCTTCATGTGCTCATTACTTTTTCCCTGCATCATTTCATTTTATTTCACATAACTTCATTTGTAAACTAATTAGATTTGATTTATTTTTCATATAGTCATTTATTTGGTTGTTATCAACATCTGGTGACAATTTCAACTCAACGGCCCCTTTAGAAATATGTTTTCTGAGAAAAAAGGTGACACCTACTGTAATTGTGTAAAGATCACTTGTGATTTAATTTGAAATTCACCACTAACCTTCTATGCTTTAACAACTTTTATTTAAGTCCTCTCTCTGGCAGTTTTTAACATGCACATATTCCTCTAATCTCTCAATTACCATGAGCTCATAAAAGCTGCATGCATAATTACAAAAGAATTAGCAAAGTGCTGTTTAAAACAGCACGTCCCACTGCAAGACATGTAAAACCACCCAAATATTTGAATTTCTGTCTGAAGGGTATGTTGACAAGTTGAGATTTGTCCAACAGCAACATGAGATCACTGTAAACAGTTACCCGGTTTTGTGACGATCTGCACACTAAGCTGTACTGTGCCATCTGTCTTCACTCCTTGATCGAACAAGCTGTGATCAGGATGCAACTGCAAGGGTAAAAAACAAACAGATGAGTGTCAACACAATGAGTGCACTCAAATAAGAGTCTGTTCAAACAAAAACACATACTAGGATGTCCTGCAGACAAATGTCATATCCATCCAGTGGGACTTGAAGACGAGGCTCCAGCAGCTTCTTCAGGTTCCCGATCGGCTCATTGATGTCAATGTCCTGAGTGATCAGTTCAGCTGCTGTGATGGTTTGCTCCTCAATCCTGGTGTTTGGTCAAATGAAAAGCATCATTTCACAGGCACAAGATGTGCATTAGTCAATGAGGTGATTCATGGAAACACATCCCATAGGGAAGAAAAAAGCAAGAAGACTGAAATCGCTTACCCTTCCTCTAAACACTCCTGTTTCTCCCGTCCATCAATCTCAATTTCAATCATCTCCTCTGTCTCACTTTTCGACATCCCTTCAACTCCTTGTCCAACTATAAAGCAAATGCAATTTAAAATGTAAAATATACACAATTTAATATATATATGATCACAAGCAAGTGTTTAAGAATGGCTGGTAACAATTTACGAATAGAAAAGTTTGTTAAATTAATCTAGGTGTCTGCAAGTTTGACAAAAGTAAAATTAAGACTTTCAAAGACATAATATGTTGATATGATGTTAACTTGATCAGTCAAGTTATAAAGAGCACACAATGAATTGTACACTACCTGACATAAGTCTTGTCACCTATCTAGGTTTTAGGAACAACAAATAATAACTTGACTTCTAGTTGACTATTTGGTATCAGAAGTGGCTTATATGAAAGGCCTCTAGATTACACTTATTTTACCAAAATAAAATATGATCATGCCTTAATTTTTAATTAGGACAGTAAGGTCTGACTTTGCTGACACAAAAGTCTTGTCAGCTAACAGAAATAATGTACAGTTTAGAATATAAAGTCATGGTGCAGTAGAAAACTAATTAATATTGTGTAGGACTCCCATGAGCTTGGACGACTGCATTCATACATCTCGGCAATGACTCAAATAACTTATTAAATAGTCATCAGGAATAGCAAATAAAAGCGTTTTTGCAGGACAATAATGTTCATGTCAGGTGACTGGGCTGGCCAATCCTGGAGCACCTGTACCTCCTTTGCTTTCAGGAACACTGATGTGGAGGCTGATGTATGAGAAGGAGCCCTATCCTGCTGAACAATTTGCCCTCTCTTGTGGTTTGTAATGTAATGGGCAGCACAAATGTCTTGATACCTCAGGCTGTTGATGTTGCCATCCACTCTGCAGATCTCTTCTGCAGTATTTGTGATGATTGGAATGAAGTTTAACAGATGATTCATCTGAATAATCTACCTTCTGCCACTTTTCCAAATAATCAACTAGAAGTTAAGTTATTATTTGTTGCTCTTACAACTGGAAAAGACTTTGTTCAGGTAGTGTATTAGCAGTTTAGGTTGTGAATTAAACCGTACTGATATGTATTAATTATTTAATTCATTACACAAAAAAGATTTAGTTTGAACAACTCCAATGACAAATAATTTTGTAGTAGTGGTTTATTTTTATTACCATGACAGAATCTACGGCTATTGTCATGGAATTGAGTTGCAAAATACAAACTAAAATAAAAACCAAGCAAACAAAAACTATAGAAAATTTCTACAAGTTGTTGTTTAATCAAAATGATAAAAAAAAAAATCTCCCAAACACTAGAATTGTAAAATAACTTCGGCCGTACCTCCCTGTTATACTGTATCATGCTTTTACTCATTTTGTTGTCTTTATCAAGATGAATTGTCCAAATTCAATTGTAAATCAAGATGCATATTTGTGAAGAAAATGAAATGCTATGAGTCTTGTTTTCTCTGGAATTGAGCCAAATAAGGAAAGAAAGAACACATCTGCCAGTAGGCTCAAAAAAACTTCAAAAGTGATTGACATATATAGTAATTATCTTTGTTTTAACCATAGAAGTTTTTATGTCTAATTAGAAGACATAATTTCCTCATTTCCTCTTTGATTAATTGTACCTTGCTTGTATTGGAAGACAAAAGTACTGAGACTTTTTTTTCATTACTTGTAAGGTTTAACATTAATGCCATGACTTTATAACTTATTTCTTCTCCAATCAAGTCTTTTTAAGCCCTTGCAAACAGACACTTTTAGGACCCACAAAGATCTCAGTTCACACACTAAGAAACTAAAAGCGAGAATTTGTAACATCTGAATTTTACTGAATTTTTTATTCTGTTACGAATCTAAAAAGTTATTACATAAAATTGTTCAGTGTTTGCTCACAATTTACACAGTACATTAATCTTAACATATTTGATTTAAATTTATTAGTAAATGCTGAACATTAATATTCATTAACGGATGCTGTAAGAACAGTTGTACATTAATTTAAAAAACAAAACAAAAACATAGTGTTACCAAATTAACTATACTTATATTCTAAAAAAACAACAACATAATTTTACATTTTTTTTCTAAGATTTTACCAAAAACAAACTTATAGAAAACATCTAAGTGTGTCCCAGATGCAGTAAATAGTCAAATTAACGGACTCAGGCTGTCTCTGAAGTCCTATAAACTCTCAGGCAACACCGAGGCTTTGCTTGAGCACAGGCCCAATGTGCAATTTTCCGCACATTATCACTTTTATTAAACACAAAGGACGCGCTTATTTATTAAATATGCTATCCATTCGTTCAACCCGTTTATCATTTGGGTGTGTAGCTTTAAACGTAATATTTTGCTAACATAATTTCCACCAGCGACTGGGTGGGAAGACGACGCGCGAATCGATACAAACGCAGTTGCCATGTTGGAATGCTTTTGGGTTTCGTAATATAACCGCAAAACCGGGCGTAAAAGACGACTTTTTACAACTTCTGAAACTTTTAGGGCTAGCTACACATAAAGACTTTTGATTCTGGAAAGTTAAAACGGAAATGGAAGAAACGGAAACAAAACAAGAGAAGGGCAGATGTAAAAGCAGCCGGAAATCCTGGCCGAAGTCACGGCGGCTGACAGACTTCCGAAAACAACCGTGCGACTGAAGAAACGGACGGAAACATCACGGTGTTTAATTATGCGATTCATGCGGGATGCATTATCTACAGCAGGTACAGTTATGGATAGAGTATTAATGTATACCTGGCGTCTTTGTTAGCAGCTTAGCTTATGCTGACGAAAGACAGAGAGAGACACGCCTGGTTGAACTGAAGATCTGCTTGAGCAAACAGCTCGCGCTAACTTTTACGAAAAGTCGTGCGATCGAGTTATAAACGTTAATCATATCTTTTGATAAAATAGTATCGTTATAAAGAACCAACGATAAACTCTGCAAGTATCTTTACCGTCTGCTCGTCGGACGTGAGAGGGCTGGGTTATTGTCACTTCTGTTAGCACTCCGGCTAGCTCTGATTCCCCTCAGGATGCTAACAGCTAGCTCGCGCAGAAAGCGGGAAAACTGACACGCTTATAACCTCACACGCATTGAACACACATTCTGATCGCCTTTATCTCCTCAATATTATAATTTTGACTAACTTACCTCTTTATCCCGGCGAGTAAGTGCTGTGTTGGAGTTTTAGCGGACTAAAGCTGGGTGTCAGGGCTTTAGTTTAGTGTGTGCTAATAAGTTGACTGAATGTTCATGCTGGTTTTTGGTCAACATTGCATTGGGGGCGGGGATGAGCTGGAGGCCTCGCTGCCCACTGACAGCAACACGAATACCCCACTCGGGACTCCTCATCCTCATCCTCTCCATCCACGGGGATTTAAACAGTATCTGAGAATATGTTTGTTATTTGTGCCACACAACTGCCAACAAAAGGCAACACAATGTGTCATGTTTTACGTCGTCTTTGAGGCGACACCCTGTCTGTAAAACTTTTAGTTTTCGACTTCTAGAACAGAACTTGTAATTATCAAGAATTGTTTTGTATTTGTTTTCTAAAAAAAAAAAATGAAATGTGTAACTGGGGCATTATTTTTGCAAATTTGCTTGCATTTCTAGCACAATTGGAAGAAGTCAAATTCTAAATTCTTTAACTTAAATCTTTTTCTGAACCCTTACACACTCAGAAATAAAGGTATGTGAACTGTCATTGGGGTGGTAATGTTTCAAAAGGTAAATTTGTTTACTTAAAGGGTTTATATTGGTACCTCAAAAGTATATGCGAGTACCTAAAAATTTTAAGAGGAACACTTTTGTACTTTTTAGGTAGTAATATGTACCCTTGAGATATTAATGTCTTAGCACATGATTTGTACCATTTCAAAAGGTACCACCCCAGTGACAGCTTGCGTACCTTTATTTCTGAGAGTGCAGGTACTTTAATAACAATACTGCCTAGTGCCTACAACAATTACCCATCAACAGTCAAACTGTGTACACCTTTTTGACTGTGTATTTGTGTCTACATATTGTGTAACGTGTTTTTTTTTTTACATCTTTATTTTCGTCCACGTAATTGTCAACATTGTTCACCCCTTAACTACCTGCTCTATTAAATGGTTGACCATATTCTGACTGTTTTAAATAAATACTGTTTACAAGAAAATCAAACAAACATAATCCTGTTGCAATATTACACTTGATTTTGGTTTTACTGTGAAACAAAATAAGAAAATATGTTAAATGAGAATCTGAAATATTTTATGGCTTCAAAAAAATAAAGATGATTTAGTATTCAAAGATGTTTTGTTTTTAAATAAATTGGTCTTACACTTTATATTTTTTATAGTATATGTATAAATATTGGCACTTTTTCCGTAAACCGACATAACTATTTGGTAGAGGTTGATATTTTAGAAATTATGGGATGTGTGGAAAAAAATGCATTGAGTGTGTTAACTAGTGACATTAGGAGTTCAGAAATGCAATTCAAACAGTTTTTTTTTTTTCTTGGTGGGGCAGTAAATGGCTTAATAGTGTATTGTTTGTTTTGGAATATGTCATTGTATGTTGCACTGTCTGCATTCTGCACTGAGCCAGCACCTAAGTTTTTCAGTCATCATATAGCACACGTGCTGCTGATGATGTCAATAAAGTGATTTGATTTTGTCTTAAAGATTACAGACTACAAAGGGAATTTTTGGATATGTTTTGCAAACCATAATTTCATTAATAAAGCAAAAAACAGTAAGAGGAAAAGTGCAATTACAATGAAAACTATAAGTCAAAATAACTGAAGTTTGTTGTACACTACCTGACAAAAGTCTTGTCGCCTATCCAAGATTTAGGAACAACAAAAAATAACTTGACATCTAGTTGATCATTTGGCATCAGAAGTGGCTTATATGAAAGGCAAAGGCCTCGAGATTAAGCTTATTTACCAAAATAAAATATGATCATGCCTTGATTTTTAATTATTTAATTAGGACAGTGAGGTCTGACTTTGCTGACACAAAAGGCCTGTCACCTAACAGAAATAATGTACAGTATAGAATATAAAGTCATGATGCAATAGAAAAATAATTATTATTATTGTGTATGACTCCTATGAGCTTGGAGGACTGCATCTTTACATCTCTGCAATGACTCAAATACCTTATTAATAAAGTCATCTAGAATGGCAAAGAAATTGTTCTTGCAGGACTCCCTGAGGTCATCAAGATTCTTTGGATTCATCTTTAATGCCTCCTTCATTTTACCCCAGACACGCTCAATAATGTTCATGGCTGGTGACTGGCCTGGTCAATCTTGGAGCACCTTGACCTTCTTTGCTTTAAGGAACTTTGATGTGGAGGCTGAAGTATAAGGAGCGCTATCCTACTGAAGAATTTGCCCTCTCCTCTGGTTTATAATGTAATGGGCAGCACAGATGTCTTGATACCTCAGGCTGTTGATGTTGCTACCCACTCTACAAATTTCCCGCACGCCCCCATGCTGAATGTAACCCCAAACCATGATTTTTCCTTCACCAAACTTGACTGATTTCTATTAGAATCTTGGGTCCATGTGGGTTCCAGTAGGTCTTCTGCAGTATTTGTGATGATTGGGATGCAGTTCAACAGACGGTTTATCAGGAAAAATCTACCTTCTGTCACTTTTCCAAATGATCAACTAGAAGTCAAGTGATTAGTTGTTGCTCTTACAACTGGGATCAGCGACAAGACTTTTGTCAGGTAGTATAAGTGCAGTTGAGGTGGAAGTTTATGCCTCAGTATTGGAGGAGAAAAAACTAACTTGAGAAAACAGCTTTAGAAATATTTATTGTAATTAAAATCTACAGATACAAATAGATAAAGAGTGATTAAAAACACTACATTTGTGAAGTTTGCATTCCACTAGATTGAAAAGCCAGAATCTCAAAATTGGTGCTTGTAGTATTTCACCTTAAGTGTGAAAATTGACAGATCTTAATGTAAACACACATTTGTATGTATACAGTCGTATGTACGTTACCTAATGTGTTGATCTGTACATGAGTATTCCGCATACTCCATCTATATTAGTTGATCTTTTTATTCTTAGTCCTTAATCCATAAACAACACATTTCTTTGGTGTTTTTACATGCCTAATAGTACAAAAGGTACATGTAGTCATTGAATATTGCAAGAACTGCAAATCTTCCTCTTCATAAAGTTCAGATGCAAAATAAAGAAATTGTGTTGCTCCCTATTAATAAAAAATTAGAGAATGTATTAATTTATTGCTCTCCCTTCAAATTTTTCATAATACTGTCTTTAACTTATAAAACCTGAAGGAAATTCAGGTAAATTGTCTTTTGGTGTGATTTGTAACTGTCCTGAAGCCAGTGATCAAATAAATATTGTAGAAAATAAAAAGGTTTTGTGACTTTCTTTATTTTAAAGTGTTTTCAACAGTCATTGAGATCATCAATGTTAAAGAGGAATATTGCAGTAAAGGCTGTTTGAATTTACGTATAAAATACTGTAACAAAAGACTAAAACATCTAGTTTTGGAAGACAAAAACAACTCTTTGCTTGTCTGAATCAGACATAAAAGGAAAAACGAATAGTAAAATTAATAGAAAAGGCATAATTCACACACAAAAAAGAAAACTGCCATCATTAGCTAACCAATCCAAACCTGTGTGACTGTTTCTTCTATGACAAAAATACATAGGCTACATTTTGTCCATACTCAAAATACATTAAAAAAATTCAAAATGGTTTGATAAATGCGTCATTAGAAAAACTAAACAAAACATGTAGAAACAAGTCAAGGTGCTTGCTATTAAAATCTACCGAAGATTGATTATATGATGACTACAGACTTTAGCGACATCCTGAGATGCACCAAGCCTGTTTCTGCTCAAACCAAACAGACCATCACATCTGTAGCTGGGCCTCCTTAGTAACATAATGCTTAGCAATCTGATATGTCTGTAAGCAAAATCGATAAAATAGTGCAATAGTACATTTAAACTGTAGGTTGTATGACCTATCACTGATCTGAGACAATACTACACGGTATATAAAACAACTGAATCCTTCTAAATAAAAAAAACAAACAATACAGTAGTACAAATGAAATAGAAAGCTGTATTTAGATCTGCCCACCAGAGGGCGGGTTTTTGCTTCTAAGGCATAGAAATATACAAGTGCACTTGAAAAATATATAATTTCTCTGGCGTTTGAGGTCACTTTAATTCACTTCTCTTAGCTCAGCACTGTTCAACAAGTGTCCATTCCTCACAGCACAAAGGATTGCGTATGTTTGTATCGTCTCGGCTGTGGAAAGAGAAAACAATTAATTGAAGAACAGCCAAATAATACAGAAGTTTCTGTCTGTGTCTACTATAATATGTTAATACTATGACTAGTAAGTTACAATAAGTATGGCAAGGCATTTAACTTAATCTATAAATGTACTCCTGTCTATTTTCATGCTACTAGTAGATTTTTTCTGTTTATTATTAATGGATATTTAAAAAATATGTTTTAGGTATTAACGCCTCTTTAAAAGATTATAGTATTTATTCATTAGATATTAGTTACTATTCAATAGATACTAGTTCTTATTCATTATAAACTTTTACTTGCACTTTCAATAATAACTAGTATGTACTCTGCTTTTGTAAATTTTTGTATCTAGTATTTTTACTATATTGTTTTATTAGTATGGCGGAGCAGTGGGTAGCGCTGTTGCCTCACAGCAAGAAGATCACTGATTCAAGCCCTGGCTGGGTCAGTTGGCATTTCTGTGTGGAGTTTGCATGTTCTCCCCGTGTTCGCGTGGGTTTCCTCCGGGTGCATCGGTTTACCCAAGTCTAAAGACATGTGCTTTAGGTGAATTGGGTAAGCTAAATTGTCCGTAGTGTATGTGTGTGAATGAGTGTGTATGGATGTTTCCCTGTGATGGGTTGTGGCTGGAAGGGCATCCGCTGCGTAAAACATGCTGGATAAGTAGGCGGTTCACTCTGCTGTGGGGACCCCAGATTAATAAAGAAAATGATTAAATGAATATATTTAGTATTATTTCTATTTTTGGGGGACTTTAAAACTGCTTGGTAATGAATTTAACATGAACTAAAATGAACAGCAATCAGGAATCAGTTCATTATTTACCAATGCATTGTTAAAATCCAAAGTTGTGCTTGTTAACATTAGCTAACAATTAACAACTTTATTTTCATATAACTAAAGTTAACAAAGATTAATAAGTACTGTAATAAATGTATTGTTCATTGTTTGTTCATGTCAGTAAATACTTTAAGTAACAATAATCAATGGAACCTTATTGTAAAGTGTTACCATACTTTGTAATTAGTGCTAGTACAAAAAGTATTATCTTATTAGTCACAACTAGCCTTTTTTTTACATATTTACATTTTTTGCATATTTTACATAATTTGTCAAGATAAGGCAAGACAAGTTTATTTATCATTTCATACACAAGGGTAATTCAAAGTTTTTACATAAACAGGATAAAAAACAAGAAAATAAAGACGATTAAAAGAATGAAAATAATTGAAAACAGATTAAAATATGTTAAAACAGGTTTTAAAAGGAATAAAAATAAAAAACACAATAAGACAAAAATGATAAAGATAAGATAAAAATATTCTGAAAAACATGTGGGACTGTGACAGTTAAAATCTGTGTGAACCGGAAGTTGCTGAAACGTGGAAAAACTCCTAATGTCTTTAGCTAAATACTCCTAATTTTTTTATAATATTTAAAATAGAAAACATTGCTTTATATTACCTAATATTTACATTTTAATATTAACAATTATATTAATAATTAATAATAATTCTAATATTGCTTTTTTACATTTTATAATGAACTTATTAAAGTAAAAACCAACAACATTCAAAATCTCATTTATAACAGAAAGGAAATACATAAATTTTTGCTGTGATTTGCTCGCCGATGTCTTCTGCATCGTCCTCTATCCGTCAAGTGACAGTATTTACATTTTTAAAAGTCTGATTCATTTACAAAATTTGAATGGAAACTTTAGCTTTTTTGTATCTCAGCAATAAAACAAACAAACAAAAAATGTTACATCAAATTAAACATGACGAAAGGCAATCTCCCCAACCTTCTCCATCATTCTCCCTCTCTTCTCAGATGGGATGGTAGGCCAAATCAAAGACCACAATGGGCCAACTTTGGCCAATGGCCATACTTTGGGCATCTCTGGTCTAGAAAATGCTTCTTGATTTAAGACGTTTTCAATACTTGGAGTAGAAACAAGACCAAAACTCTTAAGTAACATCTAGCCATTTTGAGTTATGACTAGAACGACCATAGTGGAGTTCAATTAAAAATCTTACTAATAAAATAAGTAATCTTGTTAGTAACATTTCAGATAAATAAATAGGTGCTTGTATTTGCTGGGAAAGTGCTAGAATCTAACAATATATTCCAGTATGTAATTAATAAGTACTGGTGATTATTAAAAAGGCACTACTACCTAAAGAATAAGAACTTCATGGATAATATAGCTACTTTTTCATACTAGTATAGAATAGATATTAATATATTAATTATGCATATTTTACATAGTTTGCCAAGATACGTTAAAAATGACTAAAAACGTTCTGAAAAACATGTGGGACTGTGACAGATAAAGTCTATGTGAACTGGAAGTTGCTGAGACTTTTATTTTAAGATGCTGATATTGAATAGGGGGCGGGGCTTTATTTTTGCGCATCATTCCCTCATAGCAAACTAATGAATAGAGGGGCGTGGTTAAGAATATTGTGGCTGAAGCTGTTAAACTGACATCATCAAAGAAGGACCACCATAAATGGTCAGACTTTGACTTAAGATGATCAAAACAGTTTTCTTTATTCAGTGGATTAACTTGCACAGATTAATTGTTTACCTAAAGAATAACAATGTGCGCTATAGACCATTTCAATGTGGTGATGCCATTGGCCTATGAATAATTCCTGCTTGTTGTCAAACTATTTTAATAACTGTAACAAGAGGCAATTCAGTCATATTTCAACATTAAAACAGCTGTCATAACGTTATCTATCAATATGTGGTCTTTTTAGTATTCTTGAAAGCAATGGAAATTAAACATATAAAACAGGAAATACGTTAGGACCATTGTTATTGTTTACATCCCCCAAAATGGTCTATAGCTAAATAAATATAGTAAATTTTAATTTCACATAGACTTTAAGGGCTTAAATGTTAAAATAACTTTTTGTTATCACTGTTAGAACGAATGTTAAAAACAACTTTTATATAAGAAACTTAAAACTTACATCTGTTGGCTGGTTATAGCTGGTCTTTGTTTTGCTACAAAGAAAAAAAATAACCGCTTTGTTTTTAATACTCTGTTATTATGTATTAATACAGGCTGAAGTACATTAAAGTGGCATACCTCTGTTTTGTCTCTCCTTTACTCTCTGTTGGTAAATGTAGGAGTTGTGTGAGAAGAAGCAGGCATTGGTAAACAGGTATAGTTAGTATTGAAGTAAGCTGTACTCACGGCGGCGGCAGCAATGACAGCAGCCTCGTCTGCAGCACAGACAGATGGACACACAGCAGGACACCAGCAGCAGGAACGCTCCCACCTCTATTGCAATAATCATTGTCATGTTCAGCTCAACTGCAACAGAGCGGATCAGACAGATATTCAAATGTGCCGTATGCATTTACTTTCTCCAGTATCTTGGAGTTTAACAGATTGTGGCACTGTGTTTGCTAGGGTCAAAACGATCCTTGAATGCAAACATATGCACCGCTATACAAATAGTTGCTGTCAGTATGTTTTTCTGAATGTCTTGTAATAAGTCACTTGTAAGGGCTGGAGTAAACTGGGAAAAAATGCTTTTCTAATTTAGATTTTCCTTAAAACAAGCTACATAGTCTCATGTCAAAGTGAAAAACAAGATTATTTTGCTTGTTTTAAAGAAAAACTTAATTTTGGCATATTATTTCAGATTTTTTGTGGCATTATAATTTTTTGTTTGCCTAGTAAATACTTCTTGATTTAAGAATTTGTAGATATTTAGACTAGAAACAAGACAAAAACTCTAAGTAAGAAAAGCATTTTTTTGCGATGATAAAAAATAAACCAGCGGTATTATGAAATATCACAAATTATTGTTTTTTTTATATATGAGCAGTTCCAGCGTTATCGATGTGACATTTGCAGTAAAAACTCAAAACATAAATTCACATAGAAAGTATATGCTAACATTATATTGACACATCTGTTTATATTTTCCAAAACAACTAACCACAGAGTTACGGGATCAGAAAAATATCAATCTGTAAAAAAAAATTTCTATTTAAATGAGGAAAATAAACATGCGTTATGGATGTGACAAAAAAAACTTTGTGAGTTTACAGTATACAACATACTTTGTAGAAATTCTGTCAATTAAACTGCACAACCCAAAAAGAAACAATACTAACCAGATACGAGTCGGCTCACTATACAACAAACTTTATTGATTTTATTTTATTTAATACTTTTGCATTTATGAGGAAAAAGTGTTGTTATGGATGTGACACTTTTCCGTTATATACACTACTCTAGTCTTTATTTTATTAAAATTTTTTATTTTATTTATTGAACATTTTTGTGCTCAACAAATATTTCTTGTTACTATTAGTGTTGAAAAACACTCTGCTGCTTAATATTTTTTATGAAAACCAGGACAGTTTTTTTTAAGTATTCTTTAATTTATTGAATGTTAAAAAAATCTCCATTTATTTAAACCGCATAAATAGTACAGCATAAAAGTAACTTTGGAACATTTTAATTGTCTTTGCTTTCTGTCATTTCTGATCAATTTATAACATGCTGAAAAAAAAACTTCCTTCCAAAAAGTCAAACTTCTAACAACATTCAAGTCAACTTTGTAGCAAAGCAGATGAGAGTTTAGGGCAATGGTCTCAAACTCAATTCCTGGAGCGCTGCGGCCCTCCAGTAATTGAGTTTAAGACCCATAGTTTAGGGTTTGACTTGGTTTATATTTGAACAGAAAAAAATGTGAAAAAAGAAATTAATGATTTGATAATATATTAACTATATTATTATTTTTTATTAAGTGTTATAACTTCTTAAGGGTTTTCCTGCTGTAGTTTTAAGTGAATGCACAAATGTTTCACGTTACCTGCATTTCAAAATATGTAGACCCTTTTGAAATGACCAATTTACTATACTTACATTCAGTTATCTTCATATGATGGCCTGCACAGCTTTTTGGTGCTCCCACACCATTGGAGGCCTCACATCGATACTGACCCTCATCAGATTTAGACACCGACTTAAATTTCTGCTCAAAAGCAACAAAAAAAAAGAATCTGTATATATAATTCTACCTTTATGGTATAAATGCATCTAAAAAAGTAGTTAGATTGTTCTGATGCAACACAATCAACAAAGTGTGTGGAAAAAAGACACTGGTGTCAGCATAATATTAGAGATAGTTAATGACTACACCCCCTTTTCAAATTTATATTTGTATCCATTTCTCAGTGAATAAAGCCAGTATATTCTAGTGCATTTAAACAAAATCATTTTATTAAACAGTTATGTCCATTAAAATAAGAGTTTGGTCACCTAACATCTTTAGGAATAGAAAGATAATGCATTTAAATTCAATTATTTAATTGTTATTGCAACAAAACAATTCAAGTTTCTCTTGATTTGTCCTGTTTATTAACATTTTATTTAAGATATTTCCCACATATTAATTTGGGTTTTAAGACTGTGATTTTTTTGGTTAGTTTAAGTTCCAGTTTTGGCTTTGTTACTGGCTAATCTAGTGTATTTTTGTAAAGTGTCCTATGGCAAATATAAGTTTAAAAGAGAAAGCTGTTAGGGGTGTACTCTTTTATGCGGAGCTCTGTACATGTGATGTTCAAGTGATTTGAAAGAGCACTGCACCAACCAGACTCCCAGTTTTTGGGTCCAGAGTGTAGTGGACATCATGGGGATTGGCAGTGTTGAGTGGTTTGTTGTCTTTGTACCAGCTGTAGGTGGCAGCAGGAACACTCAGTTTGTCTTTACAGTGCAGTTCAGCAGAAAATCCTCTCATGACCACTTCTGGGACCTCACAGGTTGGCGCATGGGGCGGCACTGTCGATGTGAAAGACAGTTACAGTCACATGATCAATCTGCTTATTCAGAAAAAGGTTATGAATATCAATGGTGCAACTGCACATGTGTAAGCTATTAATGAAAACGACAGTGCAATTGAATAATTAAAAAGATTTGCATTCCCACCAAGCACACTGAGGGTGACAGAAACCTCCCCAAGCTTGATTTTGTCCTGACGGGCTGTGACTTCACAATGATAAACTCCCGAGTCTTTCTGTGTGACACCACGGAGGGTCAGAGTCGCCCCGTCGATGGACGCACGGCCTTTATATGAACCTGGTAATGGTCAGAGTAAACAGTGTACAAATTATACATTGACTATCGGGGGGGTCAGCTTTTTTTCAAGTAGTCATAGATTTTCATACTTCAGTGAACCAAATTAACTATTTATTTTGGTTACATCATTTATTAATCAAACCTTTCATGTGTTCAGTGTTTTGAGGGATAATGTGTAAATTCTGATTGGCTGTTTTCAACAGATATTAACAACAGACATGCTTCTCAAGGGGCTACACGGTGGCGCAGTAGGTAGCATGATTGCTTCACAGCAAGAAGGTTGCTGGTTTGAGCCTCGGCTGGGTCAGTTGGCATTTCTGTATGGAGTGTTCATGTTCTCCCCGTGTTCACCTGGGTTTCCTCTCGGTGCTCCGGTTTCCCCCAAAAGTTCAAAGACATGTGGTATAGCTGAATTGGGTAGGCTAAATTATCCGTAGTGTATGTTTGTGAATGAGTGTCTGTTAAGTGAGTAAGCCCTTAACCAAAAAATTTTAAGCCGAAATGAATGAATGTTTCTCAATGTTTTTTTTTTCTTTCACTTTTGTCAATTGGTGAAGTTTGTTCCTTTCAGCACTGGCATTTGCATTACAATGAACTGAACTAAACTGAACTTCAACTCTGAAAACTGGACTGAAGTAGGTTCAAGTTATTAGAACTTCTTCTATGTTAAGCTGCACAGACACAATCTACATTGTAAAATAAATATAAATAAAGATGAATTGAATTGAACATGATTCATATGCAAATCTGGGTCTAAATATTTGAACACCAGATGTAAACATGGCCTACAGCACCCACTTCTAATGTCATTTTTATAACATGCACCAAAACAGAATGTAACTTAGTGCTCCAAGTGGTGCAAATGACACGCATCCTGTGCAAATTACTTTCCAAAATATCTAAAGCTTTCCGCTACATGTGTGGACATATTGTGGAAAGAAATTTCATGTCTCGCAGAACCATGGTGCTGGTACATAAATAATCACACGTCATGATTTTGCAGAGTACGATGAAGTCCTGGATTAACATCTATGTCGATCCTGGAACATCATTTTTGATTGAAAATGAAATCCATACTTATTCCCTACCCCTAAACCCAACCATAACTGTAAATTAAACCCAAAATGAGAGGGGAATAATAGTTGGATAACAATCATCTAGACTTGCATAAACCTAACTGTAAGCTTAAACTTAACATAAACAGTAAACATATACCTTAATTCTGATTGTCTGATTAGAATGTTGAGATAGAGGACTATGCAGAAGACATCGGTGAGCAAATCAAGGCAAAAACTTGTGTAATTCTGTAACAAATGAGATTGTTTTTGTTTTTACTTTAATAAGTTCATAATAAAATATAATGTATGATGTAATAATTAATATAAAGCAAAGTTTTCTAGTAATTTTTAAATATTATTAAATAAATTAGGAAATTACCCATGGGATATTAACGTTCGACCCACTAGCCTAAATCAAGTTTGAATTTTGACCCTTCATAAGAAAAAGTTTGGGCACCCCTGGCATAAATAATAATAATCATAAATATTAACACAACACTGGATGTAAGAGCTATTTTAAACCCATATATAAATGACATACCGGAGTAGTAATATATATATACAGTTGAAGTCAGAATTATTAGATCTCCTGAATTATTAGCCCCTCCTGTATATTTTTTCCTCAAAAAATATATATAGCTTAAGAGGGTCAATAATAATATTGACCTTACAATGTTTTAAAAAAATTAAAAACTGCTGTTATTCTAGCCAAAATAAAGCAAACAAGAAAAATTTCTTTGCTGTTAAACATAATTTGGGAAATATTTGAAAAAGAAAAAAAATTACAGGAGTGCTAATAATTTTGACCTCAACTAACCTAAGTACTTTTACATAAGACAGAACAATATTGTGCAAGATACTGTGCAAAAGAGGTATTTTAATATTGAAGAAAACAAGTAGTGCAACATGATTTGTGGTATTATTGAAACCTTATAAGATGGGGTTTAAGTAAAGTGTCTTGGTACATATGGAGAGAAGAGTGTTATAGCAACCCACCTGTAAAATCCCCTTCGAAATAAACATATGAAACATCTTTGCCTCTCTTCTTCCATTCGACACGTGGGTTTGTTTCTTTTTCTGTCCTGAACTCACAGGACAGGACAGCATCTTTTGCAGAAAATTGATAAATCAATATGTCAAATCAATATGGTCTGAAAGCCTGTAAAAACAGTCCAGATAATGAACTTACTTGTGTTTTCATGCACATCCACTTTTGCTTTGCTTGTCGTCACCGTAACAGGATCTGAGCTTGGAACTGGAGACAAAAATGCAATCAAACATGTGAATGTTGTAGCACACCACAAACATTGACTCCCACAGCATTTTTAACATTTTAGGCTTAGTTTATAGACAAAAAATATTGAAATCTACTTTAAATAAAAGACTATGTGGGGACTGTTATATTTGACCTATAGCTTTTATTTTTACAGAAGATCAAAATTTAATTTGTGCACATACCCTGTCAATACTTTTAATGTAAGAAATCAATTTTTAAAATGGTAAAAGACTGTAAAACATGCTACAGTAACAGATAACTTTATCTGTTAATTAAAAGAGAAACTTCCTTAAATACATTGCTCTTATTCTGTGACAGCTCACATTTGCTGCTTTGATAAAAAAATATAAGAATTTAGTTTTTTATTATTGGTTACATCATATGTTGTTAAATTTACCTTCAAATTCATATTTCAGTGTTTACATCAGCTTGCAGAAAAGCCACATTAATTTTGATAAATTTAGATTCATCATGTAATTTTTTTGTTTTTTTTACTACTAAGGCTTTTAATGATGTGGTTGTCATTTTGTCAAATCGAAATATACACAGATTTAAGGTATATGTTTACAAAAAAAAATAATTATATATATATATATATATATATATATATA
>CAIGQZ010032409.1:21202818-21219120 GCA_903798205.1 Danio tinwini
ACAGGTCTGTCTGGCTCTTGAATCTGATTGGCTGATACCAGTGCAATATTTTGCCAGTAACAGCACTGAACCAGCCTCTTCACCCTTCATCTTTGTGTATTACTCTGCCAAATATTGACAAATATTACTGCTGTTGGACAATATAATGTACTTTTAGACTTTTTTTAGTCGAGAATGTAGTTCCTTAGATGGCAACTATGCAGTTTATTTACAAAAATATTTAAAAATGTATAAATTAAATGCCTATTTAAAAATATTTACAATTTCTGAGAGACAGCGTGTCGGTGGCCATTTGCCTGCCGTACTGAGTAGACCAAAGACGGTTGACGTTTTCTATTCACAAGATGGCAACAGGACCGCATAATAAGCCCTTAGAAGATTAAAACAGCGTAGTTTCTAACTACAGCTGATCAAATCATTATTAAACTGGTAAGTGATATTCCAAGTCAATCTCTTTTGTATGTTGTAGTGCTGTATTTATACCATAGTAATTGTAGAGTATTCAGTGTGAGATGGGACTCAACAGCATGATCTCACGAGGAAACGTAAGTATTTTACGTTTTGTCAGTTTAGTGGCTAATTCATGCGAATTCGTACGAGTTCAGTCGTACGAAAATGTACGATTTTAAAAAGGAGCTGTGGCACCTAACCCCACCCCTAACCATCATAGGGTGATGAGCAAATCGTACTAATTTGTACAAATTAGATCGTACAAATTCATACGAATTAGCCACTAAATCTAAGTTACGAATTGCCATGAGATTGCGTTGGACTCACACATCAAAAATGTGTGTTTTGTTGGCAGAAAGAAAGAAGAAATGCGTTTTTCCTTATCGCAAACACAACAGCAGTCTAGTAGTGATTGCACAGCTTTTTTCGGGGTTAATTATTGTGGTATCCTGATTGAATCTTAAAACGTCAGCCAAATAAGTTGTTTTGTCATCACTTTAGACATTTCGCTATAGAGAATTATTCCAATACTAGTTCTAAAGTGGCGTGAATTAGTAACGGCTTCTGCTGTTTTGACATCAGCTGCAGATTGAAAAGTTTTTAGACTCTCCGTGTTTGACTTTTTTTTTATTTACACGATTGTGTCATCAAACTGTTGTATAAATGCAATATCACACTCGTAGCAGTGCAATATGGCTGTATATCAGCACTGGTGGGACACTAAGGCGCACAACTCACAACTCCCACCAGTGCTGATATACAGCCATATCACACTGCTACTCGTGTGATATTGCTCATATATTCATTCATTCATTTTCTTTTCAGCTTAGTCCCTTTATTAATCTAAGGTAGCCACAGCGGAATGAACCACCAACTTATCCAGCATATGTTTTACACAGCGGAAGCCCTTCTGGCTGCAACCCATCACTAGGAAACATCCATACACACTCATTCAGATACACTCACTATGGACAATTTAGCTTACCCAATTCACCTATAGCGCATGTCTTTGGACTTGTGGAGGAAACTGGAGCACCCGGAGGAAACCCACGCCAACACGGGAGAACATGCAAACTCTACACAGAAATGCCAACTGACCCAGCTAGGGCTCGAACCAGCGACCTTCTTGCTGTGAGGCAATTGTGCTATATATATATATACACACACACACACACACACACATACATACCACAACTAATTAATTTTGGTTAAGATTGCATTATATTTTTCTAAGCTAATTGTTTGCATGCTAAATGTTTATAACTTTTAATTCATGTCTATTCATAAAGCTGTAAAATGATTACAATTGAATGAAACATGTTTTTTTTTTATCATACAAATATCTTTCCTTTTATTTTCTTACTACATCTATGATTGTAATTTAAATACCAGTGGTTGACTCATTTAGCTGTAAACTAAAAGGTCCCTCAATGTTAAATCATCCCAAATCTAATAAAGCGACTAGAGCCGCTAGTTATTCACTCCCTCCGCCTGCAATCACTGCCAATGCCAGGACTCCAACCTGTGTCTTTTGGATCACACACTCAACTCTCTAACCATTAGGACACAGCTTCCCCCATGCTAACAGATCAAAATGAAGTAATCTGGAACTAAAAACGTCAAAAAAAAGTAAACAAGAAAACAATAAGGAAATGTAATAATGAGCAGTATATAATAAAAAAGCAGTAATCTCAGACATGTGACAAGATAAAAAGCCATAAACAGTCATAAATATCCTTTATAAGGAGCACAGATTTGTTCTCATAGCACAGAGAGAAACACACAAGAGTCAATACAGACCTGCAACATCAGCACTGGTAAGAATCACTTACTTTATATATTCATTTAGGGTTTTTTTCTTCTTTCTTTCAGTAGTGATTTGGTTTCTGCAATTCATTCTCATCATTCCCTTAAATGTAACTGGTGTAATTGGATGATTTAGTAATGTTAATAACATTTAAGTTTTACATTTAAATAGGAACTATGTCATATAGTTTCTTTTCATTTTAATTTTATTTTTGGGGATTTTCTGTTGGTGCAATTTTAACATAAAATGTGCACATTTTCTAAACATTTTGTACAAATTGATTACACTTGTAGCACTTCTAGTGCATCTTTAAATGTCACAAAAAATCCCTTTACGCCTTCATTTTAATTAAATTTTTTTCAGTCCTAATAATGACTTTCAAATGAAAACATTTTTACACTAAGGTCTTTTTCAATTTTAACAAAGAAGAGAAAGAAAGATGACAGAAAGTTTACATAATTGAAACACCTATTTTGTGTTAAAAAAAAATTAAATGAATAAAAAAAAGTGGTGCTGTTTTGAAAACGAAATGTTTACATGTCATTTAAATATAGTTTTCTTCATTTTTCCCCTCTCTTTAATGATCTTATTATAAAATGTCATATTAAAAAGACTACAGTATAATATCGGGTTTATGTTGGCTTTATTATTAAATAAATCTCTTTGCAGAAGGAACTCTGGATATTTTGGCCAAGATGAGGAAAATACTCTTACTGGTTTTCACCTTATCAGGTATTATCTATGCTGTAGTTACTTGTGCAGTTAACATAAACTGTGAGTTTAATATTTAACAGCTTGTCCTATATTATTTACTTTACCTTTTTGCAGCTTCCTGCAACCTATTTACTGTAATATGCATTTTGTTGTGTTTTTGAATTGGCTTATTCATTTAAAATATAGCTATTTTGATAGTGGATTATGGTATAATATAATAAGTCCAATAATGCAAAGACTTTATCTTTTAGCTGTAACAAACCCCCAAATAAGGACATCCTTTCCAAACTATAAGACATTTTTGATAGTTTCTGCTATCATTTACTCATCCTTCACTTGTCACAAACCTGTTTGAGTTTTCTGATGAACACAAAAGATATTATTTAAAAAGAAATGCTGGAAACCTGTAACCTTTTTTTCCTATGGAGGTGAATAGTTACCAATTTTTATCATTCTTTGAAACATCTTCCTTTATGCTCAGTATAAAAGAAACTCATAAGGTTTGGAACCACTTGATGGTAAGTAAGTAAATAGTGAGTAAATGTTTTTTGTGGGGTGAACCATCCTCTCGAAAATTAATAAATATTTAGTAAATATCTGTCATCAAATTATTATTTTTTTCTATAATTATATTTATTCATTGACTTACACATTTATACAGTTACCTATTTTATTATTAATTTGAATTTATTTACATTGATGTATTTCATTCATTCATTTTCCTTCGGCTTAGTCCCTTTATTAATTAGGGGTTGCCACAGCGGAATGGCCCGCCAGTTTATTCAGAATATGTTTTACACAGCAGATGCCCTTCCAGCTGCAACCCAGTATTGGGAAAGACCTATACACACTCATTCACACACATATATATAGCACTCAGAGGAAACCCACCCGAACACGGGGAGAACATGCAAACTCCACACAGAAATGCTAACTAACCCAACCGGAACTCAAACCAGCAACCTTCTTGCTGTGAGGTGACAGTGCTAACCACTGAGCCACCGAGTCGCCTACAAAATTATGTATTTGTTTGATTTAATAAACAATTTCTTTATTTAATAATATAGGTCATAGAAATTACGTAAGTAAAATATCAAATTGATGAATTTCTAGATCATTTATTACCATTTTTCTTTCTATAGCAACAGTATATCTCACAGAAGCAGAAGAAGCTCCTATAAAGCAGGATGAAGGATTGCTGGAGCCTGATTCAGTCTTGCTGGAGCCTGAAACAACAGAGGAGCACAAACTCACAGAAGATGTATCAGTGCTATTGGAGGAACCAGAGCTAAATGCAGATTATCTGACTGAAGAAATGCCAGAGACAGAAATACAGGCAAAACCACTGCTGAACACAAACCTCGAACCTGTGGAGAAACCTGTAGAGTCCCAGTCTGAAATTCATATACAAGTGGAATCTGAAAATGTGTTAGAGGAGGAGCCCACACTTCAAGCTGACTATATAGTGGTTGAAGAACCAGAAGTGGAAATTAATCCTGTCAGGAAACATCGAATGGTGTTAAAAAAAGGTAAGATGTGAACAGGGGCAGACTGGGACAGCAGATTTCACCTCAGATCTTGAAAATACAATAAACCGTTTGAAATTGAACTTTAGAACTAAACACATATGAGTGATTCAGCATCTACATTTAATGATGTTAAAGAGGGGTAACATGTATTAAACATATTCTAAACCTTACCTTCTCGTGAGTGAGTGCATATTCTGTGCTTCTGAAAGGCTGTATTTACATTTCTGTCGTGTTTTGTTTAGTGCAAACAGCCAAAGTGCTCATAACTGAGTATCTTGTCACAAAGCCTGTTGTTAGGACACGCGCGGTTACAATGTTACCTGCTAATCTAATGTTTACATTCGTAATATTTCTATAATTTGCTAATTAACCTCATGTGGAACTGAATCTGTCTCATTTCGACGACTGACACTGTCCATTTCGGTCAAGAACGCATGCTTTCAGAGCCTTTCTGAATGAATGAATGAATGAAATACGCTGTTTTCCAACAAGGCAACCCGGGGTGCTAAATTATAATTGGCTAAACTGGCATTGTGCACGTTAAATTTACTCAAACAAAGACAGCGTTCCAGCACGGAAAAACCATTGTCAAAGCAGAATATCTGACTTCAGCATTGTTTTTTCAGTTAAACAAGTATGTCCACTTGAGATGTTTCTTAAATATCTGCACATATATTATGGTATATTTATGCTTTAGAAAAGTCAAAAACTTACATACAGCACCTTTAAATCCGGCCCACACCAGACAATCCGGCCCACATATCGCATGAAATGATGGCAATTGGGAGGTCCGCTCCTGTTTGCCAGATCTGGCCCACAATTAAGCCATAGCAATATCACATATCAGCCAGAATTCAACTTTTATTTTGGCCCAGACCTGGCTCACACCTTACACTTGCTGGGTGTGGCAAAGTACAAAAATCCCAGCATGCATTGCAGTATGAATACATTCTATAGCTCATTGATGCTACAGTTTTCATTATTTGCTTTTGATTCTGTTGTTTATGTTGATGTTGTTGATTTTGTCACTTTTAGTCTCCTGTTTGTGATGTTTGTGAGTTTTGTTCATTTTGTTAACTGTCACCGTTGTTGAGGTTCATACATTGATTATTGATGTCTCTGTGAGCAGAAGTTGAACCATATAATTTTTTTAGCCTATAAACCTTCATAATTGTGTGGCATGTGCAAGCATGTTATTACATTACTTCTAATAATGGATGAAACATTGGTTAACATCAGTAAATTATATTATTTCATCACAGGTTGTGCCTCAATTGGATGTTGTTGTTTTTTTTGTTTTTTTACTTTGCTTGTTTGCTGTAACGAATACATTTTTAAGCAAAGTTCTTAAAACTTACAGCAGCCCAAAAGAAAATGTATATTAATAGGTTCAGGGCTATGAGCCCAACTAAAGCAGACACTTTTCTCCATGATGGTGACTTTAGTCTATGTGGTCTACATATGTTTTAAGATAACTGGGCCACAATTGCCATATCTTCTCTGGGCCGCTTTAGGCTCATAGCCATATTAGCCAGAGCTAACTGTGCCAAACATTTGCCAAAAGTGGCCCACATTTGTTTTGGATAACTGGGCCGCATTTGCCATATCTTCTCTTGGCCACTATAGGCTGAAATCCACATTAGCCATAGCTTTCTGCGCCAAATATTTGCCAAAAGTAGCCCACATATGTTTCAAGATAACTGGGCCACATTTTCCATATCTTCTCTGGGCCACTATAGGCTAACGGCTGCATTAGCCAAAGTTTACGGTGTCGAATATTTGCCAAACTGGCCCACATTTGTTTTAAAATAACTAAGCCACATTTGCCATATTTTCTCTGTGCCACATTAGGCTCACAGCCACAATAGCCAGAGCTTACTGTGCCTAATATTTGCCAAAATTGGCACAAATATGTATTAAGATAACTGGGCCACATTTGCACTTACGTGTGAGCCACTCGAGGTTTAGACCCAGATTACCCTTAAATGACTATGCCACATTTTTGCCAACTGTGGCCCACATTTGTCCTCCATTATTTAGGCCAAATTTATCATTTTCCACATGGGCCACATTAGGCTCACATTCAGAGTACATTTTGCCATAAGTGCCAAATCTTTGCCTTAAATTGCCCATGTATAAATTTGAATCTTTGGCCCTCCTTTGTCATTGTACAGGTGGGCCACTTCAGGCTCACATTCATTTTGTCTGCCTTAAGTGGTCCACATTCGTATGCTATCTGGGGATGATAATAGTTTTAGTATTGTGTAGGCTACCATGCAAACAGGTCTGACATTAGCATAAATTGCACCAAATACTGCAGTGTTTAAAAGGATCTTTAGCTCAAAGTGTAAAATTCAGTCATCATTTACTCATATTTTGAAGAATGTTGGAAACCAGTATCCATTGACTTCAATAGTAATTTTTTCTGACTATGAAAAGCCACTGCTATGGCTACTGGTTCACAAAATTCTTTAAAATATAAGTAAATGAAGATAATGCTACATTTTTAGGTAAACTATCCAGTTAGGTTCACTTTGAATAGTTGTCGATGTAATGTGTAATGTGATATAATGTATGTGATGATGACCGTAATGTGCTGAAATGTCCACAGGTAGGCGCCATTGTAGAGGATTCATCATACAGCACACATGTTACGAGTTCTTCACAAGAAAGCTAAATGCCAGTGATGCTGAGGTAGAAATAAATGCAATTTTCATTTGTTAGAAAAAAAATACACTTTATAATGTGTTTTAACTGTATTATGGGTCTGAAAGGCAAATGATAATATACTTATAGTTTTGGTTTAGTGGTCACTTTGCACATTTTGTGATGACTTAAAATATAAATTATATCCATTTTATGTTTTTGGTCTTTTAATAAAATTATAAACAATACATTTACCAAGGTTTAAATACAAATATATTTTTTTAATAAAATAATCAATAAATAAATGCATTAATATATGATTTAAAAATATATACCTGTATTATATTTGTATTGTATTCCTTGTTATTTTTGTATGTATATATATTAGATTAGATTCAACTTTATTGTCATTACACATGTACAAGTACAAGGAAACGAAATGCAGTTTAGGTCTAACCAGGAGTGCACAAGCAGCAAGTGCAGGATACAGGTATTAGTTATAAAGTGCAGTTATAGAAAAACTATGGTAATATTTACAAATGGATGTACTATGAACATTATATACAGGTTGTGTTAGCTATGAACAGAGATTTACAATAGATGGATAAATGTACAGGCTGCTATTAATAATCAGAAGTGTGCAGATAGATAAACATAATTACAAATGTACATGGATATGTACAGTTGAAATAAGTGAATCAGTGCAATGAATATGTGCAATTTTTAAATGTGCAAATGTAAAAGTAGTGCAGTGATTATGAGGAGTCTGAGTTATGAGGAGAGTGGGGGGTGTATTAGGCGGGCAAAAAGTCAGTGGGAGGCAGAGTTCAAAAGGGAGACAGCTCTGGGGAAGAAGCTGTTCTTAAGTCTGCTGGTTTTTGTCCAGGGGAGCCTGAAGCGCCTGCCAGAAGGCAGGAGAGAAAACAGTCTGTGAGCAGGGTGAGAGGAATCTTTAAGAATACTGCGTGCTCGGCGCAGACAGTGTTTCCTCTGGATGTCCTCGATGGCTGGCAGTGTGGTCCCTGTGATGCGTTGGGCAGTTTAAACCACCAGCTGCAGTGCCTTACGCTCCGCAACAGAGCAGCTTCCATACCAGACTGTGACACAGTTAGTCAGGATGCTTTCTATTGTGCAGCGGTAGAAGTTCACCAAGACAGCTGATGACAGCTGGTTCTTCTTAAGTTGCCTTAAGAAAAATAGGCGCTGGTGAGCCTTCTTGACCAGGCTGGAGGTGTTGGTGGTCCAGGAAAGGTCCTTGGAGATGTGGGTCCCCAGGAACTTAAAGGATGAGACAGGCTCGACGGCCATCCCATTGATGTGGATGGGATCATGTGAGCCTGTTCGTCCCTTCCTGAAGTCCACAATGAGCTCCTTGGTCTTGTCGGTGTTAAGGTGCAGATTATTGTCTATATTGTTGTATAGACAACAATATATGATTTTTAAATCATATATTAATGCATTTATTTATTGATTATTTAATAAATAATATATGCAGATTATTGTATATAAAAATATATACCTGTATTATATTTGTATTGTATTCCTTGTTATTTTTGTATATATATATATATATATATATATATATATATATATATTTTTTTTTTTTTTTTTATTATTATTATTTTTATTTTATTTTTTTTTAATTTTACTCAATCTATTTATATAATATATCTATATAATTTATATCAATCATTTTCAAACCCAAAATCCCAAAAATTACTTTGGATTTTCTGTAAGTAAGTAGATATACAGTATGTACTGCTGGTTTTAAAGTGAATAGTTATAAGCTGCTACTAAATCATTGGTTTTCAACGTTTGGGCAGAGTAACAGAACAACACATATAGTTACTTTTTAAAAAGATTTAAAGTAACTTACCCTAACACTGGATTTGACTAATTGTTATGAAATACATTTATAGTTATTTCTTTCACTTTATAACATCTCTGTTCCTCCTTAGTTACAATGCCAAAAAGTCTGTCCTAATGGTCACCTGGCCTCCGTGACGAGCAGCTTTATTCGTGATAAAATCTATAATCTAATGGACAAGTATAGCAGCCGCTCTGACACATGGCTTGGAGGAAGGAGAATCATTGGTGTATGTTCATTTGTTTCACTATTTAAAATAGTTTATTAATTCCTCCTCTATATATGACCAACTATTAAGTTACTTTCCTGCTTTGACAGACAAATACTTTTTCATGGTTGGATGGAGAGCCGTGGATCTACAATGGCTTTTTTTCTGGAGAGCCAAATAATCTGGGTGGGAATGAGGATTGCATTGAGATACTATGTAAGTGTCACAGATAATCCAAGAGTATAATCTATACTTGGGCCCATGTGGAAACGACAGATTTCTATTTGTTTACTATTATAAATGTGTGTAAATATAAATAAATTCAGTTTTTATATTCATTTTAGCAATGTTATTGACTAATATGCTATTTTAATATGATTTGTTTAAAAACAGTTAAAGTATTTCTTTCTGTCTTTAAGTAGATATATTATATAAGAGACTTGCTTTGTTTACCAAACAAGTGGGTCTAATTCAGGGGTATCCAAACTTGTTCCTGCAACTTGCCTCAACGCACCTGCAAGGATGTTTCTAGAAAGCCTAGTAAGAGATTGATTAGCTAGTCCAGGTGTGTCTGATTGAGGTTGAAACTAAACTTTACAGGACACCGGCCCTCCAGGACCGAGTTTGGGGACCCTTGGTCTAATTGGATTTGCATTATAAGCCTTAAATAAAAGTTAACAAGTTTTTTTGTTTTATTTCATGTTTTAAGTTACCCAAATCATTCCACATAAATTGCAAATTTTTGCAAAATGCAGAAGTAGCAAAATGTCTGTAAATTCTGCCTGACCTTTCTTATACTTCCTTTCTCAAACAACATTGTAACAAACTGTGGTTTCATTTGCTAGATCGAGTGGGGTTCAATGATGTAGCGTGCTTTCTAACAAGACCATTCATCTGTTCCTGTCCAGTTTAGACACCAAGAAGATTCACCTAACCCACTACACAGAGACTTTTGTGATGTATTAAGTGTAAATAAATGTATTAAAAATAATAATGAATAATACTTCATAAGTTATTCTAACTGTTTATATTAAATTTGTCATAAATTACATTAAAAACAATAATAAAAACATACATTTTATGAACAACAGCTGATACATCAATCAGATTAATATTGCGTTGTATTGTTTTAAGTGATTTTTTACTTAATAAAACCACCCTGTTCATCACTACTCCTCTGTTGAAATAAAGCTGTAAAATGGCATTAACTAAAATGGACTTTTATTGCCATACACATGTCTTGTATTTTATTACTGTGTGTAAGGTTGTAATTTTCATGCCAGTAGTTGACTCATTTAGCTGTAAACTGAAAGGTCACTGGATGTTAAATCCTCACAGAGCTTTTCACTAAAGCTTCACAGAGGCTTTAGCAAGCATCACTGTGAGCCTACAATGAAGGCCGTTTTTCCATCCCATCATATGGCCAGGAATGCCAGGATTCCCATGTTTCTATGCATCATCTATGGGCTAAAAAGAGAGTCACTTGGTCTGACAGATGCACTTGTTGTGAAGCCAGTGTTGAATCCTGGGAGAGAAATAATGTTAACTTGTAATGCAGAAGGTATTAGCGGTAAAGTGTGTAATTTCTGTGCCACCAGCATCACTTTTAAATTTAACGAATATATATTACTTATCAAAACCTACTTTACAACTAGTGTATGTCAGAATTCTGTTTCATATAGGGTTTGTTCCTGTAAAAGTCAATCTTTATTGATATTGTTATGCTTTGATTTGTAGAAACTGACATCAAGATGTTGTACTGAATTGCTTAACTCAAAAAAGATTCCAGAATATCTGAAAATAGTTTTCTCTGTGAATATTACAACCTCACACAAAAGAACCCTATGGTGGTCTCTCTCCCATCTAGGCGATATACCTTTAACATTTTAATAAGATTTAGATGATTAATGACTGCATTTATACCTCAATTAATTCATTGAATGCTATATGCAAACATACGTTATTTGTTATTTTTATTTTGCAACATACAGTGGGTAAAAAACGTACTGAATACATAACCAATTTTCTCTAAAAATTGTTTCTAAAGGTGCTGTTGACTTGAAAATTTAACCAGATGTCTGTAACAATCAATGTAATCCACACATACAAAGTTATGTGTAATTAAGTTTATGTGTAGTAAAATTAAATGACAAGGACAAAAGTATTGAACACATGAAAAAAGCAAGGTGTAAAAAGGCAGTGAAAGCCCAGGCAGCAGCTGAAATCTCTCAATAGTTAGAAAGCAGCCCTGCCCATCGTCAGTGGAAATGAATATTAGGTGCCTCAGTCTAAACGTCTACATTTCAGATGATGAAGATGAAGCAGGGAGGATATTTTAGCAAGACAATGATCTCAAACATCTCCAAGGAAACCAATGTCACATGTATTGCCCAGGTGTGAGTTTTTTTTCAACAGAGTATAAAAATCTTGACCATTTTGTTGGTCTCAACTATGACCTTTAGTTCTTATTTTCTGTTGGATTCAAGTCAGATTTAATAGACAGTAAGAAGATTCACCTAAAAAAGATAATTTTGTATGCTTGGAATGTTTGGGTTTTTACTAAAATCTGGGTCAATTTCATGTCAACAGCTCCTAGAAATATACTTACTAGAAAAAAAATCATCACATGCTCGATATTTATTTTACCTGCTGTATATAAATCAATACAATTATGACCAAAAATTACCATGTATTTAACCAACCTTAAGTTTAAAAAATGAGGTTTTTCAGTAGCTGTTAACCTCCATAGTAGGAAAAAAATTTTTGAAAGTCAATAGCTACATTAACTGTTTGGTTACAACGTTATTCAAATCATCTTCTTGTGTATTTAACAAATGAAGGAAGCTCACATAGTGAGGAACAAGTGGAGGGGTGAGTAAATGACTAAATCATTTTTATTTTTAGGTGAACTAAATTCAACTGGAGACAGAAGCAATAGCCCTAATTAGAAACAGAATTATTTAATTCTCAGATGTGTTTAAATGTTTCTTAGAAATTGAATTATGGGCTTGTCACACTAAGCTTAACCCAGAGTTATCATAATTGTAAACACTGCTTTTAACACCAGGCAAAGGAACACTTGACACTCGCAATTAATAAGTGGAATTAACTTTTATTTTTAACCACACTTTGCTTCTGAGCTTTAGCATTGTTAACTCTGTGTTATGGTGCCAAAGATATTCAGTGTGAAACGATGGTAAATTAGAATATTAAAGAGATGGTTCACACAGAAATGAAAATTTACTCCCAATATACTCCCCTTTAAAGTGATACCTCACTCAAAATTTTAAATTTATTTATTATGGTCAGTTCTAAAGAAGATATTTTGAATAATGTTGAAAATGCGTAACCATTAACTTCCATGGTATGGAAAAACAAATACAATCAGAATCAATGCTTTAAAGTTTCCAACATTTTTCCAAATAACTTCGTTTGTGCTCAACAGAAACTCAAACAGGTTTACAACTTTAGGTTAAAGCAGAACTCAAATTTTAAAAGCTATAACCACAGATTTACTACAAATGGCATCTTTTAAACTATGATTAGTGCGGCAAAACCATGTTGAATTTGGGGCTACAGTGGTTTTAATATATGTAGTCAGGGGCGGATTTAGTGATTCGGGGGTCCTAAGCAATTCCAGCCATGGGGCACAACAGTCCTAAAATGCACCCTTTCTTATTTTATTTTATTTTTTATGTACAGTTCAGTCGATATGAAGTAAACTAGAATCTGCTAGAGCTGCAAAATGAATCAATGCGATTCAATGTATTTAATGTAAACAATTATAAATGTTATTTTCCCTACAAAACAAAGCATAATCTCACAGGCGTGTCTTAATTTTATTTTATTTCTCGGCTAAATTAAAGCAAAACAAAATAATCTAGGCTATCACAGACGACTACAAAAAATTATAATAATTTCAAAACATTGTCACCCATTAAAATCAGCACATTTTAATGGTGTTTTGGGACATTTTGGGGCCCAACAGTCATAAAATGCACCCTTTATACTTATTTTTTTTTATGTTTTTTTATATCACATAAAACCTCTTTTTTATGTTCTATCCTAATGCAATCTCTACTTTTTAAAAATGATTAGTTTTCTTAAAATGAATTTACAACAAAAAAATATAAATTTGTGCAGATGTAATAATTATAATATTTTATTTTATGATATTATTATTTCATAACATTCAATTATTATATAAATAATATATTTTAATTTATATTAAATAATATTTAATTATGTTAAAATTGTATTTGTTTGAGTCTAACTATACAAAATATTATAGAAAAAATCTTATATATAGTTTATAGGTATAATTTATATTTCTAGATACTTATTGGGGGCCAGCAGATTTCCTTGGACCCTAAGCGGCTGCTTACCTCGCTTATTGGTGAAATCCGCCCCTGTATGTAGTAAAACTATGGTTCATTTTTATATTGTATGAAAAGCCCAAATAAGAATGAAAAAATGACATACACCAGATTAAAAAATGAGCATCAATTTAGATAAAGTAAGCTTGCATTATCTGTTGCTGTAAGAAATAATCTTTTTTTTTTTTTTTTGCTAAAAAAGACATGAAAATCTTTCGAACCAAACATTTTCCAAAATGGTTTATATCGATATTTTTATCAGAACAGCTAAAGATTAACATCCTCTCTTTCATTTGTTCGACACACACTTTTAGATATGAGGTTAAAGCCTACACTGGCACGCACAGCACATTGTTCTCCATAGCTGAGTCGGTTTTCTATTTTACCTCTACAGCTGTGTTTTCGCTACCGGGTGTCAGCGAAGGGTTTACAGTGACTAAACCCAAATCACTCCAGTCATTTTAGTCACAAATTAATACTTGTCATCTCACTGGCCTCCTGTTTACAAGTAGAATCAAACAAATAACAAATTGTCTTATTTAACCCATAATGTCTCTTTTGCACAAATGATTAGAATAACCAATACAGCTTTTTAGTTTTTGCTTGAGGCATTAACACTGTCATACTAATGTTGATGCCACTTTATACCCAAGATCCCCCTCAAAAGCATCTCTTGGCTTATTACTTCAGCATGCCAGACATCATGTCTCAGGTTATTCCTGATGCCTGATTTCATCCCAGCTATTAAAACTGACAGTTGGGTCATGCTACTCTTGGAGACAGTAAAACATTCATCTGCCTTAACCATCTGTGCTTGTACAGGTTATTGGATCCCAGCTTCAACTTCCAAGACCCCACAGGCCGCAGTATATCTGCCATGTCCAGGCTGTGGGTAAAAAGATATCCATTCATGGGCATGGTAGATATTTAAGAGAAACTAAGTCCAGTGAAGCCAATATGTGCATGAATATAAATGCCAATAGCCATCTTTTCCAGTCAGTTTTCCACAAACTCCAAAACACAGAAACCAGTGAGAGGGATCAGTTATCCCGAGGAGAGGATTGTACTGGAATTAAGTGGCTTTGACGATGCATGCAACTCGTTCTCCCATAACAAACTGCACATTTAGCTCAGTGTCTGCATGGGAGGAGCAGAAAGATGCACTGCTTTATAAAAGTCAGTTTGGCCTGAGGATGTCAGCTGTCGCTCTTCAGATCTGTTTTTGCGTGTTTGTGAAAGTGTGTTTTCATTTTCGTTGCTGTTTGTTCCTAAAACTAGTGCTAAATTAATCCTGCATAGAATTTTGAGTGCCTCTTTAAGTAAGTATTGGATGCATGCATGTGAAAAGTGGGAAACCCTTGCATTAAGTATAATGATTGCATTTATAATTGAATTTATAGAGAATTAAAGATGTGATTCAATATGATAGCTGTACGGAGCGTGGTGAAGATCATTTGGACTTACATAATGGAGGCTGGAGGAGGACCGGGTCTAACTGTGCAGAAAAAAGGAATTGCGAAGCAGCCAGAACCGATCAAACCATCACCAAACAACACAGAAGAAGGTAAATAAGGTAGAAAACCTGGCAGAAATAAGACATATTAATAAAATTAAATAATATTAATAAAATGCACCCATTATACAGCAAATTTGTAATTTATATAATGCATAATAGGCCTATTAAAATGTTTATTTTTAAACAAAAATTATAAACCAAATACAAAAATAATTGTTTGCTTTTGATTACTGACCAAGAAATTATCTCATCATTGGTTTCTTGTATTATTTTAATATGGTCACCCTTTATTTAAAGGGACAATTCTTACTATTGACGAACTTTTGCCTCAAACTCATAATTTGTTGTTTAAAATAGTTTTTAAGAAAGTGTTTAGGTTAGATATTAAGGACGATTAGGTATATAGAATATGTACTTGTACATGTACATGCAGAATATATTTTTTAGAACAACTATTTCTATTTTAAACATTGTTACACAAATTGACGGTATAATTTTTCAGTTTAGCAAAAAAATTTAATTAAATGTAAAAAAAAATACAAAAACAAAAATACAGCAAGAATAATATAGATTCAAAATAACTTAATATACTTTGAAAGAAAAAAGAAAATTAAATAAATAACAATACTAATATTTAATAATACAACAATAACATACTTGTCTAATCTATATACAGTACTTTTAATGTCTGTCAGTTCAAGAAAAGAGTCACCATCTAGATTCTCCAAAAAGTTTTAGAATATTTTCAAAATAGACCCAAATATATTAATTTTGTTTTTCATTTAAAAAATAGGTTATCTTTCCTAAGGCAAGGCAAGAGGTCATACCCTTTATCCACTGAGATACAGCAGGACTGTCTTATTTTTTCCCAAGAACACAATTACATGTTTCGCTTCCAGCAAACATACAATTAACAGCAGTCTTTCATGTTTGGTCACAATAAAGTGCTATGGACAAATATGCAATATTTAATACAATAAACAAAAAAGCTGTGATCAAGAGGAATTACTTTACCAATGATTTGACTTACAATATTCAGTATTTTAACCCAAAACAACTGACTTAAGAACACTACCACATACAATGAAATAAAGTTCCCTTCTCTTGTTTGCATTTATAACATGTATTAGGGATATTTGGGCTGAAATTATGCAACCTAACGGGAGTTATATACTGTATACTCAGCCAT
>CAIGQZ010032409.1:21219520-21230615 GCA_903798205.1 Danio tinwini
TTTGGGTTAAAATGATGCAACTTAACTGGAGTTACATACTGTCTACACAGCCATTTATATTGAAGCAATCTAAAATGAGTGCTTGTTGTCTGAGTTTGGGCTTTTAGACAAGCTTCTTGCCACTCTTCCTCAGTTATATCAGCCTGCTGGTCAGACTGCCAAGTCTGTCATTAAATGACTCTTTTGATTTGTCCACAAACTGTTTATATAAAGCAGATACTTGGCCTCTACCTTTTAAACTGTTCAGTGTAATATTTTCCAAAATAGAAAGAGGGGGTTTTGCCAAATGGTGACCTTGTTTTGACATAATAAAACTACGCAATTGCAAATAATTGAAAAAGTACTTTTTTGGATTTTTTTTTTCATTTCTTTTAAGAACATAAAGTATCCCTCTTCATAGAAATCAAATACATTGGTTTGATCAAATTTTAAAACCTGTATGGGCTTTACCAGGGCGAAAATATTTATTCCCAAAAAGTATTGAGAAATGCGAGAGTTGTGGAAATCCACCTAAATGAGTAAGTGCCTCAAACCAAACTGCTATTGTATTCCAGGTAAATGGATTTTGGTACATTTTATTAACTTCATGCAGAATATTTTTTATTACTTTATGAGTAATAAACAGTCAATATCTTAATAATAGGCAGGTAATAAGCCACTAGTTAATAGTGAGAACTGGAACTTTAGTTTAAGTGTTATCGTTCATTTTTTTGTGTTATATTATCAACAAACCAACATAATTTTAATGTGCTGTCACACTTTTGAATTGCACTGTATGTATGTGTATGTTGTTCAGCACAGCATAGTGTTTACAATGGTATATTTTTACCTTTTAGAGGATCAGGAGGCTAAAGACATGCGGAAGGAGGCACTGAACAGACGTAATGCCTGGGAGCCCAGTGTCTTCTATTCACTAGGCAATGAGACCTTTTTCTTTACTGGGCAGGAGGTCAGCATCCGAGAATCCCTCGACTCTTTTGGTGCCGTCATCTGGCCAGGAGTAAGAACACATATTACAGAGGGTTTGCATTTCGGTTAACATTTCATCAGTTATTCGAATGCCCAGCCATACTTCCAATACTCAGGTGTAAACAACAGCATGGGTCGCATGCAGTGTGCTTTTTCGGTAATGTTAGTTTGTGTAATACATGCTTCAGTGAATCAAATGTATGTATTTATTTAAATTATATCTAATTTATTAATAAAATGTATTTAAGTTTTCATTGTTTTGTGAGATAGGCTAACTAGTGTATTCTAACCTGATTAGCTATTTTAGCTTACTTTAGGTCAAACTATACAAACTATGCATCTAATTTGACTTTACTTTTAGGCTACATGAAGAAACAAACACCTATTTTATGAGAAATCAGTCTTGTGAACTCTTACAATGTCTATCGTGCTCTAAATCTGCTAGTTTTAGACTGCTGAACGACTTTTTTCTCACATAGACTGATTGACTGATTATTATTTAAAATACAGATCAGTGTGAACTTTTTCTCAAATTCAAAGTGACCCCCCCATACATCATGTTTTGACGTCCTTCAGAGGGGGATCAAACCTTAAATAGGTTAAACCCCCCTGTAATTCGGACCCTGGTTACATGGTTAATATACTACTGAATATATTGCTATGCCTCTTTAAACCATGATAAAAAGCAAGTGAAAGCTGCTAAATCATATACAGAAGGACTTAGCAAGCAAGAAAGTGTGCAATATTTTGACAAACCAAATTTAAGAGAAGTAAAAAAATATGTATGAACATTTTGAATAAGATTTTAGCTTAATATTTCACCTACTTGAATGATAATGAAAAGAACAAACATGAATACTCTCAAGATTGTTGCCCTGAAAATCCTGGTTCATTTTGACAACACCTTTTGAGCAACAAACACCTTTTCTTCCTCCTTAGACAGTCTTTTCATCTCTTTTTTTCATTGGATGGTTTTTTTAATATAAACTTATTCTAAATGGGTTTTTTGTCCATTCCGAAAGATTTGTACAACCCAAAACATGACAATAACTGATCATTTTCAGCAGCAATAATCACCATAATATATGAGTTTCAGTCATCTCAATGGCCTTGTTTATGTTCTGCTCTCCAATATGGCTGATGTGTCATGAAAACTGTGCTTCACAGTTGGTGCTAGCCTAGAGTTGGTAAAATGAAGATAGCTAGAAGCTATAGAGCATACATGTAAATAAATAGGCCATGTGCTGAATCAGTTAACATCTCACCAAAATGCAATAAAAGAAATTGTGTTATATTTTTTGTTGTATTTTGTAAAACAAATTTAAGACCTTCTAGTTTCAGCATTTTCCTACATTTTCGCAGTGCTCTCAATAAATATTTCTTGGCATTGTGATCAAACTTAAAGGGGACATATTATACCCCTTTTCACAAGACGTAAAAAAAGTCTCTGCCTGCCCCTTATTTAATAGTAATGGTGTCATTTTGGTGACTGTAAATTTAAATGAGATAGTGCTCCTAGCCCTCTTTTTAAAAGAAAGCGAAGTTACAAATTCCTATGTGTCAGCATAGTGGCAGATTCAAAAAAAGACTAACGTCCTACGCTTATGAGGGAGAGATTGTCACTAATGTGAGGGGCTTTCCCCCTCTGATGACATGTACAAAGGAACAATGCCAATCAAATTGTTTCTGAAGTGCCGTTATAAAAAAATTAAATTAATATTCCTCAGTTTATGATTCCTTGAATCCACTATGGGAACGGGACCTAGGAGTTCTGTTTAATCCTGAAGATTGGTCCAGATCTGTGATAGTACCTTTCCAAAATGTACCTAAATTTCCATACATGAACAAAATGTTAAGTTTTTCAACAGAATTTATTTTACACCTGGTCATCTGCATAAAATGTTCCCAGCCTGTTTCGACCTCTGTTTTAAGTGCAAAACTTGTAAGGGCACATTTTTGTCATGTATTTTGGCCCTGTGTTCACATCCAACCATTTTGGAGAGGGGTTTATTCTGCAATCCAGAAGATAATTGGGAAAACGTTTTATTTTCTCACCCTCACTTTTTTTTGTTGAATGACATTCCTGAAGACCTTTAGACTCAGACCTCAAACCTCTGTTTACAACTCTTATATTTCTGGCTAAGAAATGTATATTACTAAAATGGTCTACTTCTCAAATTCCAACTATTTTGCATGTGGATTTTTCAGTTGTCAGTCTTTCTACCTTTGGAAAAATTAACATATGACCTCAGCTTCAAACAGGACAAATTCAGGAGACTTTGGGAACCTCTCCAATCCTTTCTAAATAAACTCTGAAATTTTTATTTTAAGAAAGTTCTACTATTATTATTATTTTTTTACTTACATTTGTAAATTTATATTTAATTAGCAGCGCTTGGGGATGGTTTGTTTGTCTGATTGTCTTTGTTGTTTGTACTATTTGAAAATCCTTAATAAAAATAAATAAATACAAATAAATTAATTAATTAATTGTTATGTGTTAGATGTTTACTGTTAGAAGCTGGTTATAATCACAGACTGTTTCTACTCATCTGTGTTTAAACCCCTTATAAGAGTGATTTTTGCATAGTAGGTCCCCTTTAAGATTGGTGTTCAGGAAAAGTAACAGTAATATTGTTAACAAGTAACGTTAACTTTTTAGCTTTGAGTCGATTTTGTCTTCTGTCTTGGTTCTAAGTCACATTACAATTACAGTCAGCTACAATAAGACAGAACCATTTAGAACAAACATTACACAAAAGTACTGAAAACATTTGAAAGTGATATACAGAAGAACATATTGTGTACTAATATAACTGCACTGAAAAAATTATTAATTGGATTTACTAAAAATTTTAAGTTGTTGCAAACAATTTATATAGGCTGAATTTAAAGAAACAAATTAAGTTGAACAATACTAAATTTAATTTGTTTGTTTAAATTAAGTCTATATAACTTACCTTACCATTTACCTTAAAAATTTAGTCAATTCAGTGTGTATACTGCAGTATTGATGTGCCCTTCCTTACCTTGGCATTTACACAGACTGCCTGTATATTTCTACACAGGCGGTGGCTCTTTGTCGGTATTTGGAGAAACAACGAGATCAGGTTGATCTTCTGGATAAAGCAGTGCTGGAACTTGGAGCAGGAACAGGACTGCTGTCCATAGTGGCAAGTTTACTTGGTAGGGAACCACACCATATTTTTCTGTGAACAAAAATGTAGAAGTATTTATACAAGTCTAGATTATACAACATCTATTTCCACATCAAGGTGCCTGGGTCACGGCAACAGATCTGCCAGATGTTCTGCAAAATCTGAACTTTAACCTGTCCCGCAACACCAGGGGCCGCTGCAGGTACACCCCTCAGGTGGCGGCTCTGGTCTGGGGTCCGGATGTGAAGCGCAACTTCCCCAACTCCATCTACCATTATGACTACGTGTTGTGTGCAGATGTGGTGTATCATCACAACTTTCTGGAGGATTTATTAATTACCATGCAGCACTTCTGCAAGCCAGAAACCACACTGCTTTGGGCGAATAAGGTCAGACTTTAGATTTTCCCCATTTAACCTTGAATTTGAAAAGATAGTTCAACCCAAAACTGAAAATTCTGCCATAATTTCTTTCTTTTGTTAAACCCACACAACAATATATATTTAGAAAAATATTGGAAACCAAACTAGTAATCATTCCTTAGTAGACTGTGTTAGTCCTCTGTTAGACATTTTTAAAGTCAATGTTTATGTACTCAAAACAATAGCTTGTTCAAACTAGTTATTTAAAATGAGCTGAAACAACACAGTTCTTCAGGTTTTTTGGGGACAGATTAATTATTTTATGTTCAGTCAACCTTAAATTGTAAAAAAAAAAAAAAAACATTAAGTTAACTTAATCAATTTGCTTTAGAACGACATGAACGGATTGAGGGAAACCCGCATTTTTTAGTCTAGGTTTCCAAAATTCTTCAAAATATATTTTGTGTTAAACAGAGAGGTAAACAACAAGGGTTTGGAACCACTTGAGGGTGTATATTTAACAATTTAGGTGAACTACAACCTTAAGCAAACGTGTTAACTTTATGAAGTCTGTAGTAAACTTACAAATCCGGCTTTGTTTGTTGTTTGTTTCCCAACAGGTACGATTCCCTTCTGACTTGCGATTCATTGAAAACTTAAAAAATGTTTTTAACGTCACTTTACTGGAAGAGATCCCTCAAGAGGAGGTAAGAATCTACCAGGCCACTGCAAAGAAGTGAGTCCAAAGAAGAAGAGAAAAAAAGTTCAACAGGAAGCATATTAAGATTTATAAATGACATTACGTATGAATATGTACATTACCTGAATGGAGGAGCTCGACACTGGCGGGAAAGCGCTCCACCTGTTGGCCATCTGCGAACTTACATGCAATAACGGCTGAGCGCAATAAGGGAGGAAAAGGAGCACAGAAATATGAATATCAAGTTTAATTTTGTGTTTATTAAAACCAATATCATTCTAAAAAAATGTTATAATATTTAACTTAATCATTTTTTTTTACTTTTTGTTATTGTCCCAATTTGATTTTTCACAAATTTTAGTTCCTAGTTTTCATGTTATCTCAATGTTTTATTTCTTAGTCAAATTAAGAAATAAAAAGTTGACTTTTTGAAAAATGGTTTTCTGAATTTTCATGTTGCCATTAAAAAATGTTTTGCAACAATTGTAAAAAAAAAAAGCCTACTAATCTTCCTAAACTTACTCTTCTGTAAAATTCTAGGAAATCACACTCATACACACACACACACACACACACTCACAAAAAAGAATAGTTCTTATGTAATACTATACCATAGTATTTTCTACCATATATATAACATTATACCATATCACCCTGCAGCCCAAGACCGGTTACTCACTGAAGATAACCAGGGCTGAGCCTAGTCAGTACCTGGATAGAAGTCCACGAGGGGAAAGGTTGCTTTTGGAAGTGGTGTTAGTAAGGCCAGCAGGGGGCGCTTAACCTCTGGTCTGTGTAAGTCCTAATACCCCAGTATAGTGAAGGGGACACTATACTGTCAGTGAGCGTCCTCTTTCAGATGAGATGTTAAACTGAGGTTCTGAATCTCTGTGGTCATTAAAAATCCATGGCACTTCTCGTAAAAAGAGGGGTGTAACCCCGGTGTCCTGGTCAAATCCCTCCATCGGCCCTTACCAATTATCCCTCATCCACTATATTGGTTCTATCAGTCTCTCCACTCCTCCTATAGCTGGTGTGTGGTGATCGCACTGGCGCCATTGTCCTGTGGCTGCCGTCACATCATCCAAGTGGATTCTGCACCCTGGTGGTGATGCGGAGAGACCCCTCTCATGATTGTGAAGCACTTTGGGTGAATGGCCATACACGATAAATGCGTTATATAAGTATGCATTACATTGCATTACATATATGATGAATTAAATGCAGGAACATGAGACATCTTTCAAAATAAAATAATAAAACTTACCAATCTTTTGGACTGTACCATAGCCTATAACAATTTTAATAATCAAAGTCAAACCATATTTCAACAGTCACAAAAAAATAGCTAACATGCTAGGTTAGACAATTTCCAGCTAACTGTCTATCAAACAACTTTAATACAGAGCTGATGAGAGACATCACACTCTGTGAATAAGCTGTCTTGATGTTTTTTGTACTGTGTTTAAAAAAATGAGGAAGGAGAACAATAGAGGGGTTTGAATCAGCTGAACCACACATTCTGTCATACTTGTCATGACTACAAATGGGTTCATAAAAACGAGAGAATAAAATCGATAAATCTGTATTTTAGTTTAGCCATATTTACTGTTTAAAACATTTTCAAGACCTTTTTAAATTATCTTAAATTCAGACAAAATAGATTACATATCAGGCCTAAATCCTGTACACAGCAGATCTCACAACTCAACCTGCAAACAGAGGGATAAGGTAAGCATTAGCTCTACTGTAAAAGATCTGGGTGTTATATTACAGCAACTTAACTTTTGAAAAGCCGTCTTTCATCTGAGAAATATTGCTAAGTTACAAAGCATGTTTTCCATCTCAGATGCAAAAAAGCTAGTTCATGCTTTTATGACTTCTAGGCTGGATTACTGTATAATGCTCTGTTCACTGGTTGCCCAGCATCCTCGCCACTGGCTTGCTTTTTTTGGGACTTGTGGAGCTGCACATCAATGGATTTGCTCTTCAGTCTTTGAACTTTCAGCAGTGAAATTTAAACCACACTGAACTGAACTAAGCTGAACTTAAACTCTGAAAACTGGACTGACACATTTTTTATTGACTAGAATGTCTATGTTAAGCTGCTTTGACACAATCTACATTGTAAAAGCGCTATAGAAGTAAACGTGAATTGAATTTAAAATTTCCCCCATCCCAGCTGAAAAAATGAAAAAACAACAGAGGACATAACAGAAGCTTTTTTCTTACGGTTTTCGAATTGCCAGTAAAACATTAAACCAAAAACATTAACGATTAAAATCAATACATTTTATGCGTTCATGTGTCTTGTGATACATATTTCATTATGATTTAATGGTTTTAAAATGCCACCCATACAAGTAAACCAATAAACTTAAATCAATACACTTCCTATGGACCATTTTGAGGGATGTAACCAATAACAATGGTCCCATTTCCTGTTTTACATTTTTATTTTCCATAGCTTCCAAAGATTCATAAAGGTCCGCATATTGATAATGTTATGATAGCTATTTTAATGTTATGATTGAATTGCATCTTAATATAGTTATGAATAGCAGGAAATGTTCATGGGCCAGTGACATTACCACATTCAATTGTCTATTAGAACCAGTAGACCAGAGGTGACCAACCCTGTTCCTGGAGATCTACCTTCCTTCAGGTTGAAGTTGCAACCCTCACCAAACACACCTCCATGTAATTATAATGTGCTGTTCAGGTTCTAATTGATTGGTTCAGGTGTGTTTGATGAGGGTTGGAGCTGAAATTTGTAGAAAGGTAGATCAGGGTTGAGCCCCACTGAAATAAACAAATTCTCTACAGCAGTGTTTCTCAACCACGTTCCTAGAGGACCACCAACACTGAATGTTTTGGATGTCTCCTTTGTCTGTCACACCTATCACAGTTTTTACAGTCTCTGCTAATCAAGTGTGTTTGGTTATGAAGACATGGAAAATGTGCAGGGTTTGTGGTCCTCCAGGAACATGGTTGAGAAACACTGATCTACAGGTTTACTTTTTTTTTTCTAGCAGGGAATCTTTTTCACCATCTCATTTATCTTCTCAAAGACTACTTAAACTAGTGGTATACAAACTCAGTCCTGGAGGGCCGGTGTCCTGCATAGTTTAGCTCCAACTTTCTTTAACACACCTGCTTGGAAGTTTCTAGTACACCTAGAAAAAGCTTGATTAGCTGCTTCAGGTGTGTTCAATTGGGGTTAGAACTAAAATATGCAGGACACCAGCCCTCCAGGGGTGAGTTTGGACACCCCTGACTTAAACGTTTATGTGGTGTGGAATGTAAATTTAAAAAAAAATACAAACAGTGTCAAATAATTTCAGGTCATTTAAACTGCCTGAATGCAAATCTAGTCACACCAGGCACATATATAAAATAAAGTTTATTGAAATTAGTAGTATTACATTAGTGTCGCAAATAAACACAATGAGTTTGAATTCTTAAAACATTCTTTATATTTAAATTTGAAACTTATATTAGATTACAGAAAAGTTACTTTGAGGAGTCAGTACAAGGATTCAGTTTCTTTTCTTTTCAAAGGAAATTTTCGAAGGGAAATCCAGAGAGACCTAAAGCCCATATCTCTTTTTTTTAATACACAACATTAACCTTACACGCTTCAAGGTATAACTGACGCCGAGAGAGGACACTAGAAACAAATCTTGAGATCATGTAGTTAAGAAACAAAGCATTTTTATATTCCTATAACTGCTTTAAGGTACTGAAGATTCCCCATTGTCCTCCAGTGTCTCTAGAACAGGTTGGCCTATGAAGCTCTGAAAGAAAGAACAATCTAAACAAACAAACAAATAGACTGACTTCTCAGAGTCCTCCAAAAAAATAGAGCTCTGCAGAATGCCAAGGAGCCGAACACACACAGGAGGAGATTCTACAAAAAAAGCCTGCAAGAAAACATCAGGTCAGCATATGAAAAAAGTCCACACATCCAAAGACCTGCCCTCCATGGGGCAAAAAATAGCAGCCAGCTTTAAAAGGTTCGTCGATTCATTAGTCTCAGAATCATCAGAACGCGAATCAAGCCAGCATGTTCAGGGGAAAAAAAGATCATTCAATAAAACAAGAGAACTACTTCACACAGAGATCACACAACATTTTCCAACAGCACGCGAGGCTGTACGCAATAGGGGTTGGTTTTCTTTCGGAGGGTCACATGGATCTGAGAGAGTAACATCCATGAGGAAATGCTGTGACAGAGAACAAAGTGACACCTCTAAACTTCAGCAAAGTCCTTCAGCTGAAAACTAGAATTCCCAGCAGGCAAAGCACACAGCCTATGATGATGTGCTTGTCCTGAGCTCAGAAAGAAGAGGATGAAAACAACTCATCCTGATAAAGCCCGTTATTCTTCAATGCCCTTCTCAGACAGAGTGAGAGAAACAGTGAGTTGCAGAAGAGTTAAAAGAACATTGTGGTTGATCAATCCTCGGACATGGCAGCTGGAAGAACTTGTGCACGATGGACAGGTTTGATGGAGGGCCGAGCTTTTAGTCCTCGTCGTCGTTTTCATCAAACTCGTCGTCGTCATCATCGTCCTCACCCATGTAGGAGACGGGGGTCTCCACACGAGAACCACTGTAGTGGGAGTCATTTGAACTAGAGGCCATTGTGGCGTCAGCCCCACTGTCACTATCAAAAAAGCAGATGAAAGTCAAACACAAGCAAAGACAATATTTTATAATATAATAATAATAATTTATTATTATATAATAATAATAATTTATTAAAGGTACTGATATACTTTAGGCTAATTAATGTGATGTCAAATTTAAGTTTTAGAAACCTGCCAAAGCAAACTTTCCTGAAAAGTTCACTTTGGGTGGAAAAGGACTTTCAACTCCCATTGGTCAAATGTGATTTCATAAAATGTAGGTGTGGCTCTAGGGCTCTACCTCCTTTAATATGGAGAACTCCTCAGGTTTGTTTCTTTGGTGAATTTAGGTCAGAGACAAAAATAAATAAATGAATAGAAAAAACAGGAAAACTGAAAATTTCTAAATTGTTACGCTTAATTCTAGAAAACAGCTTGCTTTAAATTAATATACTCTAAAGCACTATATAAATTTGGATGGGCTGACTTCAATTGACAAGTCTCAAATTGCGTTGTTATGCTGTGTTCACAGCAGTCGCGGCATGCTAGGGCTGGACGATATGGCAAAAATTTATATCACAATATATTTTTTAATTTTGGTCGATACGATAGAATTCTGATATCGATATGGACAATATTAAAAAGACAGGAAAAAAACTGCCAAGAACACACACAATGGATGTCTGTACCTACAAATGACTACATCTGAATTTGTAAAGCCTATAATACCTTCAGGCTCATAACTTTTTTTATTTTTTTTTATAAAAACAGTAAAAAAATTTTTTATTAATATTCACTTTTTATTTGTATTTAGCCTTTACAAACAAGAAATGTGAAATAAACTATCAAATAAATAAAACTCTTAGACTTAGCTTAAATATATATATAAGCTAGACTCAAGACATTTGGCCATAGGAGAAATTGTCATGCCCAACTGAGCCTGGTTTCTCTCTAGGTTTTTTTAAATTCTTCACTTTCGCCAATTGGTGAAGTTTTTTCCTCACCACTGTCGCCACTGGCTTGCATGGTTCGGGATCTGTAGAGCTGCGCATCGATGGAATTGCTCTTCAGTGTTTGGACTCTCAGTAGTGATTATTAACCCACACTGACCTGAGCTAAACTGAACTTAAACACTGAAAACTGAACTGACACTGCTTCAATTCACTATAAACTTCCATGTAAAGCTGCTTTGACACAATCTACATTATATAAGCGCTATACAAATAAAGATGAATTGAATATATATATATATATATATATATATATATATATATAT
>CAIGQZ010032409.1:21230715-21252639 GCA_903798205.1 Danio tinwini
GAGCATAGATTAATTTTTAAAATCTAGATTAATCTATGGTAATCTCGAAATTTGAGCTACCCAAATAATACGTCTTTGAGAACGGGTTTCTAAAGCCAGATAGATGTTCAATAAGATGTACTTGTGTTTACGGTTTATTCAGTTAAACATCAATGTTGAACTGTAGGCCTGCATAAGCTCCAAACAGCGATTTCATACTTGCTTTTGATGTACGTACATACAGAAAATGCTGCTTCGCAAAGGCAAGTTCACAGAGCCCTGACGGTGTCAAGCATTGAGTATGTTTACATGGGCAACCACAATACTTTAATACGATTTTAATATGATTAAAACAATACTCTGATTAAGAGTCTACCAAGTAAACAGCGATTTTTGATTACCATAATGCGACTAAAGTTATAACTGAACTAAACAGAAATATATTAAGACGTGGAGTATGCAGATATTAGTTGCATTACTGACAAACTATTACCGTCATGTAGGAGTTTTTGCCATATTTTCTGACAAGATCCAGACAGGCGGCTGTCAGTAAAGGACCGCACTAACACACAGACACGCACACAGACGCACACACAGACGCACACAAATGCGGAAGTTTTTTTTCTTCTCATTTGTCATGCGTTATTAAGTTCCATTACATTCTCACCAGTCCTTACTCCTTATTTGCGTCTAATACCCCAGTTTGTCACGCCGCACTAATGAAATGTTTGTGTGTTAAAGTGAAACTGCCGAACTGCAGTTAAAGTCAAGCATCCTGCTTAGATTCAGAAGGGCACTTTTTTTGTTAGACGGCTCACCGGCCAGGTATACATCGGCGGAAAAATATCAAGGTGAAAGTCATCATAGCTTGCATAGAATAGACCCAGCTCCCAACCCAACTTTGAGAATAGATTAACGGCGATTATTTTTTTTCGCGCTATAAGACCCTCGCGTTAATGCCGATAACGGCCCACCACTAATTTAAATCCTACACGGCGCCTTATAGCCATCTGTGTTTGCTTCATTGCCTTCTCCTCTGACACCGCTGGTTTCGGTGTCGGGGAGGTGGCTGGTGGTGATTGTGAGGTGACAGGTTGGCTTAAACTTTTACGATGCCTTATCTTCTGACTCTCAGTATGTTTTATCTGGAGGAGTAACTGCTTCAAATGGTGAAACAGATTTGATGTGTTCCCACTGCTATAGTCGGCACCACTCTCTGGCACAATTTTCAGAGCACCAAAACTATACGTTTATCAGAACTTAAAAAGCTGAACCACTTTCACACCCCTGCGTTAGTCTTCTCTTATATCAACTGTTTCGTCTGCATTCTTACTCGTGGAAGCTTGTTCATTCACATCAGCATTAAGGGCACTCATTTTGTAGCTAACTTTCTGCGACGGTCACAGAGCTTAACCAACTGCTGTGCTGTAAAAGACTGTGCGCTGCTGAGCGCTGGCAGCATGTTTGTAATGTACGTCATCACTCAGGTGACATCACGCTCTTTCTGACGGCTGAGCACTGTCATTCAGGCTACGTTCACACTGCGAGGCATAAACCTGGTTTATACTTCTGTGTCAAGTGATCGCCGTAACCCACAGCGTATGCCTTGCGCGTAGCCATGCATTTATACTTCTGCGCACTGCTTTTGTTTTTTCTGCAATACACTTCGCCGACGGTTACGGCGAGGGACTATGCGCGTGGACGCATAGCTCCTCGCCGTAACCGTCGGCAACATTGACACGCACCTCTCAAAAAATGTAACGCGTACGCGTAGCGCAAGCTCTGTGATTGGTCGGCTTGGTATCGCTGACGAGTGTGGGCGGAGGTGAGAGCCGCGCACCCGATGCAGCGAGTGTTTACAAGTGTGGAGTCCCGTGAAGGAGCTCCAGATGGAGACTGTTATTTTGTGTTTACCTTATGATTAGGCGGAGTTGGTTTATCTCCGTTTGCAGTTATTTTATTTTACTTCGTTATAAACAACAGACACATGCAGATGGGGGGTTTGGGTGCTTGAGCTCCTGCCCTTTATTCGCTCAGAGATAATTTTCATCCTTAAAATGAAAGTGCCCCCTCCTTTGTGCACGGATCTCTTTTCCGCTCTTTAATATCACGATCATCTCGTGCCCCGATCGTTAACCAGAGTGGTTAACAAGCACCAGTTTTGCCTTCAAAATCTTTTTCAAAATGAACAACCAACTTTCTGTGGTAAAGTAATCGCCCTGTGTGTTATTCTACTATGCTGCAGAGGTATAGATAATGTTTGCAGCACAGAATGATGACGTATGTAGCTCGAAGATTATGTAAAAGTCACATAAAATCCTACATAACCGTTTACACTGCGGTCGCATTGCAAAACATCAGATCTGTGTCTGATTTAGGACTACATATGAAAGTGGCACAAATCTGAAGTGAAAAGATCAGATTTCATGCGGTATCATATGGGCGAAAAGATCAGATTCGGACCACATTTGCCTGCAGTGTGAACGTAGCCTGAGTGACAAGTGATACATGTATAAGATCTTATGTATATAATAATATATATATATGCAAATTAATATCGAAATAACGGAAATGGGTTCAAAAATCATATCACTGTTATTGAAAAAAAATATATCGCGATATATATTGATATTGAATTATTGTCCAGCCCTACGGCATGCAAAAATAAATTGTGCGTAAATAGACGCACAAACATTGAGTTCTCGTGAGTGAAAATTACTTTACAATAGACGCGGATTCACATCATGGGAAGAGCTTCTGTCTGCCAGGTGACTTTAGTTTCGGTGCTAAATGGCTAACATGGATTTTATTGATAGTAGCTTTATGAGCTGTAGGAAAGCAGATTCGTTTGGCAGTGTCTGAGTGCACTGGATCCTTTCAGAGGTGCACCTAGCACTGTGAGTTCTTCAACTCCTCCAGAAACCAATCTCTGAATGATGAAGGTGCTTGAGACTGAGCCGAGGCCAGTTTGATGAACTGCTGTCTGGTGTTGGCACGAGGATTTCCCCTCGGGACACCAACAACAGGCACTATGTCATAATTACACCCCTATAAACTTCTGATTGGTTAACGCGGTGCGAATGTTTGCTGAAGTTCAGATTTTCCAACTCCCAGGATATGCACGTCAAAACGCTTAACTTGCGCCGCCTCATTTGCACAGGATGTCTATTTGCGTCTTTGCATTGACTTAACATGTAAACTGCTTTATTTGCGTCAGATGTAAACACAGCATTACAAACATTTTCAAGTTGCTATTACAAGATCCTTTCTTGTTTAGAAATTTGGGGACTGTTAAGAATTTAATTTTTTGCTCATCACAACAAGGTTGCAATTATTTGACCAAAAATACACTAAAAACAGCATTTTGTGAAATAAAATTAAAAGGTTTACATTAACCACTTCCTATTTTAATATACTTTAAAATGCAGTCAATTCCTGTGATGGCACATCTGCATTTTCATCACTGTTTCACCAGCTAGAATTTTCCTTCAGAGAGCATTCTAAAGCAGGGGTGAGCAAACTCTGTCCTGGAGGGCCAGTATCCTGCACAGTTTAGCTCCAACTCTGATCAAACACACCTGCTTATAGATAATTAGTGATCTTGGAGGCACTGATTAGCATGTTCGGGTGTGTTTGATTAAAGTTGGAGCTAAACTATGTAGGACACCGGCCCTCCAGGACCAAGTTTGCCCACCCCTGTTCTAAAGCCTCTTTTTTCAATTCGGTTCAGGATGGCTTGACTTTGCATTTCCACTGCAGTTTAGCACCACTTAAAGTGGGTTGGATTTAGGGTTATCAAAAGTATCGAGTTTGGTTAAAAAAATTTAAAAAAACATCCATTACCCGCTAACATTTGAGCACATGCTTAAACACTGCTGATTGGTCATTGTGTTCACATGCACAATAGAAATCACTGTGATTGGCCGTAATGCTTATCCCCCAAGATCCTAAATAAAACATTCTGAGGAACACCGCTTTCTTCAAAAATAATAATAATAAACACTATCTAAAAACAACAGAATACTGACCCTTACTTTTAAAAGGTAGTGTATGGCTGGAAAATATCAGTCTAACATAGGCCTGTCACAATAATCAAAATATGGACTTACCGCATAACACATGGACATGACCTCAATAATTTTTGAGGATGCAATATATATCGCCCATGCATAAAACCAAATCTAGCAACATTTTAGCTGATTGAGCAACACCTCTTTATTGGAGGTGTCAGTATGGTTAACACTAGTATTTACTATAAATTACTATAGTATATTTTCATGTGGGTGCCTGACAACTGAAAATAGATCTGGTAGCAGATATCACAGCCTCTGTTACCTTTACCTTGCACTTTTTTTGTTAACATTTATTTATTTTTATTGGTTTAGGATATTTTCACATTCTGATTGCAGTGCCTAATTAAAACGACTATAATTAAATGAAATATTCTTAAGAATAATCCATTATGTGTTCTTTGGAAGAGTGTACTTGCATTATGACGCTATTATATTGTCATTCTGGCATTACATAATGAGTGGCATAAAATAGTCTTAAAATTACAATATCGTTTATTGCAATATATTTTGTTGTAATATACCGTACAGATCATGACAGGCCTAGTCTAATATGATTTAAATAGCTACTTTCTTCAAATCCATTTATTTCAATAACAATGGAAAATGTGCAAAAGAAACTTACCCCCCTACATGATAGCGGCCTCCTCCATTTGCAGATGAAGCCCCCGTCATGTAGACATTACTGATAGGCCCCTGTGCCATTTCTGCATGTAGAAGTCACCATTAATTAAAACATTTGATCACTGAGGTAAATAAACTGTTGTATAAGACATAATATCCTCTAATGTGGTGACCAGTGGCACTCACCTGTGACATAAGGCTCCAGGGCTTTGGGCACCAAGCTCCTAGCAGTCTTCAGGTCTTCAGCAGAACACTTGCCTACCTCAAGACCACAAGCCATGCCCATGCGCTTCAATACCTCAATGTCATCGTGAATCTCAAACATGCTATCAAAGTTGAAGAGGTACTCAAACCTGACCACAAACGGAAGCAATGAGTAAAGTGCATTTTTGATATGCATGATATTTAATTCATCCTACAAATAAGAACGTGCAATATTTATAATCTAGTTAATTTATAATCTATAATTGTTATTTTAATCATGAGCTGACTACATAGAACTATGAAAAAAAAACTATAAACAAAAACAAGTCTTCATTAAGCTGGAAAAGTGTGATTAAATGAAAATCGTTTCTCATAGTCTTCTATATTTCACATAGCCTATTATGAGCTATAAAGAGATAGTTCATCCAAAAATATTCAGAAAAAAGTGGTAAACCCGTCTCTATTGAGACGAAGAAATTTTGAAGAAAGCCAACATCCTGTAACCATTGACTTTAGCTTTCTTCAGAATATCTTTGTGTTCAACAGAATAAAGTTTTTAAAGGTTTAGAACCATTTTAAGAGTAAAAAAATGTGAAATAAAGCAACTTAATTTTTGGGGTGAACTACCCCTTTAAATACAATTGAAATGTGCAAAAATTAACATTGGCTAGTTAACAGTACCAGCAAACCTTTTACCTTTGTTCTACATTGAGCTATGCAGCATGTAGCAACTGCACCAGTAACGTTGCACTAAACTTAAATGCACAAGTTTCACTTCAGTCATGCTGCATAATTGAGTGCATTGCAGTTCATTTATCTCAAACTGGGAATCAGCAAGAATCTGGGCTAAAAGTGATGAAATTCAAATAATCCACAAGACTATAAAAATAAAAAAATAAACAAAAGAATAATTTTATCAAGAAGTGGGTTACATTTCAGATGACAATATTGTTTTTGTGAGCTATATATATATATATATATATATATATATATTTAAATCTATATAGATATATATATATATATATATATAAAATTTACCTTTACGACTGCTAAACAGGTATGTTCTAATGACCTTATTCTCTGTGTACGAGCAGATGCAGCTATTTGATTTTTTTGGCTCGAGACTTCCGCTCTCATTCATTTTTAGATGATACAATATAATATGAATTTATGTAGTATGAATAGTACATACAATTAACAATTTTAATGTAATTTGAACAATAAGCATCATATGTGTTGTTTTTATCCCATTCATAAATCTGCATTCTTGGTATGGTAAAGCATCAGATACACACTTTAGATTGTCCGTAGATATAGTAGCTCATCAGCAGTAGTTTGGGGATTGCTGTGAATTTGGACAAAACTGTTCATTAAAACTATACAGTAGCAAAGTATTCAATATCGAATGCAGTCTGTAGACTATAAATGCATCAAACTAACTGTCTGGGCTCCACCTACTGACAGTTTTATTATCATTTTCATGCCAAAAACCAGCATAAAAACTTTAGTCAAATAATAAACAAACATCAAGACATATTTTCTCTCCAATATTGCACACCCTAATCCACCAACAAACTACATGGCTTGACTTGATGTCATACTTGTCATTGGAGATGCTGCAGTCAATGACTGTTTTCTTGCTGGTGTTGACGATTATAAATGGCAGGTGAATGACTGAGTTGGCAGGTGGGGGCCTTTTTGTCTGTTGCTCTCTCTGGCGGTTTCTCTGTACAAGGTTCTTGAAAGCAATTTGCTGCAATTAAAACAGCATATTAGTCTCAAGTTCATCAACAGAAAACAATTCTTACAAAACAAACGAGTAACTTCAGACCTGTAATATAAGTTCTTGAAGTTGTGACTGTTTTTGTTTGATTCTCTCCAAACGTCTTTGCCTCTCCACCTTTAAATAAACAAACATTCAGTTTAAGTACAATTAGTTTAAGCTCTAATTGCCTCTAATTTCTCTAATTGTCTAATAGCATGGGACAAAAACTTCAGTGGAATAAAGTACCAGTACACCCACCTCCAGGTTCTGGCACTCCTGAGCAGAGTTTGTGGGCAGACCAATCCATTTGATCTCCTTTTTCTCTTTGGAGATGATGTTCATGGCCATCAGCACATTGAGAGCATCATACACACGCCGTCGAATGTTCTTTTGGTCATACACATGCTGAAAAGAGCAGAAACCAAAAGTGTTGCTCTATTCATCATGTAATATACATTAAGAAACAAATCTTTAATCGGTTTTAAAAGCTTCACTTCTGCACTCAACAAGGAAGGCTCTGGATCAATGTCTGCCCACAGGAGAAGGCTCACCGCATCATTAGGAGAGATATGATTATCACCAGAGCTGAACTCGGCCACAAGCTCATCAGCAACCTCATTGTAGGTTGTGACACCCTTCCGCTGGACCTTCTCGCAAACCTTCATGGAGAAATGTCTGAGGCCTTTCCCATTCTTCTCCCCCTTCTTACCCCTTTTTCTGAAGAACAAGAGAATCAACACCCAATTATTGATACTTAACATAAGAACTGCTGATAGAGAAAATTTGGCCTAAAATCTAAATCTTGATAAATTGTACATTTTAACTTGGTTTCAATTAATGAACGATTACTTTATTTATTTATTTAACAAGTTTTGTACAAAGGAAAAGTAATTGAAAAAATTCTGTTTCCACTGCACCATGACTTTATATTCTATTCTGTACAATATTTCTGTTAAGTGACTAGACTTTTGTCTAAGTAAAGCCAGACCTTACTGTCCTAATTAAATAATTAAAAATCAAGGCATGATCATATTTTATTTTGGTAAATAAGCCTTTGCCCCAGCCCTAAAAGGGTGTAGAAACAGTTTATTCTAAAAATTCCAATATACAAGGTGAAGTAAAACAACATTTTTATTGAAGTAATGATAATACTAATAATACTAATTAACTAAAAATTCTTCCTATTGATGTTTGGTTTGTTAGGGCAATATCTGGCTGAGATACAACTAAGAACATGAAAACAAAGGGTTCAAAGAAAATCTAAATACTGTGAAAAATCACCTTTAATGTTGTCTAAAAGTGGTTAAAATACACATTACTCAACTCTGTTTTGGATTTGATACATTTCTAGTGAGAAGTTTACAAAATCTTCATGAATTATGATCTTTATTAGGGCTGGGTGATTAATCAAAAAGTAATCGAAATCGACATTTAGAACCTATAATCGATTTAATTTGTCTAGGTCAATTATTTCCATGATTTTCCCTACCGCGTGTGAAGTCACATGACCCTGCTCTGTTAAGGCTGATTTAAACTTCTGTGTCAAACGCACAGGTATGGTCCAGAGCAGCCTTCGAGCAGTCTCATACCAGTGCACCTCTTTAAAAAATTATTACACGTCACACGTTTGCACTACATTGACAACGATTGGAAGCTGCACTAGAGATGCCTTGAGATGGCATATTTTTTAATGACAATAAAATTATTATTTACATTAAAATATTTGTTTACAGAAGATTCAAGAAATGCACTGTTTAAAATATTATTTACGGGATATACAAGTTATTTTATTTAGAAAAGATGCTGCTTATTTTCTGCTTTTAATATGAAAAACATTGAAAATAATAATTAATATTTTTTTGTTTCCAAAAGTGCAAGTTATTTATTTTCACTTAAAGACAATGTGTTTTAATTTTAGTTGTTCACCATTTATGTTCAATAAATGATCATAGATAGTAGATTCAATTCAATAGATCCTTCAATTATTGTAAAATCAATAATTGTAACATGAGCATATTTACTGTACAAAACTTAGTGTACTATGAGGGCAAAAAAATTAATGAAATAATCAATCATTAATCACAATTGAGTTAAAACGTTCAATTAATCGAGATTTTGATTTTAGGCCCAGCCCTAATCTTTATACGGCATTTTTAGCATGAAAGAAAAAACTATAATTTTGACTCATACAATGTATGTTTGCCTATTTTGTGGTCTACGGTCACACTTATGGCTTCACTTTGCATTTGAAATGAAAAATATAATATATAAATATCATTATTAATGTTATTGAGTTCTCCCCCAGTATTCAAATGCAGACTGAGAAGAGGAAAATCCAAAATATATAAAAAAAAAAACACCTGTTTCCACTGAAGGTTATACAATAACAAGCTAAGATATGACTTACCCTGAAGACCAAGGAGAGGCTTCTGACGGTTGACTCTGGGTGATAAACTGAGAGCTTGGTGTGTGTGGGCTGTTCATTAGGATCACATTGGAGCCGCTGGGCCTCTGAGGTGTGCTAATAACCTGCGACAGAGAGATAATCAGGTTGCGAATACAAAACAAAAAAAAGAATAAATAATATTGCATATGGAACTATCTTATAATAAACCGATGTTTACAAATGACAACACTTTGTTTCAAGTGTGTTTATTATGCTACTGTAGGTATTACATTTCATGTGTACAAAGGCCAAAGATCACAGTAAATGAAATTGAAACTTTATCATTGTAATCAGTAATCCATGTCTTATTTCCTGTGCAAAGTGCGCGCTTGAAACCAATTTGCATTATGCCAGCTAATGATCTTCCATAAGGATTCATTCAAGGATTTGATGGTAGGACGCTGTGTAAAACAGGCCATACAATGTATATTATTATAAATTGAGTCTTTATGACCATGGATGGTATGCAGGCGAACAGGTTTCTTTTTCACATTGATTACATAAACGACATTCTTCTTATTCTCAATGACATATGGCCGGAAATTAACAGCATGACAGCTGTGAATATGCAGGTGGCTAAACAGCAAGAGACTGTTGTAGATGCCAACAATTCCTCTTATAAATGAGTTCATTACATTTAATTTTTTTTTTATTATTTGTTAAGCTATCGAAATTGGACAGTGTAATCATAACCCCAGTTGTAAGTGATAAGGTGTCTCTGTCTACTTCTGATATGATTAACCAATCTTATTATCAAAATGTAAAAACTCCCTCAGACAGTAGACAATGCTTAAATAGTCAAGACTTGAAGAAAATTCAATCCGCACACACCTCCATTTCAAGAGCACTAATTGTGTGTACAGGATTCAAAGTTTGGATTTACTACTTTGATAAAAGCATGTTAAATTGTTTATAGTTAACTTAGTTGATAATGTCCAAAATGAAACCAACACAATTTTTCCATGTTTTCCTTTGACACTTTTGTCATGTAGTGTAATATAATGCATGGTTTCCGCTACATTCATTCTTCCATGGCAGGGTGCCACACCAAAATTCATCCTGCCACGGCTACATAACAGCTTCTCATTCAAAACATTCAGTCGTTGCTATTTTTTTAAAAGCTAGTTATAATTGCACCAAAACATATTAAAATGTAAGTGAATTATAACAGAGCAAACTTCTGTAACCGTTATTTGTTTAACCCTTTAAGGTAACATACTGACTGACAGGTGCATGATGCGCAAGGCCAGCAAACACAAGGTAGCTTTCAGTTAAGATGAACAGTTTCCATAATTGTACTTATATAAAGGTCTATAGTTGGCATACAATGACTATCTTGCTGGAGTTTATAGCCATTTCACTTTACTTCAGGACACATTAATGCTGCTCTGTAGGTCTATTGGAGACATTCATAAATGTCTAATAAATCTAACATGCATAGCAAATCTAATAAATGTTGAAGACATTCTTGTTACATAAATCGCACTTCAGCAGCGTATATAGGGGGCGTGCAAGAGGTTTTGTGCACGAACAGAGGAAATCTGCGTGCAAGTAAAGAAAAGGTAGTTGGTAGATCTGTGTGGCCTGTCACCACAGCTGAAAAAAATGCTAGAAGAAACACTGTAATGTGTACTTATATAGCGCATTTATTGCGTATGGCCATACACCCATTCACAATCATGAGAGGGGGTTTCTCTACACCACCACCAGTGTGCAGCATCCACTTGGATGATGCGACGGCAGCCACAGGAAAACGGCGCCAGTGCGCTCACCACACACCAGCTATTGGTGGAGTGACGAGACAGCGATAGGGCCATCTTGGTGGATGGGGATGATTACGAGATCATGATGGGTAAGAGACGATGGAGAGAATTTGGTCAGGACACCAGGGTTACACCCCTACTCTTTACAAGAAGTGCCATGGGATTTTTAAGAGAGTCAGGACCTCAGTTTAATGTCTCATCCAAAAGACTGCACTCACTGACAGTATAGTGTCCCTTTCACTATACTGGGGCATTAGGACCCACAAAGACTACAGGTAGAGTGCTCCTGTTGGCCTCACTATCACCATGTCCAACAGTAACCTAGTTTTCCTATGTGGTCCCAATCGGTTATGATGTACTGACAGGTTTCTGACGAGTCTCGCCTTCATGCAATGGTATGCTACTCATATCTCCCTCACCACAGAATGTGAAAAATCCCTCGCTAGTAACATACTATGGTGAGGGAGCAGGGATGTATCATATTGCATCGTGATATCAAATTGAATCAAATGACATGATAATCATAATTAAACTGTGAGACCAGTGTAGGTTCACACACCTATCAGTCAGTGTATGACGTTTGCCATAATCTTGTGACGCTCCATCTCAGTGAGCATTTTAATACATTAGGAAGTCAGTTTTACAGAAAAGATGATTGGACGGAGGTATGCATTCATTTTATCCCAATCAAGCACAAAAAAATCCTGTTTGATTTGTAATGCAAGTTGTGAAGAGTGGAAATGTCAAATGCAACTAAAAACTGAAAAGGTTTAGGCAGCTGATGGAATAATGAGTGCTATTTCTCACACTAGACTGCTCTGTATTTAGCAACATTACTTTTGAACATTGAATATTACTTTGAACCTCAGGTTTTGTCTTGTTCATAAAAGTTGCTGCTACCTAAATTAGCTGTCACTTGTTGCCACTTTTATTGTCATTTTAAATTTTAATCATATTAACTATTATGTCTTTTTTAATTGTTGATTTATGCATAAGCATGTTCGTTTAAAAAAAAAAAAGTTATGTTCAAATTTTCCAGGCCTTTGACACTAATGAAAATTCAGATTCTGACCTATAAATTCAGACTCTGAGTTTGTTTGTGGTGAAAACATGATCCGAACTAAAACAGATCCAACCCCAAAAAGTACTGCCACTTTTTGGACTAATCCAGCTGCTGTAGTCTGATACGTTGTCCCATCTTATGGGGTGTTGAGGAAAAATATTTGTTGACAGCGCTTCACCAACAATTTTAAACAGAGTGAGAGGAAAAAACATTTCCTGATGGATCGTTGGTATTATTTCCAGAATATGACAATGTCGCAGTTTAGCTAAATTAATTCACGCCTTCTCCTGAAGTGACTTGCGATGCACATTTGCCGGATACAATGCATTAAAACATTGTTTTCCAGCAGCAGCTGCGCTTCATTCTCAAAATGTATAGTTTGTCTAAAGTGATGTATACAAACTATATAGTACACTATGACCTGTATCAGACCTGACTTGTATTAGACAGCACAGTCGTCCCTCCATAGTAAAAAGCGACAATTGGTGTCTGCTGGTTTGTTTACTTGCGGGAGTTCCATAAGCATTTTATCACACGACTGCATTTTGGTTCTTTTCAACTGGTTCCTAAAAATGCTACAATGTATTATTTTTTGCCCTTGGTCCGGACCAAATGCACTGGACCACAGATGTGAAAGCACCCTAAAGCAGGTCGCACACCAGATGCGCCGCTCGGCACTGCAACACTGCGCACACATGACAATTGAAAGTATCGCACACCAGACGCACACATTCGCATGTTAAGTTTTAATTAAAGTATTCAGATGGCGCTCTGTGGCGCGGCAGAAATATAAACAGTGTCCTGAGCCGTGGCTGGGCGCCGCGGACAGCCGCGGACTTGTGTGTACTCTGATAGAAACCTATGTTTGAAATTCTAAAACACATGGTGCTGCGTGGTGCGCTGAAGGGTGGCGCATCCGGTGTGTGACCCCCTTAAGACTAGCTATTTGTAAACCTATTTGCTATTTGTGATTAACCAGATGCAACTTTTACAGTTTTCCATTACCTCTTCCCAATACTGATGCCTGGCCACCCTTAGTTGTTGTAAATAAAAGTTATCTTCAGGGTTCAAAAATAAAAATAGCCTAATGGCCTGAGCCCGAAGTCAGAGTTTTGTGCCAGCTGATAATCAGTAATGGTTTGCTTAATATCCCATCAATGACCACCGCAGTTATGGCCAGTTAAGCTCCATTGAAGCCATTAAAAAGCTTTTTTGTTGACTTGATCACAGGTGTACAATGCCAAATACAGATGTAAACATGATCTAAAACCCCTTACAGAGGTGGTCAAAACACATTCAACCAAAGTGCTTTTGCAGTGTAAACATTCATGTGGTCAAATGGGTTCAACAAGCCACAAAAGATCACCTGCTTTCCAACCATGTTATATACATAGTCTCCGAACTGGTGATCTCTTTGGGGCATGTTGTGAGAAAGAGCACCAAAACAAAGTATTCATATTTTGTTGCACTAAATCACAGATTACAATTGTAGTTGTCATCCTTATTCTTTTCATTTGGATTCTTTCCTGTTCTCTCATAAGTTGCAAAACATAGGTGTTTATTTTTGGAGTACTAATGCAGCACACAGAGCACTCCTGAGAAAAAGAGTTAGAACATACCAAAATGAAAAGATCTTGATGGAAATGGTAAGGCATCCCAGCTCTCTACAATGTCTATAGCAATTATTAAAACCTGATTACATCTGAGAAACACATTGAATTCGCAAATGGAGTGATTAGAACTTGTATTATCTATACATGCAGTGTTTGTAACCAATCTCACCATATGTGGTGCAATGTTCACGTTGGAAGGGCCCAGTGTTTTGGGCAACAGCTGTTTTCCTACAGTCAAAGCCTGTGGATGCACCGTTACTAAAGACAGCACACCTGCAGGGGTAGAAGAATACACAGAAGACTTCTAAATGTAGTGCCATATAAGGTCAAGCAGGTGTCTAGGATTTTGCAAAGCATTTTCGCAAGATCTTCAATATTATTCTTTAAAAAGCCTCTTCTTACCTTTGCCAGGGCTCAAGTTCTGATCAATGAAAAGCTTCAACTCCCCATTGGCCTCAATCAGACCAGCCTGCGGAGAACAAGATAACCCTCAACTCAATGATTATTCTGAGTAGATGACATCTAAAAAAGCAACAGAAAATACTCACATCTTTGGCCATGATCCCTGGGGCTGAGGAATAGATGCTTGGTCTAGCTGAAAAACCTGAGCCAAATTTCCACAACAAAACGTCACTGCAACACAAACGAAAACTGGTTTGGCACAAGAAACCGAGGACACTTGAAGACTGTAACCAAGGTTACTACACAAATCTTTGTTTTTTATGAAGAAAGTGACTAATGAGGAATGTTTTAATCGCCACAACAGCCAAAAAGTGCAGTGATCAATGAAATTTCTTCCCTTACAGATGGTTTCTTGATTATTAACAGAGGTTCAGACAGATATGGCATATCTGCCTAAATCTTCTGTAAGCAAGACCAAAGCAGAATACAGTGCATCTCAAAAGCCATCTTCACAATAAATGGTGCAAAATAATACAGCTGGGCGATCTGGCCTAAAAATCTTGATTAATTGAATATTTTAACTCGATTACGATTAAGGAACGATTTTTTTATTTATCTATTTAACTTTGTGCCCTCATAGTTTCATGAGGGAAAAGATTTTTGAATGAAGGGTGCTTTATTCATTCATGTATTTATTTTCTTTTTTGACTTAGTACCTTTATTAATCAGGGGTCGCCAGCCATACAAAATAATCGCCAAGCCATACAAAATAAAATGAATTTGTTGCCACACATGTTACTTTCATTACAGGTATATTACTAAGCATCAAGAGAGGGTTTTCATCCCAAAGGTTCAACATATTAAGGGTGTGTTCACATTTTTTGTTCAGATATCTGGGTTTGATTGTTTGGTCTGTCAAAAAAAGTAAATGCTACACTTAGTTTGCTTAGTGTTAAAACTGTCATTTTTAAGACCAAACCTAAAGATTCAGGAAGTTTGGTCAGAGCAGAGATCGTCATGCCCAACTGAACCTGGTTTCTCTCTAGGCTTTTTTCCCTTCACTTTCGTCAACTGGTGAAGTTTGCTCCTCGCCAATGGCTTGCTTTGTTTCGGATATGTGGAGCTATGCATCGATGGAATTGCTCTTGAGTGTTTGGATTTTCAGCAGTAAAATTTAAACCACACTGAACAGAACTTCAACTCTGAAATCTGGACTAACACAGTTTCAATTTACTAGAACTTCTATGTTAAGCTGCTTTGACACAATCCACATTGTAAAAGCACATAAACATTCAATACAAAAATTACATATTTTGTAACCAAACATCCAAAACATTGCTGTGTGCTGGGCTAAACACACTTATAGTGAAAAGCTTATGAAACATGTAGGCTAAAGGAATCAAAACTGTGCCATTAATAACTGTCACACAAATGAAAATCAGCTGCAAGGAAAACCCTTTCTAAAACCTGTACTTAACCATAAAGAGCAGCATATCCTCTAAAAGAAAAAAATGATGTATGATTGTGTCTTTTTCTGTGGCCACATATTGTGACATGCTTTTAGTTTGTGCTATGGTGTCTATGGTGTGTTGCATTGCTATTTTACTTAATTAATAAAAAAAAAAGTTAATGTGTAACTATGCCAAAACCTTTTTTCCCGGCAGTCATGGTTTGCTTGTTTGGTCCACAACCATGGCAGTGTTCACACTTATTCAAATGAACTAACTGCAAATGCACCAGAGATCATTTTAATCAAACCAAACCCACCAAGTGTTAATGAACACACCCTTACATCTTTAGTACAAGCCTAAACAATACAAGTTTACATAAATGATTATATATTAACATCCCAATGCAATGTTTAGCCAAGATGTTTTACATGATGATCATATTTACAGATGAATGGCAAGTGAATTGAAACATCACAAGTGTATTATAAAATAAGGTTTAAAACACTTTCAAGCACAGTGTGAATTCAAAGTCACTTTGATTCTGTGTCACTTAGTTCGATAAAGAAGTCTAGGATCGCAAATTTTAAAATGCAGTCTAGGTAGGACGCTCACTAGGTTTGGAAACACAGCCATGGTTGATGAAAACGAGGCCCGCCGATTGCTTCCAGCACTCATGCAGCTTTTATTATCAGACAAACACCTCGACGAATCGTATCATCTTTTTAACATCAAATTTTAAACTTCCACACACAACCCCGCGTGCAATATCCTGAAAAACATCAATATGCAACAGTTCCTGCCGTTTTGAGTAACTTTTCTTGCAAACGGAGAGGGCCCTTAAATACAAAAATATCCAGTCTTGGTATAAGTTATAAAAAAGCGTGTAAACAGAAATCAAGCAGAACGATAATCTGCTTCATTCATTTACATTTTCATCCAAACATAATGCACAATCAGAGCATAAAGCGTGTTAGCCCAGTTAGCTAGCAGCCTTTCAAACACGTTTTGCAACGAACCCCTGTCCTAATTGTGATCGAAACGTGCTCCCCGTGTTTAAATGCGAGCAGATCGAGTATTGTGCATGTGCTCGTACCGTTTTGCGAACAAATCGGACTTAAATGCCCATCTGGAAATGAAGTGTGTAAACTTTCCTCTGAACTTACAGTCCTGAAGCCCTTTGCCTTCTTAGGTGCTGTTTTTGTTGGCATAGCCAGTTAGCAAGAGGACAGAGGAAGAGGAGGTCTGAAGCCCATCTCTCAAACAGGAAACAAAAATAAATCAAACAATATGAAAAATAAAAACCCATGTGCGGTGAATGAGCGTGCTTTTGAAACCAGCTTGCACTTGAGAGATGTTTGATTGTAAGATCATGGCACATTCATACACCGCTTCAAAATGGATGCGGATCTTTTAAGCATGCACATAAAAGACGCATGCAAACTGTAAAATCCCATAAATAATTACAAATAAAAGAACTAAAATGACTGATATATATTATAAAGAGTTTAATAAAGAATAACCTTAAGCATATATATAAATATATATACATATAAACGGCCACATTATTAAGCAACACAGTTGACAGTCATAACACCTATTCAGCTGGAGGGTAACAGAATTCGTTGGCTTCACCACCAGCACAAGTTAAACAACTGATTATCCTCCAAAACCGAAAAATAGTCGTTCATAATGGGACAAAATTATTTGCAAACATTCATGAACTAATTGAACAAACAGTGTGGTTTTGGTTTAATGCCTGGCAGCCATTTTACATGGTTGCTAAAGCAAAGCCAACATGCAGTGATGCTAGCTGAGGTGACAGGTCCTTCTGTCGCCAAAAACTACTTATTAGTTTAATAAAATCCTCGTGCTTATGCAATATTAACAATAACAACCGCTTCATTTCCATAAGTCTTTAAAACACGCTTTAAAGCGAATAAAAACGAAACTGTTAAGCTAGCGACCAGGCGAGCTAGTAACGTCAAGCTAACTTCCACTCAAATCGAGGTCATCTCGACAGCTTTATCATAATTAATCTATGATCCACTTATTATTGTTTATTACACGTCCAGTTTTGTATCCCAATGCTTTTTTGAACGATCAGTAAAGATCAGCGAGGATTTTCTATTGCACTGCACTGACAGGAACATTTGACATGGCTTAGCTTGTTGGCTAACACAAGCCATCTGAGACAGTTTTAATATTTCACCTATGTTATAAGGAATCCGGACTGATGGTTAACCGACTAACGATCTCAGATAGCAGATGTATAATTGCACACAGTCGCACGCTGTTGTTACAGAACGAGTTTGCTGTCAAACACACTTATTTCGTGTTAAATTATTACAAGCGCAGATAAACGACAGCCCTTTACGCACTGGTGAATTACAAAAACGGAAAACATCGCTCAAAGCTGTCTGTGTGGACTCAGAGCCCCCCCTTGTCTCACTTACGGTCGGTTGCATCCGTCTTCAACTGTCTTGCGCTGAATGAATAGGAGCCCACAGTAGAACCTGCTCCCTCTCTGGGTCTGTAAAACTGAGCTTGGCGGTGTCGACGCCACGGGAAACCCGATTGGACGGTAATGCGCGTGACGTCGACAAATCGTATTACAAAAGACACGCCCGCGCTAAATTATGATTGGACGGAACGCTACAATAGCTGTGTTGACATATTCTCATTGGTTGATTCTACTGGCTCCCACCCACTGCGTCTGAGGGCGGAGCGTGCGTAGCTCTACATGTAAATAAAGAGAAACTTACGAATAAAAAATGGTTCATGTACATTAAGTGTCTAATATATGGTTATTAATACCATCAAATACAATGAAAACATCTGTTTTCAGTGTAAAAATGTCTAATTACCGCTTTTTATATTACTTTCTCGTGTTATATTTTCCATAAGACCACTTCCCCTTTGCACGGTTGTCATCCTGTTTATTTATTAAGATCATCTCAGTACTGTAAAAGTACTAAACATTTGAACCTAAGCTTAGATACAGACACCATATCAATTTAATTACGCTTTGTGGTCAAAAATAGTACAATGGTATCCATTTAACTATATTTAGAAAATGAAAAGTAAAAGGTAAACACTTTATTAGCTCTTTAAATGTATTTGCTGGCTTGTTAGCCAAATTAGGATTAATAGATTAAAATTTCATTTTAAATAATTGAGAAAAGACTTAGTATGAAACACAAATAATACTTTTGGATGCGTTTTAGTATGTCAGTATTTATAATGTACAAATCAAAAAATCAGCAAAATAATAAATGTAACTATTTTATTTGATCATTGTATATATAAAGAAACATTTAAACTTTAAGTCATTAGGTCACATTTTGGTTTTAGGACTGTAACATGTTTATCAGTATTTATGCTGCCCCCACAGACAGGACTGTATACAGTATGTTTTATACAGATAACTAATGGAGAAGTGTTCAAAAAAAGGGTGTCACCATTTTAGTGTCACTATCATTTTCAGGTCTCTGGGTGGGTATATTTAAAGAAGTTATCTGGATTAAATACTGTGCATCAGGGGTGCCCAAACCCGGTCCTAGAGGGCAGGTGTCCTGCATATTGTAGTTCAAACCCCAATTAAACACACCTGAACCAGCTAATCAAGCTCTTTCTATGTATACTGGAAACGTCCATGCAGGTGGGTTGAAGAACGTTGGAGCTGAACTATGCAGGACACCGGCCCTCCAGGACCAAGTGTGGGCACGCCAGCTGTACATTTATTAAGGTCGACTTCTTACCTAAACAAAGTATAAAAACACAATTAGGTATAGTAATTAAACAGAATAAGCATAAACATATACACATACACTATAAACAAATTTTCCTTTCAACAAATCACCTAATAAATCTGACAAATTAAACATACAATTCAACATAAATTGCAAAATTTTATTCATGTGCCTGGATGTAATCACAAGCTTGGCTACAAATAACTGCCATGCCATCAATCAAAGAAGAACTTGCTATTGCAACATATTGTGTCTGGATTTATTTCAAGTAGCTGCAGGTTGCAACTCCAAGGAGATCTAAAATTAGATATTATATTATATTATATTGATTTGAGAAACATGTTCGCGTAAGTCCATTTTGCTCTGTTCACACTAAAGGTCCAACAGTGTTATCCACTCAAAGGTTTAGGCATACTGCACTGGTCAGCTGAACATGCTGAAAGTAGGTCATAACCAGTGTTAGATTATGCTAGCAGAGTCTGCAGATTGTGCTACTGAGAGATGACAGTAATAACATATAATGTGAAAAATTCTAAATGAAATGTACAGTTTCCAGGGCTGTGCTTTACTTTAAATTATTTTAGGTGATTTACCTCAATAAAGGTTCATTTGTTTGAGTACAATTTATGTACTGTTTTCATTATTAGAAAACACTTTTGCTGCAATTTGAGGTCCATGTAATTTAGGTACATATTTAGTGGGGATTGGTAGGTTTAAGGGTGATAAAAGGGAAGCATGCTTCTTATGTTTTCATTTGTCTCCAGTTACTTATTTGATTGTTCACATAATTTTTTATTAACTTCATTAGTGTGCCTTTAATATATAAATACAGTCTTCATTTCAGTTTGTTATTTGTAACCATTTTTCCTCTCCTCACATTTCTCACACTGATTAACACAGTAATTAAAGATGTGATTACAAAAAGTTGTGTAGGTATCTTTAAAGCTGAAGTATGATGTAGATACATGTACATAATATGCGTATAGCCTGTATATTAAAAATGTTAGTGAATGATGACTCCAAATATAAAGTGCATCCAAATTCATATTTGTTTCTCATTTTAGTAGATCTTTATTTATTTAATTCTTGGAGAAACAGAGGAGACGAAAAGCACCAGGTCCAGATGGTGTTTCACCAGCCTGTCTGAAAACTTGTGGGGACCAACTGGCTCCTATTTTCACACAGATCTTCAACAGATCACTGGAACAGCACAAAGTTCCATCCTGCTTCAAATGCTCCACCATCATCCCAATACCAAAGAAACCAAAGATCACAGGACTCAATGACTACAGACCTGTTGCCTTAACATCTGTGGCCATGAAGTCATTCGAAAGACTGGTGCTAGCTTATCTGAAGGACATCACTGGACCTTTGCTGGACCCCCTGCAGTTTGCCTATAGAGCAAACCGGTCTGTGGATGATGCAGTCAACATGGGACTGCATTATATCCTAGAACATCTGGACAAACCAGGGAACTACGCAAGGATACTGTTTGTGGACTTCAGTTCTGCCTTTAACACCATCGTCCCATCACTGCTCGAGAACAAACTGACCCAGCTGTCTGTCCCTAGCTCTGTCTGTCAATGGATCACCAGCTTTCTGACAGATAGACAACAGCTAGTCAGAATGGGCAAAATCACATCCGACAGCCGCACCATCAGCACTGGTGCCCCCCAGGGATGTGTTCTCTCCCCACTGCTCTTCTCCCTGTACACAAACGACTGCACTGCAAAAGACCCCTCCATTAAGCTATTGAAGTTTGCGGATGACACTACTGTTATCGGCCTCATCCGGAACGGTGACGAGTCTGCATACAGACAGGAGGTGGAGCGGCTGGCTTTATGGTGCAGATACAACAACCTGGAGCTGAACACGCTCAAAACAGTGGAGATGATAGTGGACTTTAGGAGAAACCCCCCTGCACTCCCCCCACTCACCATCATGAACAGCACTGTGGCTGCAGTAGAGTCATTCAGGTTCCTGGGCACCACCATCTCTCAGGATCTAAAGTGGGACATTCACATAGCCTCCATTGTAAAGAAAGCCCAGCAGAGACTGTACTTCCTTCGTCAGCTGAGAAAGTTCAACCTGCCACAGGAGCTGCTCGTACAGTTCTACTCAGCTGTCATCCAATCCATCCTCTGCACTTCAATCACCATCTGGTTCAGCTCAGCTGCCAAAACCGACCTCCGTAGACTACAGCGAATAGTCCGGACTGCTGAACGAATCACTGGCACTACACTTCCTACACTTCAAGAACTGTACTCTTCCAGAGTGAGTAAAAGGGCTCGTAAAATCACTCTGGACGCCTCACACCCAGCACACTACCTGTTCGAACTGTTACCGTCTGGTCGGCGCTACAGAGCACCAAGCACAAAAACAGATAGACACAGGAAAAGTTTCTTTCCTCAGGCCATCTACCTTATGAACAGTTAAATATTTCCCTACTGTGCAATAAACGTGCAATACTTTCTCATACCCACTTGTACACAGCACCTTATAACCTGTATATTTACAACATATCTGTACATACATTCAACATCCAGATCTTTTTGACTAACTGCATCTCTGTTTAATGTTTATTGCCTTTTCTTTTCTTGTATTTAATTTTGTGTTGTCACTCGTCACTTTATGTACACTGAAAGCTTCTGTTGCCAAAACAAATTCCTTGTGTGTGTGAAGCACACTTGGCAATAAAACTGATTCTGATTCTGAATCTGATTCTGAAATACTACATTAAGTCTAACAATTATATTATATTATATTATATTATATTATATTATATTATATTATAT
>CAIGQZ010032409.1:21252649-21299236 GCA_903798205.1 Danio tinwini
ATTATATTATATTATATTATATTATATTATATTATATTATATTATATTATATTATGTTATGTTATGTTATGTTATGTTATGTCATGTCATGTCATGTCATGTCATGTCATGTCATGTCATGTCATGTCATCATATCATATCATATCATATCATATCATATCATATCATATCATATATCATATCATATCATATCATATCATATTTTATTATATTATATTATATTATATTATATTATATTATATTATATTATATTATATTATATTATATTATATTATATTATATTATATTATATTTTATTATATCTTTAGGCAATTTTTTTAAATACAATTGTGATTTTTAATATCACAGTTTATAATGTTTAGTACACTTTAGAATTAAACTTGATAATTGTATCATATTACACATGATTTTGTGATCATTTAGAATATATAAATATCAGTTACTATAATATTAATAGATGCTTAAAACCAGATGCGTAGTTTTTAATTTAAGTTTTACATGTGAAATGATGATTGAGATAAGTAAAAAAACATTCATTAAAAGCATGTTGTTTTGTGTCTAATAAAGGCTTTTTTGTAATTTTTCACAGGAGCTGCTGTGAAACTTGCAGTCTGTAAGCTATAAAATAGCCTATTCCAAAAAAAAAAAAAAAATTGACAGAAACTCCGAAATCTGAACATATTTAAAAACACATGCTCCACGAAACAATATGGATACAATAAAATAGCTTTGACTTTTCCAGTATTAAAAACATGAGTGAATCATTTGAACCAAATCAACTAAATTTCTGTATTGTACAGGGTGAGGTGTTTTCTATTTTGGGATATCAACCTCAAATTTGGAACACACATTATTTCCTTAAACTTCTAGAACTTTTTATAGAAAGCCTAAGAAATTTGACTCTAAAACATTTTCCTATTCTTCAGTAATCCAACCCTAAATAGAAAATAAAATTTTCAGTTCTTGTAAAAATATAAATTAGTAACACAAAATCCTCTACTATACAAAGTATTACATTATTCTACTAAAATACAGTATTGTTTGATTCAGTGGAATATTAATATAAATACAAAATCGTTTATTTTTGACCATCACTCGAAGAGCACCAGAGAGATAATCAAACTACAACTCCCAACACATCACTGTTTCACCGCGCAGACTCGCTGGGGTTCTAGCGCATTCCCTTGATGCCTACACGCATGCGCAGTCGTTCATGGGAGCATTGGGTATCAATTTGGTCAAACAGCGGGTGATAAAATGGTAGGTGACATATAAATTAAAAACATTGCTGTCGTTTTCTGCTTCTGTGTTCGACGGAGAAGATCTGGCAAACGTAAATATTTGCGCCTTGTACGAGTTGTTGTCTGCGCGTGTCGCACCGAGAATGCTCAAAATTGTGTGTATGTTTTGTATGGGCAGGAAGGTCAGTTGTTGATGTTTAGGGAGTTCAGCATGTACCTTCCCGTTTATGTGCCCTAGATGTAATGCATAGTGCACATGAGGATGAATAATAACACACGCTTTATCCAAGCATGCACGCCATTAACCCTGATGCTCTGTTTTGGGTTTTAAGGACCCCGTTAACACCTCAAAATCGTTGAACAATCAGGCTAGACGTCATGACTTTTCGAAATGCCTTCAAAACAAAAAGGTTTCAGCTTGATGACGTTAAAATAGCTTCACATTAACAACAAGCTCTTTTCTGTTATGCTGTCATCCCCAAGCTAAATTCTGCTAGATAAAAACAGAAGCGCCAGTATTTGTGAATGTCTACTCAAACAGATTAGGGGTCTGAGGGCCCCCAAACAACCTGGCAGTCAATGTCAGCAGAACAGGAGGGTTAAGTGACACCCAAAGCCACTCCATAAAATGTCAAACGTCAGACTTTTAGCCCTGCCCTTTAAACCCAGCCTGGTTGTTTTCCAGATTGTTCTAAACATGTCTTGAGTGGGCTATCAAACTTTTTTTGTGCATAGTGTTCTGCTTTCATGTCTTGTGATGACCGGTTGTTTTGAACTTGTTAAAAGTACTAGAGTTAAAAGAGCTTACTGTGCATGGATCTAAATAACTGTCGGGTAACCCGGTTGTTTTGCACTGGCCACCCTGAGCTTGCCATCTCATATTACATGCCAAGCGCAAGTGGCCTGTCACAGGTCCTCACATGCTTGGTGCTTCAGTCGAACTTGCTCTGACCGGTAGAATGTTCTTTCAAATTGACACATTAGTGTGGATGTTTTGTGTTTACGGTTGTCCCCGTTGTCAGCTTTAGTCCTGTGCCTGAATGTGTGTAATTTTCTCTCTCTGTATGTTCGTTTGTGTCTCCTTCTGTTTGTATACAGTGCTGAATGTATTCCTGCGTCTGTCTGAGTTCATGTCTGAGGGCATATCTTTTGTGTCCACACAGCATAAACTAAAATCCTCCCAAAAGGACAAGGTACGGCAGTTCATGTCCTTCACTCAAGCCGGGGAGAAGACCGCCGTTTACTGCCTCACTCAAAATGACTGGAAACTAGAGGTGGCCACCGACAACTTTTTTCAGAACCCAGATTTGTACCACAAGGAATCCATGAAAAGCTCAGTGGACCGAAAGAAGCTGGAGCAGCTTTACAATCGATATAAAGGTGAGATTTCCTTAAATCTTTTGTTTATTTTACTCATTGTTCTATGGCAGTTTGAACCATTTCATGCTAAAAAGTGCTCTTTTATGATTGTTACTTTACCATTTTTATCTGTTACATCTACAGACTGATTCCAATATAAAGCTACTTTAATTTTCTATACAGACTGGGTTGTTCCCTCATGGAGTCTGTCATTTTGAGATCACACTACCAGCTGTGTCATTCAGTCCCACAGAGTTGCTAATAATAAAAACAACAAGTTTACTTTAAATAGTTCTTAGCCAGTGCTTAAAGCTGGCATGGAGTGGAAATACATTTTCTAAATGCATTTTAACACTCTAATTGTAAACTTCATTATTATATATTCAATTTAGGGCCTGGCGATATGGCAAAAATGCAATCTCGATAATTATTTTCCATATTGAACAATAACGATATATAACGATATATATTTGGGTTGTTAATGCTTCCATATTTAAAAGAGTATCCCAACAATGACTGAAGCCAGAAAAATTAGAGGGTCCATTAAATGGCAATACATATTTTTGGTGGTCAAAAGTTTGGGTTACACTTTAATTTGATGGTCCGTTTGTTGATTTAAGTTACATTGCATCTACATGCCAACTAATTCTCATTAGATTATAAGTAGACTAGGTTAGTGTAAGTTTACATGTACTTGAAAAGTTTCTTATAGTCAGTTAAATGTGTATATCAACAAGATATTACAAGGAGATGATACAAGAAGCATATCAACAGATATTAGGCAGACAGTCTACTAATATTTAAATGGACCATCAAAAGAAAGTGTTACCAAAATTTGGTACATCTCTAATATCAACACACTTTTAGATTGCCATTGTTGTACATTTCTGCTGTGTGATTGGCTCTTAGATAAGTATAAAGAAAAAAGTCCAGAGCTTATTGTTATTGACATAAATTTGATCATGATTCGATATAATAGAGCTATTCCAGTGTTATGGATGTGACATTTGCAATAAAATCTCAAACATAAATTGACAGAGGAAGTATATGTTAACATTATATTGAAACATCTGTGTATATCTTTCAAAACAACTAATCACAGAGTTACAGGATCAGAAAAATATCAAGCTGTGAACATTTTTTTATTTTAAATTAAAAAAATAAACATGCGTTATAGATGTGACAAAAAAAAAACATCTGTGAGTTTACAGTATACAACATACTGTGTAGAAATTCTGTGAATTAAACTGCACAACCCAAAAGAACCAATGCTAATCAAAAGGATAAGAGTTGGCTCACTATAGAACAAACATGATTGATTTTATTTGATTTGACATTTTTGCATTTATAAGGAAAAAGCTTCATTATGGACGTGACGTCTTTCCGTTATGGATGTGACGGATGTGAAATTGCCACTTGTGTGACTTTGGTAAATCAAATATAATTGTTGAAAACACTGACAGAGACATTTTTGAGTATTTGTGAAGCACTGTAAAATACAAGCCTACACATAAAACGCAGAAACGGTTTCGATATTTTTGGCAAAAACTAAAAATTTTTTCATGGCAAGGTTGACATTTGTATGGATTTGCTCAATATTGCTTATTAGCCGAGCCATAATTCAATTATATTATAACTTTTCTCAAAGTCAAAAGATTTTTGTGGTCTAAAATAAATGACTTTGTGGAGATATTTGTGACATTTCTTGTGTTGTTTTGCAGTGAAAATATACCACAGACAACATTCCAGAGCATTACAGAGCTACCATTGTGCTCTGTAATTCACAAAATGCTGTACAATTTGATGTTGTGTAATTAAACACCATTATTGCAATGAAAACAACCAGCTATGAGGGGGAATTACAACATTCACAAACTTTGAAGTATAAGAAAAAGAGGTGAATAGCTGTGAGTACAAGTTTATTGCAAAATATGTATTTATACAATTACTTAATTTTTTCGAGAGAGTAGTGAGGCCATCTTAATTATGTAATTAGGTAGATGGAACTAAATATCTAATTTGGCATGCTTTGGTCACGGTGACTGTAATTGGTGGATTTTTCAATGTTGCATCATGGGTAATGTAGTTTTTTTATGCAAGAATTGTGCTATTAAACATGACTGTTTTAAAATAAGTTGCAAATTAGTGGGTTCAACAAGAACATATTCCATAGAATGGAAACCGTTTTTACTTTTGGATTCAGACTGTTAAGCTCTGTAGTAAATAAAAAAAAAAAAGAAAGATGATCAAGTTTGACACTTTTTTGGTGAGAAGCGGAGTCTGAAACAGAAAGTAGAGCAGCCTGTTGTGTTTACAGTGGCAACTTCAACCTCTTTTACACAGCATACAGAGAGTGTGGGTAAATTTAACTAGCTGATGGAAAAGATATCACTCAGAGCGTTCACACTTGTATGTGTGCTTACAGCGAGAGCAGGGGTTGACTGTCAGAAGTTTAGCGATTGAGTCAGTACACAAGGCCTACTGTGAGATGGGCTTTGGCTGACTGCGCGCTACGGTGAAGTCACATAATGCTTGTAGGCCTGTGGGAAATCTGCAGCAATTGTTTTTCCAAAAATTGTGAAGTTGCTTGATTTTTGCAATAAAATCTGCGATTGCGGAATTGCTAAATGCTGGAGGGAAGCTTTTCAACTAATGTTGTCTCCGTAAACCTTACCATTTTTATAATCAACTTTATACATTCAGATCTGCTTCCATCCAGTCATCCACCAGTAAAAATAACCAAGCCCCTGCCATACTTTTTCTTTTTTTTTTCCAGATGATTCACTTTTCTTGTATGTGTCACAATATGAAATAACTGTTGCATGACTGTTGTATGACCTGTTGCTCACTTTGTTGCACTCTGACCCTTGTATCATGTTCAAAAGCTGTAACTTCTATGTTGTAAGAAATTGGATTTAGTGTAAATGACTTAAAATCAACTAATGAAACACACCCCAACCTACAAATTTGCTATATGCGTAGCACTGCAAATTAACAAAGCTAAATGTTTTCTTCATTAGTTTTTTCTTTGTAACTGCCTTAAAATAAAATGACCAGTTTAACCATTAGACTTGATTATTTATATTTAAAATCATGATCCTTAATTAGGAAATCACTATATATGACAACTTAAAGTGCGCGTGAACCGGAAGTTGCAGAGACTTATTTCAGTATGTTGATGTACTTGATGTACAACTGAACCAAACTATTGAGTTATGGCGGGGCTTTGTGCATCATTCCCTCATAGCTAACTTAACAGTAAGAGAGAGTATTAGAATTATAAACAAACTTCATGCATTCATGAATCATTATAATACCCCAAACCATTGACATAAAGAAGAGCCTGGAAAACATAAACAAAAACATACTCTGTGCCACATAAAATTTCAAATTAAATGTTTTAAACCTACATAAACTAGCATCCTTTTTTAAAGTCACTTAAGTGTTGTGCTTTTCTCTCTCAGATCCCCAGGATGAGAATAAGATCGGGATCGACGGAATTCAGCAGTTCTGCGATGATCTCAATCTGGATCCAGCGAGCATCAGTGTTCTGGTGGTGGCATGGAAATTTCGTGCAGCAACACAGTGTGAATTCAGCAAGAAAGAGTTCATCGATGGCATGACAGAGCTGGGGTGAGATTTGACATCATTACTTAATAAAACTGTGCGCAGTGTTGACGGTTTTCAGGGTGTGTGGCGGATGGGGATATCACAGGAGTCTCAAACTGCCAACTCGCGTGCCATTTGTGGCCCCCCCTTCATCTGCCTACGCCCACAACTGACGTCTAAAATATATTGAGATTCAGCCCAACAAAACATATTTTTGAATCACTTTCATTGTTGTGCAGTCGCATATAGCCACTTGTGGTTTTGACCCTCATCTACTGGACATTTAAAGTACTGTACTATTTATTCGAATTACTTTCGGTCTCTCTCAGCGTGCGGTTGAGAGTAACGCACATGCAGATTATTTCTGGGGTTGATTTAAACGTTAAATATATGTCCTTAAGTGCTCTATTTTTACTAAAGCTATATTTTTGTAATTATTCTAAGGTCATTTGATCATAATCATTTTTTGATACTGCCTGCATTTTGTTGTACAAACACATCTTCATGGCTTACAGTTTATGGTGATGGTGTAAATATGATCATTTTGCTAATATTCGATTCATATAGTCTCAATAATATATTTTCCTAATATACATATTAAGATTTGTATAAAAATATGCATTAGTAAAATTTACTGCTAGCTGAATTGAACATGTTAAAGTAAATGTGAATATGAAACTTTCCCCCTCTTTGATGTAGATTTACAAGAAAGAATGATATCAAGAAGAACAATTGCCAGTAAAGTCAACAAAGTTACCCAAACTTATTTCTGCTGTCTTACTCTATCTGTTAAACATTTGGTTAAGCAACAATTAATTGGGACATAATTATTATTATCAATATGCCTATTATTAAATTGCAGTATTTTCATAGCAATTTAAACTACCCCTTCAATATTTACAACAAGAAACAAAAAGAAGGAGCTTTGATTCTCTGGGGAAGAATGTCTGAGTGCATCAATTACATCAGGTTTCCACTTTTTTTCTTGTGCTTGAATATTAAAGTGGCCCTCCTATGAATTGTCAGTCACTGAAAAGGCCCCCTACCAATTTGGGTTTGAGACCCCTGGGATATCAGGTGCTTCTTTTTAGATGATCACACTTTAAATGTGCTACAACCTGGCAGCATTGCCAAATCACCTGTTTCCGTGATAGTCCTCGGGCCTGAAAACCACAGAAAAAAGCCCATCTGAAAATGCTTGATGTCTTTTGCACATTCAGATCGGCTAAATGAAGCTGTAGTTGAAATTGATAGGTGCACCTTTGGTATACATCTTTTGATTCTGTGTGAATGACATGTGAATGAGCCTTTGATTAGACTGACAGTGAGCTTTCCTTTCATCTGCAGCTGTGACAGTCCAGAGAAACTTCGAGCACTTCTGCCTAGATTAGAACAGGATCTGAAAGACAGCGGAAAGTTCAAAGATTTCTATCAGTTCACCTTCAACTTTGCCAAGAATCCTGGACAAAAAGGTTTAGGTAAGGACACCTTAAATGCTTTTTCCCCCCTCTCTTTCTGCATTTGTGCATCTTCACTATAAATAACCGGTCTTATGTTTTACTATTTTAACTGTTAAGCTTTTTCCATTTCAGATTTAGAGATGGCAGTAGCATATTGGAACCTGGTTCTGGCTGGACGTTTTAAGTTCCTAGACCTCTGGAACAGATTTTTATTGGTAAGTCATTACACCACTGAATTCTTGACTCTCTATTGCACTGAATATGAATTAAAATTGATTTTTTGGCTGCTACGCAACATTTTAGCCACATAGCAGAGTCATTTCCTTCATCGATTGATTCAAATGCTTACTGTTCGCTATCCTTATTTTGCATAGGAGCATCATAAGCGATCAATTCCCAAAGACACGTGGAACTTGCTTCTGGATTTTGGCAACATGATTGCAGATGACATGTCAAACTATGATGAAGAAGGTGAGACTAATCGCTAATTGGATTTTTAGTGCTCGATTTTTGAAGAAAGAAGGAATTTTAATCATGTGATTTCCCTTTTTTTTTTTTTTTTTTTTTTAGGAGCATGGCCTGTTCTCATCGACGACTTTGTGGAATACGCTCGGCCAATCGTTACGGGATCAAAGCGCAAAACTGTATAGTAATGCTACCACTGGGCGAGAACTCACGCCTTGGTCGCCTCATTGACTTTGTAGTTTTTTTAAAGACTTGTAAGCATAATAAGAGAGAACTAAGAGAAACACTTGAAACCGACAAGCTTTGCAAAAGGAAAACAGGATGGAAAAGATGCCTCAGACCTCCACACGCCACACGGGAAGGACAAGAGTGCAAGACTCGAGATTTCTTATAGAGCCATCAAATGCACATGGCCAGCTATATTTGCACTGGCGACTCAATTCTAGCCCGAACTCTTTGGAGATTTTGGGTGGAAAACTTCGAACCTAGTACCTCATCTCCATAGCAGTCAGTGTCACTCTGTAGGGCCGAGTCCTCATTGCTTTTACCCACTCCTCACAGTCTGAATTATGGAATAGTCTCTCCAGTTTCGTTTTAGATAATGTACGCATCTGTCAGGGTGTGTATCTCATGCAGGACCTAATGCTGATCATGTCCACTTTTTATGCCAGATGTTCATGGGCAGCACAGCATGCGGCTCACAACACCAGCACTAATGTTACAGTTGTAAAATACTGTATCTACTGCAGCAGTATGTACAGAGAGAAATGTATTATCAGTGATGTTTTATTATATGAAATATGAGACATATGAAAGAAAAGCGTGCTCAAAACAAGATGCCTCCATGCCATGTTCTTGTGTGATTTTAGGTCAAACGCGTCATCTGCCCTGTTGCGAAACTTGTAACAAACACGGTTCAGTGTTACTCTTTCTTTCTTTTCCTTTCATTTTTTTTGTTTTGTTTACCAGATTTATGTTAAAGAAATAAATTATTGCCCTTTATGTTCTTCTCAATCTTTAACATCCCTCTTATTCTTTAACAGAGCACATATAGCATCAAATAGCTTTCACTTAGAAACATTCTCCCATCGATATCAGAAATTCAACACACTTATTCACTTCATGAATCACAATACTTATGCAAAGCAAAGTTCTAAGCACATTAGGTTTGCACCAAACATGCAGGACATTGAGGATCGTTTTAATGTATTTAGACCGCAATTTTCTATGAAAAGCTTTCAGGTCTGGTGCATGGTTTCTAGCAAAATCCATGCATGCTGTAATGTTGATCTTCTTTAGAAGTTGTGTCTTTCTTGCCAAAGGGTGTGCCAAATCTGCAGTGCCCAGAATATTGATGTCAGCCAAAATACTCTGCAACGTGGTCAGTACTGTAGCTGGCCTTTTGGTCATCCGTATGATGTCTTCTCTTTATTTGTTGCTCAGTTAGACCTGGAATTTGCCCAGAGTTTTGGTACCGTAAACACACGGTACGTAGGAAGATTCAAAGCTTTCCCTATAATAGTAATAAAACAGCTTTCTGGTTTTTAAATATCATAAATTTCACCCTAAAATTACACATCAGAGGCTTTATTATGTGGAGCACAAGTTTTTATTTGCCTGAAACCATCGAAAGTCTTATGGCTCTGAAACAACATGATGGTGAGTAAATGGAGACACAAGTTTTATTTTGGGTGATGGATTCTTTTAATGGCGGAAAGTAATGTAATTTCACCGTGTACCACAAGAGAGTGCCAATGTGTTTATAAACCAAATAATGATTACGTTCTCGTTTTGAGAGCTTTTCTGTATTACTGTTTGCGTCTATCTATGTAATAACATTCTTACTCTGTAACAAATGTATTTTCACTGAAATCTGCATTTTTTTCTTACGTCGTTGCTTACAATGCATATACAAATATTAAAAAATGACGGAACTTGACAAATTCCGTGTTTCCTCACGGAGTGTTATCAACGCAACACAGGTTTTATGCTAACCGCGGGCTTCAATCTGCACACAGACGAACAGACTTACAAAAGCCATTTTTAATCATTTGCATTTGACAAGAATGCCATTATTTTGTATTTGACAGACAGTACAATCATCATGAATCTTGACAGGCTTCGTAAACGAGTGAGACACTACATTGATCAGGTAAGAAAGGGCAGTGAATTTAGCACAACCAGTGTAGCTTCAATTTACACACAAAATTAGATTTGATCAATTTTTGATTCTTAAAAGCTGACCATATTATATTACACAATCGGAATATTATATAAAGAGAAAGCTAAATAGTTCGTGTGCTGAATTGTGAACAAATGAGTTCATTTAGTAAAGTTAGCCAGCTGACTTTAATGCTAACAGTTTTGAAAGCTTCTTAAATCACATTTAGATAACGCAAGGATTGGTTAATAACAGCTGGAACGCCCTGTTGTGGGATTGTGGGAATTTTAATGAACAGACACGTAATATTCACGTTACCTTTATAGGGCGTTTTGTACGTCAGATTAACTTAATCACCGTTTGACGGCTGAATAAAACTCGTTTGTTCTTAATAGTGAAAATATAAACATGTTAATTAAGCGTGTAATTGTTGAATGGTCTGTTTTATAGCAACAGTATCAAAGTGCTCTCTTCTGGGCTGACAAAATAGCATCCCTGTCACATGGTGAGTATCGCCTTGAACACTGTCAAATTGAATCTAGATGTGACTTAAAATGCATCTTATGTTTTGTTTACATTGGACTAAACGCATATGGTTTATTCTCTTACAGAGGATCCTCAAGATATTTATTGGTTAGCGCAGTGCCTTTATTTGACAGCACAGTATCACAGAGCCTCTCATGCGCTCAGATCTCGCAAACTTGACAAGGTGAGATCTATTGGACTGTAGCAGAGATGCCTAAACTATGGCCCATATTAACATTTGATTTGGCCCTTCGTCCCATCCGAGAGGGAGAATTTTGGGGAGTGTTGGGGTTAATGGCTTTAGTACACATTGTCATTTATAATTTAACGTAAGCTTTCATTGGTTTGTTTTATTGTTAAGCTACAAAAAACTAATGTTTCAATTAAATGTTGTAAATGAATTCAATTGTGTTACATGAACATATTGTTGCTCAACGGATAGACCACAATTCAGAAGTCCTCAGTGAGCAAATCAAGGCAGGTGCAGCTTGACTAGTGTATTCGACTTAAAACTCCATTGTGTTATAAATGGATTTCTTATGTTTCATTATGTAAAAAAATACAGCATAATGAATTAGTTAGTCTGATTAAAGTATAGTTTTCTATTTATTTTGAAATGACTGAGGAAATTATCCTTATAGTACAGTTGGATATATTTACTTTCGGCCCATGGCCCTCAATCAAGTTTGTTTTTTGGCCCTTCATAAGAAAAAGTTTGGGCACCCCTGGACTAAAGAAGCCATTTAAATTGTAATGTATTCCTAGATCTAGAAATTGCAGTTTTGTGCAAAAGCATGAACCAGTAAAATAGTTAGTAAAAGGCAGTAGAATGGAGTAAGCAAATCATCTTCATTATGTAAATTTTTTAGGAAAATGTATAAAATGTTACATATAAATTTTTGTCTATGATTCTCAGTTGTATGGAGCCTGTCAGTATCTAGCTGCAAGATGTCATGTGAGTATTTACATTGGTTTCATGCATGTGTTTTCTTTCATACATCGATATACAATATGCAATTACAATTTACAAAATCTGTGCCAAAGACAAATTGAGATTTGGAGGTTTTTAAACAAAAAATGTATAGTACAGCTATATTTGGGACTTGTGGAGCTGCGCATCGATGGAATTGCTCTTCAGTGTTTTGACTTTCAGCAGTAAAAATTAAACCACACTGAACTTAACTAAACTGAACTTCAACTCTGAAAACTGAACCGACACAGTTCCAATTTACTAGAACTTGTATGTTAAGCTGCTTTGACACAATCTACATTGTAAGAGCACTATATAAATAAACATGAATTGAATATTTGTACCAAGATTTACAGGAGACATTCAGTGTAACATAAAATTATATCAGGCATAATTAGAACAGAAGTCATTTATGAAATATTAAAAGACCATTTAAGGGTCACAGTGCAGCCACAAAATACTCATTAAGTGTCAGTTTAAATCTTTATACTTGACCGATGTCCTTGAGATTACTGGATTTGACTAGTTTGTTAGCAAAAAATGAATTTCATATTTATAAAAAATTATTTTATCTAATAAAACTTTTTATTATTACTCATTTAAATCCAACAGAAGTATGGGTCCGAATAAAAATGTTATTTAATTTTTACATTATTTTATCTGTTACACTGAAAAACAATGGTATTTCACTTATATTTTTAATATTTTATTTTCACAATAGAGCAGTTCCATGCAAATGTCAACCTTGCCATGAACAAAAATATGTTTTCACCAAAATAACAAAACCCTTTTTAGGATGTTTGAGTAGGCTTGTATTTTACAGTACTGAAAAAATACTCAAAAATGTTTCTGTCAGTGTTTTCAAATATTATATTTGATTTACCAAAGTTACACAAGTGCCAATTTCACATCTGTCACATCCAAAACAGAGAGGTGCCACATCCATAACCAAGCTTTTACCTCATAAATGCAAAAAATGTCAAATAAAAGCAATCAATTTTGTTTTATAGTGAGCCAACTCTCATCATTTTGATTAGCATTGTTTCTTTCGGGTTGTGCAGTTTAATTCACAGAATTTCTACAAAGTATATGCTGTATATTGTAAACTCGCAGACTTTTTTGGTCATCCATTACGCATGTTTATTTTCCTTAATTAAACTATAAAAATGTTTACAGATTGACATTTTTCCTTATCCATAACTCTGTGGTTAGTTGTTTTGGAAAATATAAACAGATGTTTCAATATAATGTCAACGTGTTATTTCTACATTTAAGCGGACTCTTAGCTTGCATTAAATGTGTTTTTTTAAATATAGAAAGCCACCTTTGCAAATTGCTGTTTTGATGTTTGCACAAAATTTCTTGTAAAACTTGTGGAATGAATTTTGCATAGTAAATATAAACATAGCTAAAAGTACCATCTAGTATTGACAACCAAAAGCTTAATCATAGAAGCCAAAATGTGTATTAAATAAAGATGCGAATGAAAAAAAATTTAAAGGCATTTTTCTGAAAATGTAAAAAAAGGTAATAATCGGTGATGTTTCTGATTTCTCCAGTATGCTGCCAAAGAATATCAACAAGCTCTGGACATACTGGACATGGAGGAAGCAGCCAGTAAAAAGATATTGGACAAGAATTTAAAGGAGGAGAATGGCTCAAGGGAAATCGTAAAGGATTGGGAAATGTCCCCTGCCTCAGTGAGTGGTTTTTTTGGCACCATGCTTTATTAAAAATGCTTGAGCTGATCTTCTAAATAAACGTAGTATTTGAATGGCAGAACAGCAGTTGACTGCATCTTTCACTTGATGTGGCCTTTTCTCTTAGATCAATAGCTCCATCTGTCTCCTGCGGGGGAAGATCTATGATGCCATGGACAACAGACCCCTGGCCACGTCTAGCTACAAAGAGGCCTTGAAACTGGATGTCTACTGCTTTGAAGCCTTTGACCTTTTAACGTCCCATCACATGTTGACCGCTCAAGAGGGTGAGACGAAACTGTTCATGGCTACATTCTAGGCGTATCATTTCATTTGAAACATTGAGTTTTTTGGATTGCTGTTGTAACAAATTGATATAGATCCTAATTCCCTTATCTTTTCGACTATGCATTTGAAGAGCTTAGATGCAAAAGCCTTTAAGTGCTGTGTGGAATTTGATCTTTTTTTTTATTCAGGGTTTCTGCAGGTTTCACCAAGTCAAATTTCAGACGTATACAGGCAGGGTGTTCGCGGGGTCTTAAACTATTAAAAGTTGATAAATCAATGTAGAGAAATTTAAGGCTCTTAAAAAGTATTAAAACGTCTTTAATGCTATTTTGCAAGGTATTCAATTTTAAATAATTTCTGATTATACCGGTTATATCTTACTAGATTTGACATCATGCTGCTTTGTTTACTGCAGTAACCAAGGCAAAACCATTATTTCTGCAGTTCTGAAGGCGCCAAACTGCTGAATTAGCTGGATTTAATAGATTTTATTCAGTATATGAATAATGTTTTAGTTTTGGATTAGTTTCTTACATTAATATTTAGTAAATATACTGTAAGTTAAAATCTCGCCAGTTGAAACCTAAAGTGGTTATAAGGTCTTAAAAAGTATGGAAAGAGTCTTAAAAAGGTCTTAAAAGGTATTGAATTTCACTCTCTGATTTCTGTATATACTCTCACAGGGTTAAACACTAAGCTTTTTTTTTTAACGGACAGTGGAAAAGATTTTTAATGGTCCCCTCCAAAAAATCCACATCTTTTAGCCACGTATTTTTAATGGTGTCAAAACAAGCAAACTCTGGTTGCTTACATGAACTTAAAAAAAAAAAATTGTTAATTAATTTAACTTTTGTGGGGGCAACACAGTGGTTCTGTTAACTCACAGCAAGAAGGTTGCCTGTTTGAGTCCCGCTGGGTCAGTTGTCATTTCTGCGTGGAGTTTGCATGTTCTCCCCATGTTCGCATGGGTTTTCTTCGGGTGCTCCGGTTTCCCCCACAGTCCAAAGACATGTAGTATAGGTGAATTGAATAAACTAAATTGGCTGTAGTGTATAAGTGTGTGTGTATTGATGTTTCCCGGTACTAGATTGCAGCTGGAAGGGCATCCGCTGTGTAAAACATATACTGGATAGGGGACTAAGCTGAAGGAAAATGAATGATTTAATTTTACTTGTTAAAGGTTTTATTGAAATGTATTGTTGGTTGATTAGATGAGTGTTGGCCTGATTGGAAAAATTAAGATCTGTTTTAAATTATTTAAGACCTACAAGACAATATTCCAGTGAATTTAAGTTTTTGAACTTAAAGACTTTTAAAGAGTTTTTAAGACCTCACAGATACCCTGATTTATTTCACTTTTATGCTATGAATAGGTTCTTTTCATTACTTTTAAAGAAAAAACAACTGAGCATTAACAGTAGTCAGAAGGAAAAATGCTCATTTTAGAAATTTTTTGACAGCACTTACAGGCTTTTGCATTTGAACTTTTCGGTTTCAGTTGTTGATACTTGAATGAAATTGAAATGAAAAGTCAAATTCTATGAATGTTCGATTTTATCAGGAAATTCCATATGCAGAACTTGTTGGCTTTCTAGGGAAATTTATGCTAAAAAGGGGATTTCTTTTAGGGATAATTATTATTAATTTTGTAGTGTATTAATTATTTATCCATTTAAATAAACCTGAAGTTATTTATATATGTAAAAAAATATTGACGTAGAACAATAATTTTTTTTTCATTTAAATTTACTTAATCTACTGTAAAACCGCCTTGTGTGCTGTCACATGTTTTGCCACATGATTTTTCTGACATGTTGATTTATGATTTAATCAAAACATTTAATCTTATATGATGCATTGTGGAAGTCAAATGGTTCTATATGTGTACACTATTAGCTGAGCAAATCCTAAGACAGACTCCTCTCTGTATTGACAACATACAGTATCTTCAAAACTGATACTGTATGTGTACTAAATCTTTTCTGTGTTATTTTACACTCATACTGGGTTCAGTTTTGAAATTAGAAGTTCATAACCAAAGTTCATAACAAGTAAGATGGAATAAAATGTGTCATAATTTGAAATTTACTTCAAATGAAATGAATAAATGCTTTTAAATTCATACAACGTTATCTCATTGTAGAAAAAGATTTCTTGGATTCTTTGCCATTAAGTCAACAATGCACAGAAGAGGAAGTGGAGTTGCTGCATTTCCTTTTTGAAAACAAGTTAAAAAAGGTAAGATGATTTCCATTCCATGTAAAACCCTGTGTGGTCATTTCTGAACACATGATGTAGACGTTCTGCATACCATTGAAAGCTTCTGGAAACTATTGTGGTGGTTTTGGCTCAACATTCACGTCATCGCATGGATCAGATGCTGTTTTTGTATGACACCCTGATTTTGGTTGCTTTTATTAAAAGCACATGCACAAATTACTATGAGAGCTTGAAGTTCCTGTTTATTTAAGCAGTGGATTGTGAATTGCCAGCTAAAGCACTAATTAGCAACTCTCCTTTCCAGTATAACAAACCTAGTGAGATGGTGGTCCCAGATATAGTCAACGGCCTTCAGGACAACCTGGATGTTGTTGTCTCCCTTGCAGAGCGACATTATTACAACTGTGACTTCAAAATGTGCTACTCTCTTACATCAATGTAAGTCTGCCAAACATGTAGTGGTTTCTGAGGTTTGGTTTGGCATTCATGGAGTGTTCTATAATATCTGTCTAGGGTTATGGTGAAAGACCCATTTCATGCCAACTGTTTACCGGTGCACATAGGAACCCTTGTAGAGCTGAGTAAAGCAAACGGTATGAGACTAAATAGTAATTGAGCTTTCATTTAAATGCTGATAGTTTTTCTTTATTTAAAATCATTTTATTGACCCCATGTTGTCTTTTTAGAGTTGTTTTACCTGTCTCATAAACTAGTGGATTTGTATCCTAGCAATCCAGTAAGTTCTCTTTTAAAATATAAGTTCCTGCTAAGTTTAACTTGACTGTTTTCTTATGAGCTGTTTCTATGTGAACCTCTCCAAGGTTTCATGGTTTGCTGTTGGATGTTACTACCTCATGGTTGGGCATAAAAATGAACACGCAAGACGCTATCTCAGGTATGACTTATGATGATAGCTTTGTGGATCACTGTTCAATGTTTTTAGTCAGTATGAATTTTTTTGTATTCTTGAAGAAATCCATTCTTGTATAGATATTTTTGGCTTTCATTATTTGATAATATTTATCGGGTTAAAGCTTGGAAGTTGACAAATAAGTTTTGCATAAATAAAAAATTAAAGAAGTGTCATACAAAGTACTTCACACATACAATTAAGTCCATAAATGTTTGGACATCGACACAATTCTAACATTTTTGGCTCTAAACACCAACACAATGGATTTGAAATGAAACAAACAAGATGTGCTTTAACTGCAGACTGTCAGCTTTAATTTGAGAGTATTTACTTACGGTGTAGGAATTACAACAGTTTGCATATGTGCCTCCCACTTGTCAAGGGTCCAAAATTAATTGGACAATTGGCTTTTAAGCTGTTCTATGGCCAGGTGTGTGTTATTCCCTCATTATCCCAATATGAGCAGATAAAAGGTCCAGTTTTCATTTCAAGTGTGCTATTTGCATTTGGAATCTGTTACTGTCAAACTGTCAACTCTCAAGATGAGATCCAAAGAGCTGTCACTAACTAAAATGAAACCCAGCGTCTGGTGATGTCTATGCGTTCCTGACTTCAGGCTGTAATTGACTATGAAGGATTTGCAACCAAGTATTAAAAAGTAAAAGTTTGATTTATGATTATTATTCTGTCCAATTACTTTTGGACCCTTAACAAGTGGGAGGCACATATGCAAACTGTTGTAATTCCTACAGTGTTCACCTGATTTGGATGTAAATACCCTCAAATTAAAACTGACAGTTGGCACTTAAAGCACATATTGTTTGTTTCATTTCAAATCCATTGTGTTGGTGTTTAGAGCCAAAAATGGTAGAATTGTGTCGATGCCCAAACATTTGTGGACTTAATTGAATGTGTGAGTTTTGTGGTCAAGAAAAAGAACAAATTTAGCATATTTTTTTCATTGTATTTTCTCATGAATATTTTTGAAAGATTTGGAATTGTTTATTAAACAAAAGAATGGAGTATAAGATTTGTGTATTTGATGTACTGTTTTATTCTGATAATGAGAACTTGAACTGTAAAGGACAAAATATTTTTAATTTATGGTATTAGGAAAATACCATATACATAAAAGTAGGCTCAATGTAAACCAAACTTTTCCAATTTGTGAATGACTTCTAATTATATGTAAATCTTTTAGAACAATCACAAAGCAAAAAAGCACTGAAAACATGTAATGCTCAGAAAACATTTTATTTCATGTAAATTAATATTTTCTTATCTATTTGTCTCTTTCAGAAAACTGAAATGTAATATCTCTTGTTCTTGTGGCATTGAATTAATAAAAAAAAAAGAAATCCATTCTTGTATTCAGCAAGGTACATTATAGGAAGTTTACCCAAAAGTGAAATTTACCCTCAAGTGGTTATTTTTATCCTCTCTGTTGAAAACAAAAGAAGATAATTAGAAAAGTGATGGTAACCAATAGCCATTGACTTCTGGAGTAGGAAAAAATATGGAAGTCAGTGGCTACTGGTTTCAAGCAGTCTTCTTTTGTTTTCAGAAGGGAAAAAAAGGTTTTGAACAAGTGGAGCATGAGTATGGAGGACTTAAAAAAAAAAAAAAAAAAAAAAAAAGCTTTTTAAATTGTGCATTTAAATGCATTTTAAATGGTCTATAAATATACGTCTTTTATTTGTTTGATTAATCAGTGTTTTAAAACTTATAAAATTGTCTATTTCTACATTTAAAAGTTATTGCATGTTTTATTGCTTTATTAAATGACATTTAAATACACAATTTAAATATGTCTATTTATTTGTCCATTATTTTAAATTGTGATTTATTTATATACATTTTTATGCTTCAATCATTAAATTGATCATTTGAGTCTTCATTTTATTTCTAACTGGCACTTCTGGTCCTACGTACATGAGTGAATGAAAAATAGAAATAATAATTGACTAAACTAGACATTTAAATAGAATTTTACATAGTTAAAAAAATTTATATGTTAAATAAATACTGTTCCTATGAACTTTCTATTCATTAGGTAATTCTAAAAACAATTCAGTAGAAATGTCAAGCAGCACAATTGTTTTTATTATCAATAATAACAATGTTTCTTGAACACTGTCTCAATATATTTTGTGATTTCTGAAAGAGATTAAAATGTATACTATACCTTATAACATCTCAACTTATAAACATTAGACAAACTTGACAATAGATACCATTGCTGCATTTAATTTAACAATAATATGGTAAAAACAGTAGTATTATGGGAAAAACTGCAATTATTTGAAACGTTCCAGAAACTATAACTAAAATTTATTATGATCAAGTGTTTTCCAACCTTATACTATATATTATTTATTTTTGTTGATATCTTTTTATTGTTCTGAATCTATGTATTATAGAAATGTGTTATTTATAAACAGTTTGTACATTTGATTCATTTTGCCAGAAATTAAAGCTGATATGACAATAAACTCTAAACTCATATGAAATTGAAGACTTAAGTAATGTTTTTGAAAATTCAGCTTTGCATAAACCAAAAGTAACCGGAAATACAATATTACAATTTGAACAATTTAGTTAAGAAAATAACATGACAGAAAGTGTCACATAATGTCTAATGTCTATTCTCGAAAGAAGCATTAAACAAGTGTATTACCATATCAATATCATAACCTTTTGCTCTATTATAGAAATGCCAAAAATGAGTGAGGGGAAAAACAAAAACATTATTGTCATTTTCCGGAAACATTTCTGTGGTAAATCTGAGTAAACACTTTGTAAGGCAGACGGTAGATCTGAAACCGACATAACTTGTGGCTAATGTAAAAATCCCCTTTCACAGTAAAGCCACCACTCTGGAGCGCACATACGGCCCGGCATGGATTGCATACGGCCACTCGTTTGCGGTAGAAAGTGAACATGACCAAGCCATGGCTGCGTACTTCACCGCGGCACAGCTCATGAAAGGGTTTGTAGACCTTTCATTGTATTAGGCCGAGAACCTCTAGTATGGCTTTTGCTATATTCCTAAATTATAAATATGCCTGAAAAATCAACATTCTGGTTTTCACAGATGTCACCTGCCAATGCTGTACATCGGTCTGGAGTATGGACTCACTAATAACCCAAAGCTGGCGGAGCATTTTTTTAGTCAAGCTCTCAGCATTGCACCCGAGGACCCCTTTGTCATACATGAGGTGGCTGTGGTTGCCTTCCAAAATGGAGAGTAAGTGATGAAAAAAAAATTCACACTTATTCATCAGTGGTTTGCGGTTGTATACAGGTTTTTTTCTTGATGACTGATGACATTTAGTTTTGTGTTGCAGTTATAAAACATCTGAAAAGTTGTTTCTAGATGCTATGGAGAAGATCAAAGCCATTGGAAATGAGGTAACCGTCCACTTCATCTGGTGTTTTTCTGGCCAGAATAGGCCTTTATGACTGTGATATGTTTCAAGCAGAATCGCACAAACTCTCGTACTTTTATGATAAAACAATAAAGATAGCTTTTCCTACTAATTTCCAATAGGCAAACAGACTCGTTTTTATTTTTTCTCCTTTTTCAAGTGCCTGTTCTGTATCATGTTCATTTTTTTTGGGCACGTGACGGGGAATGGTCACTAAAAATGTCTCTAAATATCTTGATGTACTTTTTTTTCCCTCCAGGTGACAGTAGACAAATGGGAGCCGCTCTTAAACAATTTGGGTCATGTGTGTCGAAAACTGAAGTAAGTTGAAAATCCTAATCCAATGGTGCATTTTAGTTTTTAGTACGTTTTAATGCATTTCCATTTTTTCTTTTGTCATTCAGTTTCTAAATCTTTAGTCTGTGAGATAAATAAAATGCTAATATTTTTGTATATGAATCCAATAACGTTTTTTTTTTTTTTTCCAAATTTTAAATAAAAATGTAGTCATTTAGAGCATTTTTTTCTCTCCAGAAAATGACAGTCAGGGTTGCATTTCCCAAACAACAACGTTACTCAGGACTAAACTATCATAGAACGATGCATCTGTTGTGAAAAGAACAATGTAGGGACGAGTGTTACCCAAAACTGTAGTTGTTTTGTCATGGATCCATAGTTTGAACCATGTTAGTTAATGTAGAACTTTCATAATGACGCTCTAAACGGGGTGGAGTAACTACTTCCTATAAAATTTGTGCAAATTATATTGTTTTACATACACTTGCATTTTTTTTTAATCCAATATTAGTTTTGGTAAAAACATGCACTCGCTTTGTTTTAATTGATATACATGTAAACGACACATATATGTTTCCTTTACAAATATTATTAAGAATATGCCATATTCTATTCTAAAACATAAAACCACTTAGCTAACACTCTAGTCTTATTTACAAATCATATAAACTGTTAATGTAATTTACAGTAGGCTATTTATTAAGAAATAAAAAAAACAATCCTACTTAATAAAAATATAATAATAATTATTATTATTATTAAGTAGTATATTGTTTATTTTATTTTTTAAGTCTAATTTTACAATTTGACACATTTAAACCACTACAGAAATAAATACAATGATTGAAATATTAAATATTGAAAGTATTGATTACTTAATCTTCTGAAATAAAAATACTTATATTGTGTTGTCTAAAATTCAATATAAATGTCTGACTTTTTTATTATACAATGCAAAGAATGCTCTAAATCATGGGTCTCAAACTCAGTTCCTGGAAGGCCACAGCTCTGCACAGTTTAGCTTTAACAATTGTGTCCTTCAGGCTTGTTTTAAACCTTCAGGAAAAGCTGCGGTCACACTGGACTTTTCACCCCATAGACTTCCATTCATTCTCACCCGAATTCGTCAGACTGGAAACACAAGCTCATGCAACAAATCGCATCACGTGACTGCGTGAGACCAATCGAAGATCAAAACATGACCTCTCTGGACAGAAATGTAAAATATAAACCAATCTCTCACTTAAAAAAAAAAAGGCTAATCATCTTGTTTAATCCCGCTCCTTTTCGCAGCACCGTACAACAGAATTTTGCATGCTCAAACTCTAGTGTGACTGTGGCATAAGTGTATTGAAGCAGGGTTAAAACTAAACTGTGCAGGACTGCGGCCCTCCAGGAACTGAGTTTGACACCCTTGCTTTAAATTACAACATTTTTACGTTAAATTTGGAAGAAATGGCATCAGTAGCTTACACAATTAAAATAAAAAACAAATGCTATTCTGGTTTGCAATCACATAAATTTATTACACATAAATACATAAAGAAATAGGAAAAGGGTTTATTATTATTGTTAGATTAATAATTCACATTATCAGCTTCTTATGATCATATATATTCAGCCTTGGTAAGCATAAAAGACTCCAAACTAAGCCCAAACATTTGAGTAGAGTGTACATAAACTCCAGTTGTGCTAATTATTCCTGCTTAAGTGCATCATTATAACCCAGTTAAAATAGATTGTGAGCCATAGTGATGGGCTAACCCAGAATCATGGCTAAGAAGTGTGCGCTTCTAAAATTGTCTCAAGTGGTATTTTAATGAAGAGCATGAATGGGTGGTCATTGTCACATTGCATCCCTCCTGTTGTGCGTCTTGTTTTCTCCACTTTAATAGGGTGCTTGTTTTTGTTCTGTCACTCTAGTGTTTGATGAATTATGCATGTCCATCCACTCAATATCAAAGGACTCACAATTCTCACTTGAAGATCATTCCACTCACGAGTCTTTAGCTTTAAATGGCGGTTTAATTCTTTCTTTAAAGTTTGTTTGCTTGGACTGTACAGGACTCAACATAAATGAATACACCTTCTTTTAAAAATGAATATTTTTATCCATTTCTCAGTGAATATAGGAAATATATTTTGGTGCATTTAAACAAAACTGATTTATTAAACAGATGTTTATTAAAATAATATTTTAGTCACCAAACATATTTAGAAATAGAAAAATAATACAATTACATTTATGCAAAGGAAAAATGGGGAAACAACAAAACAAAATTGCAACAAAATTTTATATTTAGTTTGTTTCTTTTCAATTTTGCTATTTTTAAATGTCTTATTTAATTTTTTGTAACATAAATTTGGTGTACTTATTTTGGACAGTTATCATAAGTTATTTTGTTAGATAAGCTTCAGATTTGTCTTCACTACTGACTAATTTAATGCAATGTAATGTAATGTACATGCACAAATATAATATTGTAAAGCTTCCTATTGACCTTATTCTTTGTGTAGGAGCGGGCACGGCCATTTGAATCATTTTGGCTGGAGACTTCTGGTCTCATTCACTTCCATTCATTTTTGAACTTTAAAAACAGTTTGTTATGCTGCAGGTTGTAACCTGATATTTTCTTATTATATTATTCTGCTTTGTCTTTATAGTCATGCAAACACTTGTTTGTAAAGCGAGTAGTTTGACCGTTTTCTGCTGTTTATAGTGACTATTCCTAGTCATTTCTCCCATTGGCAGCTGAATCAAAGTTTTAAAACAATCACAAAAACACTTCCGCATTGATGAATAAAGTCAATAGAAAATATGAATTTAAATGAAAAATATATTTCAAATATATATTAAGATTTTATATATGTTGAGCCCTGTATCAATATAAAGATTGGTTATACAATATAAATGACAGTTTTGCTGTTAATTTAGATAAAAATGTGTATTTAAATAAAATAAAATTAGTTTAGTCTGTTTTTTTAAGTCGTATTTGTGCTATTTGTAGTTGAAATTTCTCTTTGGAACTACAGTTTTGGTTCAGATTTGTTAATTTGGTTCAAATTTGTTTATCCAGCACGGATACATAAATCGATTAAAGTGTTTATAATGTTACAAAAGATTTAAGTTTCAAATAAATTGTGAACATTCTCACCTTTCTCGGTTTTCACTAAAATATTAAACACAGCTTTGTCAACACTGATCATAATAATTTTGGTTATCAATTCTGGATTTTTTATATGTTAAATTAGAAATGACCTATTTTAAACAGTGTCAGTTTTACCACAATATTACTGTTTTTATCATATTTTTGTTCAATCGAATGCAGTCATGGTGTCTATTGTCAAGCTTGTCTATTGTTTAAGTTTAGATGTACAGTATGCAAAAGTTGCCCTGATTCCTTCACTATACAGTAAATATGGGAAGTCATTACAAATACACAATGTTTAGACTCTAATAAAATTGGCTTTTTGATTACAATGGATTCAGAATAACTGTCTCATGTTGCAAGTTTGTCTAGCCATTTATCTGTTGCAGTTGACAAAAATCAGGTCAGTGATTGCTTTCATCTTGCTTGTATAGGAAATACGAACAGGCTCTCGAATACCACAGGCAAGCTTTGGTTCTCATCCCACAGAATGCCTCAACTTACTCGGCCATCGGTTATGTGCACAGCCTCAAGGGGGATTTCGAGAGCGCCATTGACTACTTTCACACTGTGAGATTATAAAACATTACATTGGTCAGTTTTAAAAGTAATGATGGTTTTATTGTAATAAAAACACAAACTTTTTTTTTTAGGCACTTGGTCTAAAAAGAGATGACACATTTTCTGTCACCATGCTGGGCCACTGCATTGAGATGTATATCAGCGATTCAGATGCTTACATTGGTGAGATCATACAATAAAAACATTTATTAAAGTTTTAGGTCAACCCAAAATATATATATATTTTTAAATCAAGTATTCACCGTTATGTCGTTTCAAACTCTTTGGTCAACAAGAGATATGAGAGGTTGTTGCTTCCATATTAAATGTCTGATAACATAAAATTCAGAATCTTCAAAACAATTATAAAAAGTCAATTCAGTATCAATTTGATTTGAGGAGTTTAGTACAACTCTTTTGAAGAGACATGTCACTTAAAATGATGAACAGATAGTTCACCCAAAACGTAAAATTCTGTCATCCTTTACTCATCCTGTACTTGTTTCTTTTCGTTTTATTTTATTTTTTTATTATTAACACTCAATTGAGTACAATCATACAATATTTCAAGGTACATTTGAATCTCAGTATGTGACCCTTAGTGACATAATTTACATGCATTATTGTCATGTGTACTAACTATACATAGTACTCAAATTTTATTAAATAATAAAAAAAGCATAAAAAGTAAAAGAATACAATAAAAATTAAAAGACTATTTACATCCAGGGTGAGAGCGCACGTCATAATTTAATTCCTTCCAGAATAATCTCAAATGACTACTTTCATTATACACATGGGGATAACAGCGAATACAATGTGAATATATACATATAACCATATACACACATTAGCATGTATATATTTATCAGTTAATCATCTTCTATTTGTTTAATAGTAAACAAAATCAGGTCTTCTAACTGAAATCTATTTAACCCATTTCCTCCATTTTCCCAGGAATATATCCTTTTTTTTTAATTAACTACAGAAGTGATTTTTTTCCCATTCATCCTGTATTTGTTTCAATCCTTTATGAATTATTTCCTTCTGTTGGACACAAAGGATGATATTCTGTAACTGTTGACTTCCATAATATTTCTTTTTCCTACTATATGGAAAGTTACAGGTTTTCAGCTTTCTTCCAAATATCTTCCTTTGTATTTACCAGAATAAAGAAAAGCATAAAAGTTTGGAACCACTTGAGGGTGCATAGATAGTGAGTAAATTATAATTTTTGGATGAAAAAAATTCCTTTTATGAAGTGATCATATCTCTTCAGAACTCCTCGTTTCATATGGATTTTGATTGTGGTTAAAAATAATTTAATGGGATATTGCAGGGATCAGATTTGATTAAAAGTTTCACCTCTGTTCCAAAGGTTAATAAAAGTTTTATGGCTTTGGAAGAACATGAGAATGAGTGATTAGACAATTTTTACTTGGACTAAACTAACACTTAAGGGGATAGTTTACCCAAAAATGAAAATTATTTTGCATTTCTTACCCTTGTGTTGTTCCAATTCCTTAAGACCTTCATTACATTTTGTATCACAAATTAAGAGAGCTTTCTCATTCTCCAATGGTCCCAAAGATGTTAAAAGTCCAGAAAAGTAACTAAAACAAAATTTTCAAAACATTCCATGTCACTTCAGTGGTTGAATCATAATCATATGAAGCTCCAAGAACAATTGTGTGTGCCAAAAACTGTAAAAATGACTTCTTGGATCCTTTCCTGGACTTTGAACAGCTCTGGACTGTTGCTGTCTATGGAGAATGAGGAACAACTAATCAAGTTGTTCAAGACTACTAGAGACTATTAAGCAGCTGTGAGTTGGAGGTGGTTGGAGCTAAACTATGCAGAGCTGTGCAGGAATTGAGTTTGAGACCATTTATCTAAAATATCTTAGTTTCTAATCAGATGATTATTAAAAGACACTGGGGTTTTGAACAAGATGGGGGTGAGCTATTAATAACAGAATGAAAAGTTTGGGGTGAGCTAACTCCTTAAGTTGTCTTTTGTTTTTGTAGGAACTGATATAAAAGACAAAGTGAGAAAAACTCTCAACACACCTGCACTAATGAAGATGCTCAACACTTCTGCTGACGGCAACGAGAGCAGAGCACAACCCGTAGAAGAAGTAAACGTGTGCATAGAAACACCATCGTTCAATGCGGACAAACAAACCGATGCTTTTCAGCGCTTCCTCTTAGAATGTGACATGCATGAGAGCGACATGATGCTGGAGACGTCTATGTCTGACACCAGCACGTGATTTGAGACCTGTAAACGGGTCAAAGAGGAACTTCAAGCATGAAATGATGAAAGAATGTGATGCAGACGAGGACGCAACACTCACTCCCTCCCTCCTCCTTCACCTCTACCGTGTCCTCTGTGTTGGACCCCTGTGGATTTTTTTTACTATGAATAAATGTAAAGAAGTGAATGCAAAAGGGTTCGAATGATTCAATCAATAAACCCTGCATCCATATTTTTACACAGATTCGTGTATTCTCATTGGTGCTCTGTTGTGGATGAGGCTGCACAAAAAGTGTTTTTTACAGTGCCAATCAGACATGAGCATCTGCTGCCAGTTGCATTTGTTTAAAAGTCCCTGACATTTGTCAAACAAAGGAAATTACTTGCAGCGACTTTGGTTGTGCTACCAGTTATCTCAAATCTGTGCATCCGAAGTAGAGAAGTGGAAAAAAATCAGTGTATTTTTCTGTGCAAGTCAAATGAGTCATAGCATTCTTGTGAAAGTTTATAGTTTACCATTCAAGTGCAAGATGAATGGTAAACTATATTGAAACGAAACTCAACGGTATTTTAAAATGTTGGCTTATTTATTAGTTTTGTGGATAACGGAAGGTAAAACCTCAGATGAACAACAGCATATAGCATAAAAAATAAGTCAGACACTAATCAAATGACTGAACTGATCATCAGCAAAGGTTTTAGAAAGTTATTAGCCTGGAACTTTGAGCTGTGCTTATCTTGGTTTTTGTTTAATAAATAATGACAGGGTATGAGATGTCATGTGATGTTGCTCATCTGAGGTTTTATCTTCCTAATTTTAAAACCTGCCAAGGACCAGATATTTTTTTTATTATGTCCTAATATGTCCACAGTCATATTGGGGTGATAAAAAGACAATAAGTCTCTTAAAAAAAATTCCTGACATAGGAGTGCCGTTTCCCCACCCACCGAACTGATTGACAGCATCGTATTAACATGTCTCCATAGTAATGCATATACTCATATCAGTAAGACAGGACATGCACAAAGCAACTGGGATTAAAAGATCTGTTCAGCTCTCTGTGATCATCAAATGTAATTAGGAATGAGTTTTACAAGTTTAAAACATTTTTTAAAACATTGCATGTTTGTAATAAAGACAGTAAAATAGCTGTAATTCATCACCACAGCCATGTGTCAGTACAATTATAAAAGAAGACTATTCAATCCCGGTTTGTGGATGTTAAATCAGGTTTATTTGTATATTAACATAACATATATCCATACAGCAGTGGATATTAACCTGCATCCTGTCACATTTGCTGTGCAAAAACAGTGCAAAGTTAAACGTGCATGCTGTCTGTGTGTGTGTGTGTGTGTGTGTGTGTGTGTGTATGTGCGTGAACTTTGTGACGACATTGTGTGTGACTCATAATTGCCGAAAGGCTTGAATTAACTCCATAACAAATACATCTAATAATCATTGGGAACATTCTTACTGTAGTATTTCTCACAAACGTTACGTGAGATCTGCTTCCAACATGTATGTCACTGTGCTGTTTATCTGACGCAGCCGGAGATTGAGGCACACTCTTGACAGGCACATGAGAACAGTGGATGGTGAGATCTAGCATTAAAGGGACAGGCAACAAAAACAGCTACATTGTGTTCAGAGCAGAAAATCCAATATTCTGAAAGGTAGAATGAATAATCTGATGAGTGTTTTGAGCAGAAAATTTACAGACACATTCTGGAGACACAAAAGACTTCTCTTAAATCTAGAAACGGGTAAAATAGGTGCCCTTTCTCTTAAATCACCTTACTGTCTCATTTAGATTCTCAGTTTGAACTTCAGCATATCATGTCTTTATTATGTATGCCTAAATGTATTGAGTTTTTGCCATACGATTGGCTAATTAGATATTTGCTTTAACAAGCATGATGTGATAAACAGTGATGTTCCTACTAAAAGTTATTATAGTCTTCCTGTTTTTGTATTTATTTTTTTTTCATTCAATTTTGCTGTACTCAAAGACCCTTCTCAAGAGGGGTAGGGGGGGATCAGGCACCGCCTCCCTACATGTGCATCCAGGAACGTCATGGGTGTCTTTTCAAAGCGGCCCCTGAAGTAGCGCAGAAGTGTCTTTGTTTGGTGCCACTGAAATGTACAGGCTGTGCCATTCTGGATGCTCTGCAGATAGAAGCTGGCTTATGAACAGCCAAATTAGTCATGGGCTGCACACCATCCAAATCCAACATCAGTTACTCGCATGTGCGCATGAGTCGAGATCTGGACACTTGCTCCACATTTGTGCCAAGTTTAAAGAGCTCCGTTTCCACGCCAGAGAGGCCTTCGCCACAACTCTGCATTGAGACGGCCAGTGGGAAGCAAACATTTCTGAGTGGTAAGAAACTAACTTTTCTTTACTGAGATAGGTGGAAATGTGGATGATGATACCCAGAGGAAATAATATAGATCATGCAAATTTTAATGAATTGATAAAATTGTAGTAGTGCTGGGCAAAGATAAATAGCAAATAATATAAGTTTGTTTTGACATAGTACAGGTGTGTACTGTGTATATTTATGTATATATAATTACATGCATGCATATATTTGAGAAACTATATTTTATATATAAAATATATATGAAATAAATTATATATACATTTAAATATTTGCAAAAAAGTTGTGTAGTTTTGTTTTTATATATGTGTGTGTATTACATATAATGAATATATATATATATATACACATATGTCAAAATTCATTATTTTGGGTGAGATTAATTGTGATTAATCTTAGCTCAACATTAATTTGTGTATAAATGGAAACTTTAATCCCACATTATACTTTTTTTGTATTAAATTCATGTTGGTGTTGTTTTGTGGGTTGTATGTTTATGGAAAGATGTTTTTAATAAATTTGTATACATCGTATACATGTTTTGACAATGTAAAAGGATAAAGAAACAACTACTGTAGATAGAGGAATACTTGACAGATGGATTGATAAATCTGTAGATAAATAAATAGATGTTTTATTTACACCTGATATATGGGGCGTATTGATTTTGAAATGGGTGTGATCTATTAGGGATAGATAGTTTTGAAGATGAATTGTTGGATATCTTCTTTTGTAGATCGATGTAAAAACTTGATACACAATATAAGGATACTTTTTTGCATGAAAGATTATACTTTGAGATAAATATGTTTTTGGACAGACACTTTTGTAGGTAGATGTACAGTGCTCAGTATAATTGAGTACACCCCATTTTGAAAATGAATATTTTTATCCATTTCTCCGTGAATATTGGCAATGTATTTTGGTGCTTAAAAAACAGATTTATTAAACAGATATATTTGTTAAAATTATATTTTAGTCTACAAACATAATTAGAAAGTGAAAAATAATACAATAAAATTAAAACTAAATATTGCAAAAAAGATTACAAACTACAAAATTTCAAAATGTTTCCGCTTTTTTTTAAACTTGTGTTTAATATTTTCTACAACATATAAATTTGGGTGTACTAGTTTTTGGACCGTTACCGTAAGTTATTTTGTTAGATAAGCTCCAGATTTGGCTTCAGTATTGACTAATCTAATGTATATGCACAAATATAATATTGTATAGCTTCCCATTAAAAATATGAATTTAAAAGATAGATTTGTGAGGGATGTACTTGTATATGCTGAGCACTATACATATGAATAGACATTTGTTTGGATAAATAAAGGCTTGGATATTTACATTTTTAGATAGATGCTTTCTGATTTTACAAGGATAGGCTACTTCTATAGATGAATGGACACTTGATGGATAAATAAATTTTCAGATAAATGCATAAGACATACAGGCATGCTTCTGCATAATGGATGAGTGGATTGTTATTTTTGCAGATAAAGATATCTGTGGACTAGATAGAGATGTCTGGAGAGATTGGTAGACACAAAGATTGGGGGAAAAGTTAACAGTTATTAATAGTTTTCTGTGCTTGCCATTAATAGATACACGTTTCATTTTATAAACTACTGAAAACCTTTTCCATAGCTGTATTTTTAGATTAATAAGCTGGTGGAAACTTTAGCAATAAGACAGATGGATAAGTAAAAACTTATAGTAGATGAGTATACAAACATCTATACTGTTCATACTAGGCTATTTATTAAAATGGATTGACTGCTTCTGTATTTTGATGGACACTTGATAGATACATTGGCATGCTTTTGCATATGCTATGTGTGGTCTAATACTCTAGACTTTATAGATATACATCTGTTTAAATAATTAGATGGATACTACATTGCAGACGATGGATACTTTTGCTGACCTCCTAATTAGATAAAACTATAACCACATCAACTTGCAGATAGTTGAATAGAAAAAGAAATATGGACGTAGTTAACGTACGTTTGTAGACAGCTTGTGGTCTCGTGTTTTCTGCAGTTCCTGGTCGTGATGGATACGGGCGCTCCGTGAGTCAGCCCAGCAGCCCGGACATATGGAGCACAGTGAGTACCGGGAGCCCGTTTGGTCACGTTCAGCCGAGCTGCACTGACAGCGACTCTGAGGAGGACACAACCGGCAGCAAACGATGACAGTCATGGCTGCTGTTTTTATACCTCGTCCACAACGCTGAAATGAAGCGAACATACGGGAATGTTCAATATTATAAAGTTTACCATCAGTCTGCAGCGTTTTTATCTATTTTTCTTTCTTATAAAACACTAACAAAATATATAGTGGCCAAATAACTATATTATATTTAGAGTATACTTAAAAAAGTTATTAGCAGTGCACCATACTGTTTTGTTTCTTCGTTCTTATGTTAAACAAATCTCGACAAGAAGATAATAAACACTGCGGAAGCCTCGCGGTATTTGGAGAATTCCCGCGAGAGTTGGCGGATTTCGGACAGCGAAGAGGGCGAAATGGAGATATGAGGTCTGAAAAGGAGCAGAGGACAGGCAGCAGGGAGAGAGGCAGCGTCGAAATCCAGTTCAGGGACTGCCAGGACAACGCCGCGGTGAACCCGAAGCACAAGGAGGAGAAAAAGGAGATCTTCAGCAAGGTAAAGTGGCGCAGTTCGGTGGGCTGGGAGAGTATGGTGATGATGATGATGATGATGATGGAGGAGGGAACGGGATTCAGCACCATAGACAGCGAAACCACAGGACAGCCAATACACACGAAAATTCCAGTGCTATCAGTCGTATTAAATATGAATACACTCCTATACTCAAACAGTTAAGCCTTTGAATGGGTTTAGTGTAGGTGTTGATTAAACATAATGTGAAAATAGCATATAGCCAGTGGTGCAATGGGCTGAAAATAGACGTTTTTAAGATTAATTTATTGCCCTTGTGTGTGTGTAAATGGATAATTTTATTATTATTATTATTTATTTATTAGCATTTGGTTTGTAGGACGCTTATGGAACATTTCAACAATGTTCTGGTTGTTTATGTCTATTGCAGTTGATGGGTGAAGGAATTTTAATAATCAAAAGCAGGGCCTAAAAAATATAATATAATATAATATATAATAATAACTATATATATATATATATATATTAACGTATATTGATATGTTAATATATATATATATATATATTTATATATATATATTAACGTATGTTGATAGGTTAGTCCATTGATTAACTTAAAAATTTAAGTTCTTTGGAACACTAATTAGGTTTGTAACATGTACAAAAGTGACTCACACCAAACATAGGATAAGATTTTCTTCTGCATGTTATTTTACCAACATCAAGTTTCCACAACATTTCTTAGATGAAAAAAGCATTATCTAAAATTAATAATAATAATTACTGGTGTGCAGTTTTTTATTTAATCAGAGTAAATTTGACTTATTTTGTCCTCTGAGGGAGCTTTTAAAGGTCAGTACAGGAAAATTGTACATAAAAAGTAATAAACCAAGTTTTTACACTCACAAAAAAAAATCCTTACATCCCCTGCCTTTTTAAATTCATAGATAATAACAAATGAGGTTTCAATGATATTTTGGTATCTGATCAAGAATATCCCCATTTCCATCTAAAAAATCTGATCACTTTTTGATCACTTTATTTTTTTTTATTGGTTTTCCTGCAGCTTACTGCCAATATAAAAGCTCAGTTGTGTAAACCAGAAATGTTTTAATTATATATGACATAGCTACTGTTGTTATTTAAAACAATTCTAATTATTATTATAATAATGTATTATTATTGTTATTACATTAATTAAAACTATTATTATTATAATTCTTTATTGTTCCGTAGTAATATAGTAATATTTCTTTATTTATTTCTCAATTTTGATTAACCTGATTAAGTTTGTTTGTCAGCCTTCTTTTATTCCTCTTTTATATAGGTTGTCATTCGCCGACTGCCCCCCAGTCTATCAAAAGACCAGCTCCAGGAACATCTGAGTCCTCTTCCATCTTTTGACTATTTTGAGTTCTTTCCTGCTGATCAGAGGTATTTTCACTTTGTTTATATGAATATACTATGATCATGAGTGCTGTCAGTGTCTTTTACATGTGCATATTTGATATATTTTTATTCTCCCCAGCTTATACCCCCATCTCTTCTCAAGAGCATACATAAACTTCAAAAACCCAGAGGATATCATTATTTTCAGAGATCGCTTTGATGGATATGTATTTATTGACAATAAAGGTGATTATCTATTCTGCTTGAATGTAATGTATTATGATTATAACTATAATAGGTTTACTTTTTAATATGGCACATCATATAATTGGTATTAGCATAACATTTATTTTACTTCTGTTTATTTAGGTCAAGAGTATCCGGCTGTTGTAGAATTTGCCCCATTTCAGAAGGTTTCCAAGAAAAAGCTAAAGAAGAAGGATGCGAAAGCAGGGACCATTGAAGAAGGCATCTTAAAAACGATTTCTTAATATTTGAGAATTTGAAGTATTCAAGATAATGAGGTCACTGTGTCAATTATGTACAGTAATATAATAAAGCATTTGTTAAACACTTATTTTCAGACCCAGAATACAGGCGATTTCTGGAAAACTACTCTTGTGATGAGGAGAAATCGATGGCCAACCCAGAAACACTTTTGGGAGAGATTGAAGCTAAAACCCGAGAACTCATAGGTATGGTTTTTGAAATCATTTTAAATCTGTTATATCATTCACACAGATAAATGTCTGTCCAGGAAAAGCATTACATCAGTTTAACTTTGTTTATTCATTCATTCATTCATTCATTGGTTTTTTTTTTCGGCTTAGTCCCTTCATTAATCAGGGGTCACCACAGTGGAATGAACTGCCAACTTATCCAGCATATGTTTTACACAGCAAATGCCCTTCCAGCTGTAACCCATCACTGGGAAACACCCATACACCCTCTTTCACACACACACATACACTATGGACAATTTAACTTACCCAATTCACCTACAGCTCATGTCTTTAGGCTTCTGGGGGAAACCGGAGCACCCGGAGGAATCCCACGAGAACACGGGACTATGTTCATTTTTTTCAGAGCAAAAAATAGTTCTCATCATACTATTTTAACCATGATCAACAGAAGACACCCGTTGAAAAGATGTCTTCTGTGATAGTTTAACAAAACTTGGAATATTTGGAATGGGGCGATGCAGTGGCGCAGTAGGTAGTGCTATCGCCTCACAGCAAGAAGGTCAAGAGTTTTTATGTTCTCACTGCATTCGCGTGGGTTTCCTCCGGGTGCTCCGGTTTCCTCCACAGTCCAAAAACATGCGGTAGAGGTGAATTGGGTAGGCTAAATTGTCTGTAGTGTATGAGTGTGAATGCGTGTGCATGGATGTTTCCCAGAGATGGGTTGCAGCTGGAAGGGCATTTGCTGCGTAAAACAAATGCTGGATAAGTTGGCGGTTCATTCCCCTGTGGCGACCCCAGATTAGTAAAGGGACTAAGCTGAAAAGAAAATTAATGAATGAATGAATATTTGGAAGGGGCGACACGGTGGCTAAGTGGTTAACACTTGCCTTACAGCAAAAAGGGCGCTGGTTCTACTCCCAGCTGGGCCAGTTGGCATATCTGTGTGGAGTTTGCATGTTCTCCCCGAGTTTACATGGGTTTCCTTCGGGTGCTCCGGTTTCCCCCACAGTCCAGACATGCGGTGTAGGTGAATTGAATAAACTAAATTGGCCGTAGTGTATGAGTGTGAATCAGTGTCTAAGGATGTTTCCCAATAGGCTAATGGGTTGCAGCTAGATTACACTGTGGCGACCCCTGATAAATAAAGGGACCAAGCCGAAGGAAAATGAATGAATATTACAAAAGGAAAAATCATAATAGGATTTATTGGTGTGTACATTTTTTTATTTGATCATAGTGAATTTTACTTATTTTGTTTTCTGATTAATATTTAGAGTAATAATCGTTCAACGACATATTAAAAATTCCAAAACACATTTTACATCTTTGTGGGTTTTTTTGTAATAAAAATCTAAATTTGGTATGATCACTTTTGCATATTTTAGTAAATACAGGTATGTTTAAATTATGCATGTTATGATGCATGACAAACATCACTTCATCCTCATTTTTACATTTTATTCTCACAAAAGCTACTTAAAACATCAAAGCATTTTTAATGTTTATATAACGTATAATGTGAATTAATAATGCTTTCCATGTACATATACTACTCCTTTTGTAAATATAATTTGACATGGATACCAAAATTGAACATCTCATATTCAATTCAATGCAATTCTATAAACATTATTGTCTATTCCACAAGTTAGAAAATTGTCTTTAGGCTCACACACAACAGCAAATCATAAATACACTCACACAATTATTTACAAATCCTATTTAAAAACAAGTAGCAGTGGGAATAAATGTCTTCTTGTATTTAGCTTTTTTTTTTAGCTAAAGAGACTTCATACTGTTTGCCTGATGGAATTATGTCAAAGGAACCATGTAAAGGACATGCTTCCCATGCTTTCCTGTCAATATTTTCTACTGTCCTGTCTATTCAATGTGAAAACCCAGAAAAAATATTGATAAAATGATGAAAAAAAGTTTATTTTTGCTTTTAACAGAGAGGGAGTTAAACCAGGCTACAATGTATAAAGTAAGGACAGATTCGATATACGACGATCAAAATGTCCTTCTCAATATCAAAACGTCTCAACAAACTCAACCGCTGCTGAGCCTTTTTAAAAATATTCTCTGCATGTTTATCAAAAGAAAATTGAAAGTCAATCTCTACACCTAAATATTTTAAAGAACTCACTTGTTCAACTTCCTCCCCATTAATTAACAAAGGGTCACTGAATGCTCGTATTTTGTCTGCTTTAAATATGTGATTATTAACATTATTTACATTTTGTTTTGTATTCAGAAATGCTATTTTAGTATAGAGCTGCTCTCTTGCAAATAAACTGAGCTTAATTTTACCTCTGTGTGACTTTATTTATAGCCAAAAGGACGACACCCTTGCTGGAATACATCAAAAACAAGAAATTAGAGAAACAGGTAAGAGCACCGTCTCACTGCATGTTACACACTGTGATTTTGCACTGTATGTACATCATCATCCCTTTCTATTCTAGAGAATAAGAGAGGAAAAAAGAGAAGAGAGACGGAGGAGGGAACTGGAAAAGAAGCGGCAGAGGGAAGAGGAGAAGAGGAAACGCAGAGAAGAGGAGAGACAAAAGCGGAAGGAGGCAGAAAAGCAGAAAAAGCTCTCTGAGAAAGAGATAAAGATCAAGGTATGAGTTTTATACCCTATCACATTCTTTTGCTCAACTGTGGTTATCAGTACTGTAAAACACACAAAAACACAGTCATAACACCAGATTTACATGTTGACTGCTTTAGCTTTTGAAGAAGTGCGACCGAGACGATGACGTGGATTCAGACAGACTGAAAGATAAAGGGGACAGCGGAGAGACGGAGAAGAACAGATGGGAAAAGCCTGGAGGACACACTAAGTCAAAGGATTCAAAGGATAAGTAAGAGCTTCCTAAAACTTACCCCTTTCTTACCTTGAAGAGATATAATTGGGTTAAAAATTCAAGATTTGTAAATAAACCAAAAATTGACATGAAATTTAAATGTTTCCATTTTCTTAACTTTTGAAAGGAATAGATTTACTCGGCCGCAAATGAAGATATTTTAAATGGTATTGGTAAGAGTTTTCCAACATTGTTTGAAATATTTTCTTTTGTGTTCAACTGATGAAATTCTATGTTGGTGATTAATTTTGTGTGAACAGCTCCCTTAATTTATACATTCATTCATTTATTTTCTTTTTGGCTTAGTCCCTCTATTAATCAGGGGCTGCCACAGCAGAATGAACCGCCAACTTATACAGCATTTGTTTTACGCAGCGGATGCCCTTTCAGCTGCAACCCATCACTGGGAAACACCCATACACTCTCATTCACACACATACACTATAGACAATTTAGTCTACCCAATTCACCTATAGCGCATGTCTTTGGACTTGTGGGGTAACCCGGAGCCAACCTGGAGGAAACCCATGCCAACACGGCGAGAACATGCAAAGTCCACACAGAAATGCCAACTGATCTAGCCGAGGCTCGAACCAGCAGCCTTCTTGTTGTGAGGCGATCGTGCTACCCACTGTGCCACAATGACTCCCCCCCCTTCATTCATACATTCACAATTTGATCTTGTAAATATAAATGAAAATATCAGAACTTTACTTTTATTTATTGTCCACAAGCGAAAATTTATCTTTGGTTACACCACACAACCACATCAGCGTTCACATTACACATATCACAGAAAAACAGGCAACACAAATACATTCATTACAATGTCATCACATAAATCACATTAAAAACTCTATTTGCCCTATTAATACTTAAAGCCCAGCATTTTAAATTCTAATGGCAGTCGGCACAAAGGACATTTGAACCCCCAACTTATCCAGCACATGTTTTACGCAGCGGATGCCACCCATCTCTGTGGGAAAAAATAAATAAATAAATAAATAAATAATATATATAAAAATATATATATATAAACAGTTGAAATTACAATTATTAGACCTCCTGAATTATTAGCCCCCTGTATCCCCCCCCCCCTATTTTTGTTTAACACTAAGAAAAAAAAATCTTTAAATAATAGTTTCAATAACTCATTTCGAATAACTGATTTATTTCATCTTTGCCATGGTGACAGTAAATAATATTTTACTAAATATTTTCAAGATACTAGTATTCAGATTCAAGTGACATTTAAAGGCTTATCTAGTTTTTTTATTGCATCTTTATTAACATCAGTAACAGGGGATACATAAAACATTCATTTGTACTAATATTGTGTGACCTGAATACAAATTATACATATTAATTGTACAGCATTTTACACAAATGTTACAAAGGATAAGGAAAAAAATATCAATACATGAAAGACAAATATTTCAGAAAGAAAACTAATAAAAAAAATAACTCAAACCATAAGTAAATTAGTGTTTCATAGGCGTACCAAAAGGGATCTGATCATTTAAAAGTATTGCTTATAATGATAAAATTTGTTTTTCAGCAGTTCAGTTGTTTTGGCAGCTTTTTTTTGGGCAGATTCATAATAAAGTTTCAAGTCAATACAAAATGTTCTAAAATTAGGCATACAGTCAATTAAAAAAAATTCAACACTCTGTCCACTTGCTTACAATCTGACTCCCAAATCAAAAACAATAGATTAATTTTCTTAAAATCAAAAAGTTTTTTGTAAGCTGAGAAAACAAGCCAAGCCAAATTTTTTCTACAAAACTGCATTCTAAAAATAAACGTGCTATTGTTTCCAGATTAGAATGGCTTAACTAGGTTATTTAGGCAGGTTAGGGTAATTAGGCAAGTCATTGTATAACGGTGGTTTGTTCTGTAGACAATCAGAAAAAAAATTGCTGAATAGAATACTAATATTAATTAGTATCCTATTTCAGTTTTTTTAAACCTGCTTTTATTCTTGCCAAAATAAAACAAATAAGACTTTCTCCAGAAGAAAAAATATTATAGGAAATACTGTAAAAATATACCCTGCTCTGTTAAACATCATTTGGGAAATATTGGGGTATTGATTTCATTAAATGTGCTCTCCACAGTAGGAGCCAAATGGAAAGTGATAAGGAGCAGCGCGAGGGTCACGGCCGACGGCAGCGGGACAAAGATCACCGCGGCCGAGATGAGGAACGTAAGCGACAGAGGCATCACTATGAATTTGACAAGTTCATGCGACGCAAGGAAGAGACCAAATGGGGGAAAGGCTACTGCCAAGACAGGGCCAAGAAAGACCAACACCATGGCTATTCCTACTGCCCAGAGAGCGGAGACAAACTGGGCAAAGAGGACAGAGAGGACATGGGCAGCAGGAAAGAACGCATCCGCAATAAGGTAAATCAAACCCACTATTACAGAGCATTAGAGTAGCGATTTCACAGCCACAGTCCATTTGCAGCTCTGGTTCTGGTATTATGTACAGTTATCAGTCAGATTGTCCGGTCTGTGTAGCAGATGGATCCACTAATGCATTCAATATTTACACATCTGTATTTGATTTATACATCATTGTGTTCTGTGGGAAATGCAATACGAATCTGCCTCCCTCCAGGGGCTTTCAATGCAGGCTACACTTATGTGTTGAGGTAGTTAGCTGTAATTTGGCTGTTGGCAATATTATTGACGAAAGACAACGTGTCTCTCAGTCTGTGTTAGTGCATCAGGAGAAAAGGACTTCCCAGTCTGAGGGGCCAGACCAGATAGGAGGGGCTCTGCCAGCAAAGGTACAGCTAGTTTTTGAGCCTTTCTACCCACGGGAGGGGATATGCTATACACATGTTATATACTTACAGTGTCAGGCGTACTTAATGCTGTAATAGCACAGATGAGGAGCAGTTCCCAATAGACAAAAGCACATTATGACTAATAACTATGACTCTGTTCCAAAACCTATAGTGAGTCTATGAAGGCAGCATTTTAAGGCATTGTATGCACCTTGCTTCTAATGTAAAAATAATCAAAATGGTTACTTTAGCATTTGGAACAATTCTGTATTAGCTTTGTAAAAAAATATATAGTTAAAAATATGTGTAACTTAATAAACAGAAAGTTTAAGGATTTTGAAACATTATAGCAAATTATGTTGTTATGTTATGTTAAACAAAGAATCATTTTAAATTCTAAACAAAATATTCTCACCTTTAGGGTTACGAATAAATATAATTCTGGAAATAAACTAAAGGTTTAGAGATTTTAAAACATTAAAACAAAGAACAGTTATGTTATATCATTTAAAACAAGGAAACATTTAAAATCCTAAAAAAAATCCTGATTTCGGAAAAAAAATGTATATATAATTCAGAAAATCAACTAAAGGTTCACTCAAAAAAAGACGTTTGCTGTTTGTTCAAACTATTTATTTAAAATGAGCTAAAACAACACTTTTTGGGGGGCAACTTAATTGTTTTATGTTTAATCCACTTAAATTTGAAAAAAAAGGTTAACTTAATTCCTTCATGTTGTTTCAACACAAATCAATTGTGTGGAACTCAACACATTTTTTTTACAGTGCTTATTTATTTTGAAGAATTTTAAACAAAGAACTGTTATGTCTTAAAATGCCAAAAACATAATTTGGCTTCTGCTTTATGATAATTTTAATCAGCAATATTGATTAGAGAACTTGTTGATTCAAGAATAGATGCAACTGGATCAGTCCAAATCACTTTTTTTTAATTGTGATTTGTTTACAGATTTATTAGGGTAACTAAAAAGGATTAGGTTGTCCAAGAATTGGACACTGCCATTTCAAAGTTAACATAAAACTATTTTATGAAATGTATAGACAGGCTCATTCTGAAAATACATCATACATTTCTGGAGATCGCAAATTATGTAGCCAGAGTTACGTATGGCTGCATTTCATCTTTAAAACGAACCATATGGTGTGGTATGACGCGCTTACCAGCTGACCATTTACCTCCTTATGGACGTCTTTCCCGCTGTTACCAGTTTGTCTGGTAGCTCGACACGTACCTCGGCAGACTTGAGAAGCAGAGCTGAGTTGACCGCGACAACGGGGTTCAAGTCTGGTAAAGAACAGTTCCAGAAAGCGGGTAAGACAAAAACAAAAGCAAAAAATTTAAATAAAATCTGTAAATAACCAGGTAAGACTGTGGTAAAATCTGAAAACGTGGTAAAAATATGGGGCTTTTCTTTTTCTGAATTGCTTTTTAAAACACTGTGGTTAGGTTTAGGGAAGAAAAGTGGGCGGGTCAATCAGTGGTTTTGAAAAACACTATTGGTTGGGTTTAGAGAAAGGGGTAGAGTGGGGGGATTGGTCGGTTGGTCAGTCAATCAGTCGACAGCAGCCTCTGGTGGATTTACCGCAGGTGTGAATGGCACTCACTTGAGGAATTTAAAATCTGAAAAAGCATACATAGCAGCCTCTGGTGGATTTGTGAAAACAAAAACTTCAAAAAAACATAACTCCTGGGACGCATTTTGCTCTCTCCAGAAATAAATAATATATATATAGAGGTACGTAATCAGAATGAGCATGGGTTGCTAAAAATACAATATTATGCATTAGAACAAAGTCATTCTCATAAAGTACAGATACTTTAGGTAAAAATACTTTGTTACATTCCACCACTGTATAATATAGTATTATATATGTATTAATAAAGCCATATAAAAACATCAATAAAATTGTTCAAACTTTTTAGAAATGTTTTGTATGCTTTTTAGCATGTGACAATTAGTTTGCAACATATTATCACCAAAACACAATTCAGTCAAGCGTTATGTGTGAGATACACTAATTTGTATAACTGCATATGCTAAATTATGTAAACTATGAGGTACTACGATGTTGTCTTAAAAAGTAGCTCCTTTATAGACAGAAAGTTGCATTTCTCTTGGTTTTGGAACAGATCCTACATGCATATAGAAGAATATTTAAAATCTTGCACATTGTGAGCTCACATGCTTGATTCTGCCTATTCATTTACTAAGTAGTCATCTAGCAGATGCTCCTATCTAAAGTACACCTATTATCAGAAGTGATGACAGCAATAGCCTTAGCCATCAAGTTTCACCCTCATCACCACCACCACCATAAACAATCTTTGGTAAATGCAAACAGATAAAACTGCTAAATAATGTATTCATATAGACTAAATGGATTTTGAGGGCCTGTAAATAGCTGGTTGTTTACCTTGCTGAAATGTGATTCAGGAAATTGATTATATGCATGAACAGCATTTCCTTAAATGTGTATGCAAAAAAAAAAAAATCTGTGTTGTTTGTGGTATGAAATATGAGTGCATTGCTTTTGTCTCTTGTGTCTTACTCATTTCACGGCACAGGACCGACCAGCAATGCAACTGTACCAACCCGGTGCTAGAAACCGCAAGCGCATGGGCTCTGGAAACAAGACATTTGACTTCCCGCCGATCTCTCCCGAACATCCAGGAGAACACTGCTACAAAACAGTCATTGGTACAGGCTCTGAAAAGAGTGCTGACGAGTGAAAAAAACAAAACTCTACTGACAGAAGATGCCTAAGCAAGGGTCACTCCAGTGTAGGAAAAAAAAAAAAACACTAAACCTCAACCTTGTTTTCTGTCATGTGAGTACAGTGCATTGAAATCCCCACTTAATATTTTCTACACCACGTCAACGGTGTCATAAACGATCGGCTTCTGTTTGCTTGTCAAGGATTCACAACCACTCCATTGAGAAAAATACCTCATTATTTACAGAGATTGGATTTGTATGCCTTTTTGTAGTGCAAGATTCCATTGATCAAGAGAATTAATATACATCTATATAGAAAGAGATTTTACTGTAAAGAGAATCAGTTTGTGTGGTGAAATCTGTATTTTAAATATATGTAATGTGGGATGGGGAACAGAGACATATTTTTTTTCTTTAAGATTATAGAAATGCTACTGAAACATTTAAGCATGCAACTTTTCATTGTTGTTTTGCACTGTAATGCCTTTGAATGATGCCTCTACTCTCCCTGATGTGTAGACATTATGGCTTTTCTGTATTAAAGGGGTTAGTTCACTCAAAAATGAAAATGTACATACCATTTAGTCACTATCAAGCGCTTTTTTGTTGTTTTTTTCTGTTAAATACAAAAGATATTTTGAAGAATGTTGAAAACGTAGTTTTTCACTTCCATATCGGGGGGCAATGCTTTTGTGTTCAACAGAAAAAAGAAACAGGTTTCGAACAGGTTAAGGGTGAGTAAATGATGACGTAATTATAATTTTTGGGTGAATTATCACTTAGTTTTATCTCACTCTACTAGATATAGCAACTGTTTCACCTTCAGGCCAAGAAGAACAAAAAGTGTTTGTTAAAGTCGTCTTCTGTTAGATGAAATTACATGTTGTTTTGTGATATTTCTAACGCACATGCATGTTTTTTTAGAAACTGCATTCATTGAGCAGTGGGAGGCTACATGGGGTCACATGCCTTACTTTTGATTTGCACTTAAATATCCCATCTAATATTAAATAAAAAAAATACAGGTTTTTAGAATAATTGAGTATTGAGTAAGACAAAAAAGTGATCTCTGTAGAATAATTAAAAAATGTGATACTGTATTTGATGGATTGAACAATTTGTGTACAATAAAGATATATCATTATATAAAGTAATATTTGAATGTTTTTAATGTAGATTTCTCATTTATAATAGTTGTTTTGTTCATAATGCATACTTTAAGTTTATTAACAATGAATAGCTGTTTTTTATAAAGTTGAGATAAAGTTAGGTTGTTAAATTAGCATTTTTTAAATAATATGTTAATTAATTAATTTCTCAGGCAATACAGATACAACAACAAACAAAGGAACAGAATAAGAGGGGACAAAAAGAAATTGTAATAATAAAAATAATAGTTAAACAAAATTTAAAAAGGGGTCAATAAAAATAGAGATATTGCATATGCATACACCACAAACCTTCACAAGTTCTGACCTCATTAAATCAACCCTCTGATGAGTATGGAGGTTATGTTTAAACCCATTGTAATGAAGTTCACGGCCACCTGGCCGCCGGGGAGGAGGCGGAGAACCGACGCTGTTTTAAATAAATATTTATTAATAAAAGGGACGGCAGCTCCTCACGGAGACTGCCGTCTAAATCACAACAAACAGACGGCAGCTCCTCACGGAGACTGCCGTCAAACTGAAAGCAAAAGTAATATGTCCGGGCCCGGTCCTCTCTCATCGTTCCTCCTCTTATAGTCCAGAGCTCCTTCCGTGGGATTGAAGGCAGGTGCGCGCCACAGGTGTATCTCATCTGTGGCAGGCCTCGTTTCGCTCCCACGGCTCTCGGCCACGCCCCCTCGCCACACCCATATGCAAGAAAAATGGATCCCACCACTCATGAAATAAAACATCTTTGCCATGTAAAATACAAGTTAATTAGTCCAGTGGTACATATTCAAGTATTACCCTCTGCCTTAAAGGCTTTGTAGAGTTTTGTCTGTTATTCAGTTCAGGAGAGTACATTTTCTTGCACAAAATGTCAGGAACTTGCAAATTTTTTATGTTTGTTCATTTTAATCTCATTGTATATCACAAGCAGCATATGCTTTGGATCACAACCAATATTAATATATAAGATACCATTAATTTTGTGTTCAATCATGGCCCAGAACTTTCCCTGCAGAAACAATGAACAAGGTTTAAATTCGTTTTTTTTTTTTGTTTTTTTAATACAAGCATGCTTTCAAACCTAACAGAATAAATTGTGCCATACTGTGCAGCTAAATCACAGTTAAAAGGGCACTAAAACCTTGCTAAAGACTGACTACTGGATGAGATTTCTTGCTTTTACTTGCAAAACAACCCACCAGCTTTCTGAGTCAACTCTAAACAAGAATTAGGTTGCACTGGCAAGATAGAAATTAATATAATTTGCAAGGTTCTCATACTACATCTTTAGTTCCCACAGTCTCAGACTGAGAAAGCAAGTCATAAAGTCTTCCTACGTCTTTCGTGGCATGACTTTTTACCTCAAATTTGACTTCTTTTCTGTTTTGTTCGTACCTTTTATCACAGCTTTTCTCACAGTGCTGATGGCAGATATGATAAATGCATCCTCCACAGAAGCATGGCAGTTATCTGTAGTTAGTTTTCTCAAAATACATTTAAATTCCATTTGACATAACATTCATTGTTGGCTTGTGTGGTTGTCTAAAAAATGCATAAAAACCCACTTAAAAGTACCTCACATAGAAAACAGGAAGCAAAAGCATGACGCTGATGAAATCCAGGTTTCTTCATTAGTTTCATTTTTTCTTTTTTGTGATAAAAAGCCAAAATGTATTTTTTGTATGCATATATAAACTCACCGGTCATTTTATTAGGTTCACCTGCCCAACTGCTTGTTAACGCAAATTAGTTTCAATGTGTTTAGACATGTTGACATTATCAAGATGATCTGCTGCAGTTCAAACCAAGCATCAGAATGGGGAAAGAAAGATGATTTAAATAATTTTGAACGTGGCATGGTTGTTGGTGCTAGATGGGTTTGTCTGAGTAATTGAGAAACTGCTGATCTACTGGGATTTTCATGCACAACCATCTCTAGGGTTTACAGAGAATGGTTGGAAAAAGAGAAAATATCCAGTGAGTGGCTGTTCTGTGGGCACAAATGCCTTGTTGATGCCAGAGGTCAGAGGAGAATGGCAAGACTGGATCCAGCTGATGGAAAGGCAACAGTAACTCAAATAACCATTTATTACAACCAAGATATGCAGAAGAGCATCTCTGAATGCACAACATGTTGAACCTTGAGGCGGATGGGCTACAGCAGCAGAAGACCACACCGGGTGCCACTCCTGTCAGCTAAGAACAGGAAACTGAGGCTACAATTCGCACAGGCTCAACTAAATTGGAAAATAAAAGATTGGAAAAACGTTGCCTGGTCTGATGAGTCTCGATTTCTGCTGCAATATTTGGCGAATTTGGCGTCAACAGCATAAAAAGCATGGATCCATTCTGCCTTGTATCAATGGTTCAGGCTGGTGGTAGTGGTGAAATGGTGTGGGAGATATTTTTTAGGGACACTTTGGGCCCATTAGTACTAATTGAGCATCGTGTCAACGCCACAGCCTACCTGAGTATTGTTGCTGATCGTATCCATCCCTTTATGATCACAGTGTACCCATCTTTTGATAGCAACTTCCAGCAGGATAACACGCCATGTCATAAAGCGTGAATCATCTCAGACTGGTTACTTGAGCATAACAATGAGTTCATTGTACTCAAAAGGCCTTCACAGTGACTAGATCTCGATCCAATAGAGCACTTTTGGGATGTGGTGGAACGGGAGATTCACATCATGGATGCGCAGCAGACAAATCTGCAGCAACTGCGGGATGCTCTCATGTCAATATTGACCAAAATCTCTGAGGAATATTTCCAGTACTTTGTTGAATCTATGCCACGAAGGATTAAGGCATATCAGAAGACAAAAGGGGGTGCAACCCAGTACTAGTAAGGTGCACCCAATGAAGTGGCCTTTGAGTATGTATATATATATATATATATATATATATAGGCTGTGTGTGTGTGTGTGTGTGTGTGTGTGTGTGTGTGTGTGTGTGTGTTTGTGTGTGTATGTGTGTGTTTGTGTGTGTGTGTACATTTTTGTAAGTGTGTGCGTGTGTGTGTGTGTACATTTTTGTGGGTGTACAAGTTTGTAATACTGAATATGTGAGTTTACTATAAAAATGAGTCATTTCCTAAAAGTGAAATGTTTATTTAACTGTTAGTTTGGGGTGGGACTCCTCACAGTACTTGGTGTGAGGAAAGGTGTGTACCATTATTTTACGGGTTTATGTGGTATATTGTCTTCACCGCATCCTCCCACATAAAGTTAGCCTTCGCAGAAATTTTTAACTTCAATCCCGCATAACATTCAAACACACACACACACACACACACACACACACACACACACACACACACA